>OU343162.1:159554523-160100962 GCA_910595825.1 Philhelius pedissequus | reverse complement strand
GTAAAGTTTGATGGGTCTAGGACGCATAGTTTAGCCGGAAAACGCGTTTAAAGATAAAAATGTCCAATTTTTTTAAAATTAGTTTTTCGTGTCATTCGTTACATGGATTAAAAGGTGGCAGTTCCAAGATCACGAATATATAATTTTTAAGTCGCTGGGGCAAGTAGTTTAGCCGCAAATCGAATTTTAAGGGACAGAAAAAGTGTAAAGTTTGATGGGTCTAGGACGCATAGTTTAGCCGGAAAACGCGTTTAAAGATAAAAATGTCCAATTTTTTTAAAATTAGTTTTTCGTGTCATTCGTTACATGGATTAAAAGGTGGCAGTTCCAAGATCACGAATATATAATTTTTAAGTCGCTGGGGCAAGTAGTTTAGCCGCAAATCGAATTTTAAGGGACAGAAAAAGTGTAAAGTTTGATGGGTCTAGGACGCATAGTTTAGCCGGAAAACGCGTTTAAAGATAAAAATGTCCAATTTTTTTAAAATTAGTTTTTCGTGTCATTCGTTACATGGATTAAAAGGTGGCAGTTCCAAGATCACGAATATATAATTTTTAAGTCGCTGGGGCAAGTAGTTTAGCCGCAAATCGAATTTTAAGGGACAGAAAAAGTGTAAAGTTTGATGGGTATAGGACGCATAGTTTAGCCGGAAAACGCGTTTAAAGATAAAAATGTCCAATTTTTTTAAAATTAGTTTTTCGTGTCATTCGTTACATGGATTAAAAGGTGGCAGTTCCAAGATCACGAATATATAATTTTTAAGTCGCTGGGGCACGTAGTTTAGCCGCAAATCGAATTTTAAGGGACAGAAAAAGTGTAAAGTTTGATGGGTCTAGGACGCATAGTTTAGCCGGAAAACGCGTTTAAAGATAAAAATGTCCAATTTTTTTAAAATTAGTTTTTCGTGTCATTCGTTACATGGATTAAAAGGTGGCAGTTCCAAGATCACGAATATATAATTTTTAAGTCGCTGGGGCAAGTAGTTTAGCCGCAAATCGAATTTTAAGGGACAGAAAAAGTGTAAAGTTTGATGGGTCTAGGACGCATAGTTTAGCCGGAAAACGCGTTTAAAGATAAAAATGTCCAATTTTTTTAAAATTAGTTCTTCGTGTCATTCGTTACATGGATTAAAAGGTGGCAGTTCCAAGATCACGAATATATAATTTTTAAGTCGCTGGGGCAAGTAGTTTAGCCGCAAATCGAATTTTAAGGGACAGAAAAAGTGTAAAGTTTGAAGGGTCTAGGACGCATAGTTTAGCCGGAAAACGCGTTTAAAGATAAAAATGTCCAATTTTTTTAAAATTAGTTTTTCGTGTCATTCGTTACATGGATTAAAAGGTGGCAGTTCCAAGATCACGAATATATAATTTTTAAGTCGCTGGGGCAAGTAGTTTAGCCGCAAATCGAATTTTAAGGGACAGAAAAAGTGTAAAGTTTGATGGGTCTAGGACGCATAGTTTAGCCGGAAAACGCGTTTAAAGATAAAAATGTCCAATTTTTTTAAAATTAGTTTTTCGTGTCATTCGTTACATGGATTAAAAGGTGGCAGTTCCAAGATCACGAATATATAATTTTTAAGTCGCTGGGGCAAGTAGTTTAGCCGCAAATCGAATTTTAAGGGACAGAAAAAGTGTAAAGTTTGATGGGTCTAGGACGCATAGTTTAGCCGGAAAACGCGTTTAAAGATAAAAATGTCCAATTTTTTTAAAATTAGTTTTTCGTGTCATTCGTTACATGGATTAAAAGGTGGCAGTTCCAAGATCACGAATATATAATTTTTAAGTCGCTGGGGCAAGTAGTTTAGCCGCAAATCGAATTTTAAGGGACAGAAAAAGTGTAAAGTTTGATGGGTCTAGGACGCATAGTTTAGCCGGAAAACGCGTTTAAAGATAAAAATGTCCAATTTTTTTAAAATTAGTTTTTCGTGTCATTCGTTACATGGATTAAAAGGTGGCAGTTCCAAGATCACGAATATATAATTTTTAAGTCGCTGGGGCAAGTAGTTTAGCCGCAAATCGAATTTTAAGGGACGGAAAAAGTGTAAAGTTTGATGGGTCTAGGACGCATAGTTTAGCCGGAAAACGCGTTTAAAGATAAAAATGTCCAATTTTTTTAAAATTAGTTTTTCGTGTCATTCGTTACATGGATTAAAAGGTGGCAGTTCCAAGATCACGAATATATAATTTTTAAGTCGCTGGGGCAAGTAGTTTAGCCGCAAATCGAATTTTAAGGGACAGAAAAAGTGTAAAGTTTGATGGGTCTAGGACGCATAGTTTAGCCGGAAAACGCGTTTAAAGATAAAAATGTCCAATTTTTTAAAATTAGTTTTTCGTGTCATTCGTTACATGGATTAAAAGGTGGCAGTTCCAAGATCACGAATATATAATTTTTAAGTCGCTGGGGCACGTAGTTTAGCCGCAAATCGAATTTTAAGGGACAGAAAAAGTGTAAAGTTTGATGGGTCTAGGACGCATAGTTTAGCCGGAAAACGCGTTTAAATAAAGATAAAAATGTCAAATTTTTTTAAAATTAGTTTTTCGTGTCATTCGTTACATGGATTAAAAGGTGGCAGTTCCAAGATCACGAATTATATAATTTTTAAGTCGCTGGGGCAAGTAGTTTAGCCGCAAATCGAATTTTAAGGGACAGAAAAAGTGTAAAAGTTTGATGGGTCTAGGACGCATAGTTTAGCCGGAAAACGCGTTTTAAAGATAAAAATGTCCAATTTTTTTAAAATTAGTTTTTCGTGTCATTCGTTACATGGATTAAAAGGTGGCAGTTCCAAGATCACGAATATATAATTTTAAGTCGCTGGGGCAAGTAGTTTAGCCGCAAATCGAATTTTAAGGGACAGAAAAAGTGTAAAGTTTGATGGGTCTAGGACGCATAGTTTAGCCGGAAAACGCGTTTAAAGATAAAAATGTCCAATTTTTTTAAATTAGTTTTTCGTGTCATTCGTTACATGGATTAAAAGGTGGCAGTTCCAAGATCACGAATATATAATTTTTAAGTCGCTGGGGCAAGTAGTTTAGCCGCAAATCGAATTTTAAGGGACTGAAAAAGTGTAAAGTTTGATGGGTCTAGGACGCATAGTTTAGCCGGAAAACGCGTTTAAAGATAAAATGTCCAATTTTTTTAAAATTAGTTTTTCGTGTCATTCGTTACATGGATTAAAAGGTGGCAGTTCCAAGATCACGAATATATAATTTTTAAGTCGCTGGGGCACGTAGTTTAGCCGCAAATCGAATTTTAAGGGACAGAAAAAGTGTAAAGTTTGATGGGTCTAGGACGCATAGTTTAGCCGAAAACGCGTTTAAAGATAAAAATGTCCAATTTTTTTAAATTAGTTTTTCGTGTCATTCGTTACATGGATTAAAAGGTGGCAGTTCCAAGATCACGAATATATAATTTTTAAGTCGCTGGGGCAAGTAGTTTAGCCGCAAATCGAATTTTAAGGGACAGAAAAAGTGTAAAGTTTGATGGGTCTAGGACGCATAGTTTAGCGGAAAACGCGTTTAAAGATAAAAATGTCCAATTTTTTTAAAATTAGTTTTTCGTGTCATTCGTTACATGGATTAAAAGGTGGGCAGTTCCAAGATCACGAATATATAATTTTTAAGTCGCTGGGGCAAGTAGTTTAGCCGCAAATCGAATTTTAAGGGACAGGAAAAAGTGTAAAGTTTTGATGGGTCTAGGACGCATAGTTTAGCCGGAAAACGCGTTTAAAGATAAAAATGTCCAATTTTTTTAAAATTAGTTTTTCGTGTCATTCGTTACATGGATTAAAAGGTGGCAGTTCCAAGATCACGAATATATAATTTTTAAGTCGCTGGGGCACGTAGTTTAGCCGCAAATCGAATTTAAGGGACAGAAAAAGTGTAAAGTTTGATGGGTCTAGGACGCATAGTTTAGCCGAAAACGCGTTTAAAGATAAAAATGTCCAATTTTTTTAAAATTAGTTTTTCGTGTCATTCGTTACATGGATTAAAAGGTGGCAGTTCCAAGATCACGAATATATAATTTTTAAGTCGCTGGGGCAAGTAGTTTAGCCGCAAATCGAATTTTAAGGGACAGAAAAAAGTGTAAAGTTTGATGGGTCTAGGACGCATAGTTAGCCGGAAAACGCGTTTAAAGATAAAAATGTCCAATTTTTTTAAAATTAGTTTTTCGTGTCATTCGTTACATGGATTAAAAGGTGGCAGTTCAAGATCACGAATATATAATTTTTAAGTCGCTGGGGCAAGTAGTTTAGCCGCAAATCGAATTTTAAGGGACAGAAAAAGTGTAAAGTTTGATGGGTCTAGGACGCATAGTTTAGCCGGAAAACGCGTTTAAAGATAAAAATGTCCAATTTTTTTAAAATTAGTTTTTCGTGTCATTCGTTACATGGATTAAAAGGTGGCAGTTCCAAGATCACGAATATATAATTTTTAAGTCGCTGGGGCAAGTAGTTTAGCCGCAAATCGAATTTTAAGGGACAGAAAAAGTGTAAAGTTTGATGGGTCTAGGACGCATAGTTTAGCCGGAAAACGCGTTTAAAGATAAAAATGTCCAATTTTTTTAAAATTAGTTTTTCGTGTCATTCGTTACATGGATTAAAAGGTGGCAGTTCCAAGATCTCGAATATATAATTTTTAAGTCGCTGGGGCAAGTAGTTTAGCCGCAAATCGAATTTTAAGGGACAGAAAAAGTGTAAAGTTTGATGGGTCTAGGACGCATAGTTTAGCCGGAAAACGCGTTTAAAGATAAAAATGTCCAATTTTTTTAAAATTAGTTTTTCGTGTCATTCGTTACATGGATTAAAAGGTGGCAGTTCCAAGATCACGAATATATAATTTTTAAGTCGCTGGGGCAAGTAGTTTAGCCGCAAATCGAATTTTAAGGGACAGGAAAAGTGTAAAGTTTGATGGGTCTAGGACGCATAGTTTAGCCGGAAAACGCGTTTAAAGATAAAAATGTCCAATTTTTTTAAAATTAGTTTTTCGTGTCATTCGTTACATGGATTAAAAGGTGGCAGTTCCAAGATCACGAATATATAATTTTTAAGTCGCTGGGGCACGTAGTTTAGCCGCAAATCGAATTTTAAGGGACAGAAAAAGTGTAAAGTTTGATGGGTCTAGGACGCATAGTTTAGCCGGAAAACGCGTTTAAAGATAAAAATGTCCAATTTTTTTAAAATTAGTTTTTCGTGTCATTCGTTACATGGATTAAAAGGTGGCAGTTCCAAGATCACGAATATATAATTTTTAAGTCGCTGGGGCAAGTAGTTTAGCCGCAAATCGAATTTTAAGGGACAGAAAAAGTGTAAAGTTTGATGGGTCTAGGACGCATAGTTTAGCCGGAAAACGCGTTTAAAGATAAAAATGTCCAATTTTTTTAAAATTAGTTTTTCGTGTCATTCGTTACATGGATTAAAAGGTGGCAGTTCCAAGATCACGAATATATAATTTTTAAGTCGCTGGGGCAAGTAGTTTAGCCGCAAATCGAATTTTAAGGGACAGAAAAAGTGTAAAGTTTGATGGGTCTAGGACGCATAGTTTAGCCGGAAAACGCGTTTAAAGATAAAAATGTCCAATTTTTTTAAAATTAGTTTTTCGTGTCATTCGTTACATGGATTAAAAGGTGGCAGTTCCAAGATCACGAATATATAATTTTTAAGTCGCTGGGGCAAGTAGTTTAGCCGCAAATCGAATTTTAAGGGACAGAAAAAGTGTAAAGTTTGATGGGTCTAGGACGCATAGTTTAGCCGGAAAACGCGTTTAAAGATAAAATGTCCAATTTTTTTAAAATTAGTTTTTCGTGTCATTCGTTACATGGATTAAAAGGTGGCAGTTCCAAGATCACGAATATATAAGTTTTAAGTCGCTGGGGCAAGTAGTTTAGCCGCAAATCGAATTTTAAGGGACAGAAAAAGTGTAAAGTTTGATGGGTCTAGGACGCATAGTTTAGCCGGAAAACGCGTTTAAAGATAAAAATGTCCAATTTTTTTAAAATTAGTTTTTCGTGTCATTCGTTACATGGATTAAAAGGTGGCAGTTCCAAGATCACGAATATATAATTTTTAAGTCGCTGGGGCACGTAGTTTAGCCGCAAATCGAATTTTAAGGGACAGAAAAAGTGTAAAGTTTGATGGGTCTAGGACGCATAGTTTAGCCGGAAAACGCGTTTAAAGATAAAAATGTCCAATTTTTTTAAAATTAGTTTTTCGTGTCATTCGTTACATGGATTAAAAGGTGGCAGTTCCAAGATCACGAATATATAATTTTTAAGTCGCTGGGGCAAGTAGTTTAGCCGCAAATCGAATTTTAAGGGACAGAAAAAGTGTAAAGTTTGATGGGTCTAGGACGCATAGTTTAGCCGGAAAACGCGTTTAAAGATAAAAATGTCCAATTTTTTTAAAATTAGTTTTTCGTGTCATTCGTTACATGGATTAAAAGGTGGCAGTTCCAAGATCACGAATATATAATTTTTAAGTCGCTGGGGCAAGTAGTTTAGCCGCAAATCGAATTTTAAGGGACAGAAAAAGTGTAAAGTTTGATGGGTCTAGGACGCATAGTTTAGCCGGAAAACGCGTTTAAAGATAAAAATGTCCAATTTTTTTAAAATTAGTTTTTCGTGTCATTCGTTACATGGATTAAAAGGTGGCAGTTCCAAGATCACGAATATATAATTTTTAAGTCGCTGGGGCGAGTAGTTTAGCCGCAAATCGAATTTTAAGGGACAGAAAAAGTGTAAAGTTTGATGGGTCTAGGACGCATAGTTTAGCCGGAAAACGCGTTTAAAGATAAAAATGTCCAATTTTTTTAAAATTAGTTTTTCGTGTCATTCGTTACATGGATTAAAAGGTGGCAGTTCCAAGATCACGAATATATAATTTTTAAGTCGCTGGGGCAAGTAGTTTAGCCGCAAATCGAATTTTAAGGGACAGAAAAAGTGTAAAGTTTGATGGGTCTAGGACGCATAGTTTAGCCGGAAAACGCGTTTAAAGATAAAAATGTCCAATTTTTTTAAAATTAGTTTTTCGTGTCATTCGTTACATGGATTAAAAGGTGGCAGTTCCAAGATCACGAATATATAATTTTTAAGTCGCTGGGGCAAGTAGTTTAGCCGCAAATCGAATTTTAAGGGACAGGAAAAGTGTAAAGTTTGATGGGTCTAGGACGCATAGTTTAGCCGGAAAACGCGTTTAAAGATAAAAATGTCCAATTTTTTTAAAATTAGTTTTTCGTGTCATTCGTTACATGGATTAAAAGGTGGCAGTTCCAAGATCACGAATATATAATTTTTAAGTCGCTGGGGCAAGTAGTTTAGCCGCAAATCGAATTTTAAGGGACAGAAAAAGTGTAAAGTTTGATGGGTCTAGGACGCATAGTTTAGCCGGAAAACGCGTTTAAAGATAAAAATGTCCAATTTTTTTAAAATTAGTTTTTCGTGTCATTCGTTACATGGATTAAAAGGTGGCAGTTCCAAGATCACGAATATATAATTTTTAAGTCGCTGGGGCAAGTAGTTTAGCCGCAAATCGAATTTTAAGGGACGGAAAAAGTGTAAAGTTTGATGGGTCTAGGACGCATAGTTTAGCCGGAAAACGCGTTTAAAGATAAAAATGTCCAATTTTTTTTAAAATTAGTTTTTCGTGTCATTCGTTACATGGATTAAAAGGTGGCAGTTCCAAGATCACGAATATATAATTTTTAAGTCGCTGGGGCACGTAGTTTAGCCGCAAATCGAATTTTAAGGGACAGAAAAAGTGTAAAGTTTGATGGGTCTAGGACGCATAGTTTAGCCGGAAAACGCGTTTAAAGATAAAAATGTCCAATTTTTTTAAAATTAGTTTTTCGTGTCATTCGTTACATGGATTAAAAGGTGGCAGTTCCAAGATCACGAATATATAATTTTTAAGTCGCTGGGGCAAGTAGTTTAGCCGCAAATCGAATTTTAAGGGACAGAAAAAGTGTAAAGTTTGATGGGTCTAGGACGCATAGTTTAGCCGGAAAACGCGTTTAAAGATAAAAATGTCCAATTTTTTTTAAAATTAGTTTTTCGTGTCATTCGTTACATGGATTAAAAGGTGGCAGTTCCAAGATCACGAATATATAATTTTTAAGTCGCTGGGGCAAGTAGTTTAGCCGCAAATCGAATTTTAAGGGACAGGAAAAGTGTAAAGTTTGATGGGTCTAGGACGCATAGTTTAGCCGGAAAACGCGTTTAAAGATAAAAATGTCCAATTTTTTTAAAATTAGTTTTTCGTGTCATTCGTTACATGGATTAAAAGGTGGCAGTTCCAAGATCACGAATATATAATTTTTAAGTCGCTGGGGCACGTAGTTTAGCCGCAAATCGAATTTTAAGGGACAGAAAAAGTGTAAAGTTTGATGGGTCTAGGACGCATAGTTTAGCCGGAAAACGCGTTTAAAGATAAAAATGTCCAATTTTTTTAAAATTAGTTTTTCGTGTCATTCGTTACATGGATTAAAAGGTGGCAGTTCCAAGATCACGAATATATAATTTTTAAGTCGCTGGGGCAAGTAGTTTAGCCGCAAATCGAATTTTAAGGGACAGAAAAAGTGTAAAGTTTGATGGGTCTAGGACGCATAGTTTAGCCGGAAAACGCGTTTAAAGATAAAAATGTCCAATTTTTTTAAAATTAGTTTTTCGTGTCATTCGTTACATGGATTAAAAGGTGGCAGTTCCAAGATCACGAATATATAATTTTTAAGTCGCTGGGGCAAGTAGTTTAGCCGCAAATCGAATTTTAAGGGACAGAAAAAGTGTAAAGTTTGATGGGTCTAGGACGCATAGTTTAGCCGGAAAACGCGTTTAAAGATAAAAATGTCCAATTTTTTTAAAATTAGTTTTTCGTGTCATTCGTTACATGGATTAAAAGGTGGCAGTTCCAAGATCACGAATATATAATTTTTAAGTCGCTGGGGCAAGTAGTTTAGCCGCAAATCGAATTTTAAGGGACAGAAAAAGTGTAAAGTTTGATGGGTCTAGGACGCATAGTTTAGCCGGAAAACGCGTTTAAAGATAAAAATGTCTAATTTTTTTAAAATTAGTTTTTCGTGTCATTCGTTACATGGATTAAAAGGTGGCAGTTCCAAGATCACGAATATATAATTTTTAAGTCGCTGGGGCAAGTAGTTTAGCCGCAAATCGAATTTTAAGGGACAGAAAAAGTGTAAAGTTTGATGGGTCTAGGACGCATAGTTTAGCCGGAAAACGCGTTTAAAGATAAAAATGTCCAATTTTTTTAAAATTAGTTTTTCGTGTCATTCGTTACATGGATTAAAAGGTGGCAGTTCCAAGATCACGAATATATAATTTTTAAGTCGCTGGGGCAAGTAGTTTAGCCGCAAATCGAATTTTAAGGGACAGGAAAAGTGTAAAGTTTGATGGGTCTAGGACGCATAGTTTAGCCGGAAAACGCGTTTAAAGATAAAAATGTCCAATTTTTTTAAAATTAGTTTTTCGTGTCATTCGTTACATGGATTAAAAGGTGGCAGTTCCAAGATCACGAATATATAATTTTTAAGTCGCTGGGGCACGTAGTTTAGCCGCAAATCGAATTTTAAGGGACAGAAAAAGTGTAAAGTTTGATGGGTCTAGGACGCATAGTTTAGCCGGAAAACGCGTTTAAAGATAAAAATGTCCAATTTTTTTAAAATTAGTTTTTCGTGTCATTCGTTACATGGATTAAAAGGTGGCAGTTCCAAGATCACGAATATATAATTTTTAAGTCGCTGGGGCAAGTAGTTTAGCCGCAAATCGAATTTTAAGGGACAGAAAAAGTGTAAAGTTTGATGGGTCTAGGACGCATAGTTTAGCCGGAAAACGCGTTTAAAGATAAAAATGTCCAATTTTTTTAAAATTAGTTTTTCGTGTCATTCGTTACATGGATTAAAAGGTGGCAGTTCCAAGATCACGAATATATAATTTTTAAGTCGCTGGGGCAAGTAGTTTAGCCGCAAATCGAATTTTAAGGGACAGAAAAAGTGTAAAGTTTGATGGGTCTAGGACGCATAGTTTAGCCGGAAAACGCGTTTAAAGATAAAAATGTCCAATTTTTTTAAAATTAGTTTTTCGTGTCATTCGTTACATGGATTAAAAGGTGGCAGTTCCAAGATCACGAATATATAATTTTTAAGTCGCTGGGGCAAGTAGTTTAGCCGCAAATCGAATTTTAAGGGACAGAAAAAGTGTAAAGTTTGATGGGTCTAGGACGCATAGTTTAGCCGGAAAACGCGTTTAAAGATAAAAATGTCCAATTTTTTTAAAATTAGTTTTTCGTGTCATTCGTTACATGGATTAAAAGGTGGCAGTTCCAAGATCACGAATATATAAGTTTTAAGTCGCTGGGGCAAGTAGTTTAGCCGCAAATCGAATTTTAAGGGACAGAAAAAGTGTAAAGTTTGATGGGTCTAGGACGCATAGTTTAGCCGGAAAACGCGTTTAAAGATAAAAATGTCCAATTTTTTTAAAATTAGTTTTTCGTGTCATTCGTTACATGGATTAAAAGGTGGCAGTTCCAAGATCACGAATATATAATTTGTAAGTCGCTGGGGCACGTAGTTTAGCCGCAAATCGAATTTTAAGGGACAGAAAAAGTGTAAAGTTTGATGGGTCTAGGACGCATAGTTTAGCCGGAAAACGCGTTTAAAGATAAAAATGTCCAATTTTTTTAAAATTAGTTTTTCGTGTCATTCGTTACATGGATTAAAAGGTGGCAGTTCCAAGATCACGAATATATAATTTTTAAGTCGCTGGGGCAAGTAGTTTAGCCGCAAATCGAATTTTAAGGGACAGAAAAAGTGTAAAGTTTGATGGGTCTAGGACGCATAGTTTAGCCGGAAAACGCGTTTAAAGATAAAAATGTCCAATTTTTTTAAAATTAGTTTTTCGTGTCATTCGTTACATGGATTAAAAGGTGGCAGTTCCAAGATCACGAATATATAATTTTTAAGTCGCTGGGGCAAGTAGTTTAGCCGCAAATCGAATTTTAAGGGACAGAAAAAGTGTAAAGTTTGATGGGTCTAGGACGCATAGTTTAGCCGGAAAACGCGTTTAAAGATAAAAATGTCCAATTTTTTTAAAATTAGTTTTTCGTGTCATTCGTTACATGGATTAAAAGGTGGCAGTTCCAAGATCACGAATATATAATTTTTAAGTCGCTGGGGCAAGTAGTTTAGCCGCAAATCGAATTTTAAGGGACAGAAAAAGTGTAAAGTTTGATGGGTCTAGGACGCATAGTTTAGCCGGAAAACGCGTTTAAAGATAAAAATGTCCAATTTTTTTAAAATTAGTTTTTCGTGTCATTCGTTACATGGATTAAAAGGTGGCAGTTCCAAGATCACGAATATATAATTTTTAAGTCGCTGGGGCAAGTAGTTTAGCCGCAAATCGAATTTTAAGGGACAGAAAAAGTGTAAAGTTTGATGGGTCTAGGACGCATAGTTTAGCCGGAAAACGCGTTTAAAGATAAAAATGTCCAATTTTTTTAAAATTAGTTTTTCGTGTCATTCGTTACATGGATTAAAAGGTGGCAGTTCCAAGATCACGAATATATAATTTTTAAGTCGCTGGGGCAAGTAGTTTAGCCGCAAATCGAATTTTAAGGGACAGGAAAAGTGTAAAGTTTGATGGGTCTAGGACGCATAGTTTAGCCGGAAAACGCGTTTAAAGATAAAAATGTCCAATTTTTTTAAAATTAGTTTTTCGTGTCATTCGTTACATGGATTAAAAGGTGGCAGTTCCAAGATCACGAATATATAATTTTTAAGTCGCTGGGGCACGTAGTTTAGCCGCAAATCGAATTTTAAGGGACAGAAAAAGTGTAAAGTTTGATGGGTCTAGGACGCATAGTTTAGCCGGAAAACGCGTTTAAAGATAAAAATGTCCAATTTTTTTAAAATTAGTTTTTCGTGTCATTCGTTACATGGATTAAAAGGTGGCAGTTCCAAGATCACGAATATATAATTTTTAAGTCGCTGGGGCAAGTAGTTTAGCCGCAAATCGAATTTTAAGGGACAGAAAAAGTGTAAAGTTTGATGGGTCTAGGACGCATAGTTTAGCCGGAAAACGCGTTTAAAGATAAAAATGTCCAATTTTTTTAAAATTAGTTTTTCGTGTCATTCGTTACATGGATTAAAAGGTGGCAGTTCCAAGATCACGAATATATAATTTTTAAGTCGCTGGGGCAAGTAGTTTAGCCGCAAATCGAATTTTAAGGGACAGAAAAAGTGTAAAGTTTGATGGGTCTAGGACGCATAGTTTAGCCGGAAAACGCGTTTAAAGATAAAAATGTCCAATTTTTTTAAAATTAGTTTTTCGTGTCATTCGTTACATGGATTAAAAGGTGGCAGTTCCAAGATCACGAATATATAATTTTTAAGTCGCTGGGGCAAGTAGTTTAGCCGCAAATCGAATTTTAAGGGACAGAAAAAGTGTAAAGTTTGATGGGTCTAGGACGCATAGTTTAGCCGGAAAACGCGTTTAAAGATAAAAATGTCCAATTTTTTTAAAATTAGTTTTTCGTGTCATTCGTTACATGGATTAAAAGGTGGCAGTTCCAAGATCACGAATATATAATTTTTAAGTCGCTGGGGCAAGTAGTTTAGCCGCAAATCGAATTTTAAGGGACAGAAAAAGTGTAAAGTTTGATGGGTCTAGGACGCATAGTTTAGCCGGAAAACGCGTTTAAAGATAAAAATGTCCAATTTTTTTAAAATTAGTTTTTCGTGTCATTCGTTACATGGATTAAAAGGTGGCAGTTCCAAGATCACGAATATATAATTTTTAAGTCGCTGGGGCAAGTAGTTTAGCCGCAAATCGAATTTTAAGGGACAGGAAAAGTGTAAAGTTTGATGGGTCTAGGACGCATAGTTTAGCCGGAAAACGCGTTTAAAGATAAAAATGTCCAATTTTTTTAAAATTAGTTTTTCGTGTCATTCGTTACATGGATTAAAAGGTGGCAGTTCCAAGATCACGAATATATAATTTTTAAGTCGCTGGGGCACGTAGTTTAGCCGCAAATCGAATTTTAAGGGACAGAAAAAGTGTAAAGTTTGATGGGTCTAGGACGCATAGTTTAGCCGGAAAACGCGTTTAAAGATAAAAATGTCCAATTTTTTTAAAATTAGTTTTTCGTGTCATTCGTTACATGGATTAAAAGGTGGCAGTTCCAAGATCACGAATATATAATTTTTAAGTCGCTGGGGCAAGTAGTTTAGCCGCAAATCGAATTTTAAGGGACAGAAAAAGTGTAAAGTTTGATGGGTCTAGGACGCATAGTTTAGCCGGAAAACGCGTTTAAAGATAAAAATGTCCAATTTTTTTAAAATTAGTTTTTCGTGTCATTCGTTACATGGATTAAAAGGTGGCAGTTCCAAGATCACGAATATATAATTTTTAAGTCGCTGGGGCAAGTAGTTTAGCCGCAAATCGAATTTTAAGGGACAGAAAAAGTGTAAAGTTTGATGGGTCTAGGACGCATAGTTTAGCCGGAAAACGCGTTTAAAGATAAAAATGTCCAATTTTTTTAAAATTAGTTTTTCGTGTCATTCGTTACATGGATTAAAAGGTGGCAGTTCCAAGATCACGAATATATAATTTTTAAGTCGCTGGGGCAAGTAGTTTAGCCGCAAATCGAATTTTAAGGGACAGAAAAAGTGTAAAGTTTGATGGGTCTAGGACGCATAGTTTAGCCGGAAAACGCGTTTAAAGATAAAAATGTCCAATTTTTTTAAAATTAGTTTTTCGTGTCATTCGTTACATGGATTAAAAGGTGGCAGTTCCAAGATCACGAATATATAATTTTTAAGTCGCTGGGGCACGTAGTTTAGCCGCAAATCGAATTTTAAGGGACAGAAAAAGTGTAAAGTTTGATGGGTCTAGGACGCATAGTTTAGCCGGAAAACGCGTTTAAAGATAAAAATGTCCAATTTTTTTAAAATTAGTTTTTCGTGTCATTCGTTACATGGATTAAAAGGTGGCAGTTCCAAGATCACGAATATATAATTTTTAAGTCGCTGGGGCAAGTAGTTTAGCCGCAAATCGAATTTTAAGGGACAGAAAAAGTGTAAAGTTTGATGGGTCTAGGACGCATAGTTTAGCCGGAAAACGCGTTTAAAGATAAAAATGTCCAATTTTTTTAAAATTAGTTTTTCGTGTCATTCGTTACATGGATTAAAAGGTGGCAGTTCCAAGATCACGAATATATAATTTTTAAGTCGCTGGGGCAAGTAGTTTAGCCGCAAATCGAATTTTAAGGGACAGAAAAAGTGTAAAGTTTGATGGGTCTAGGACGCATAGTTTAGCCGGAAAACGCGTTTAAAGATAAAAATGTCCAATTTTTTTAAAATTAGTTTTTCGTGTCATTCGTTACATGGATTAAAAGGTGGCAGTTCCAAGATCACGAATATATAATTTTTAAGTCGCTGGGGCAAGTAGTTTAGCCGCAAATCGAATTTTAAGGGACAGAAAAAGTGTAAAGTTTGATGGGTCTAGGACGCATAGTTTAGCCGGAAAACGCGTTTAAAGATAAAAATGTCCAATTTTTTTAAAATTAGTTTTTCGTGTCATTCGTTACATGGATTAAAAGGTGGCAGTTCCAAGATCACGAATATATAATTTTTAAGTCGCTGGGGCAAGTAGTTTAGCCGCAAATCGAATTTTAAGGGACAGAAAAAGTGTAAAGTTTGATGGGTCTAGGACGCATAGTTTAGCCGGAAAACGCGTTTAAAGATAAAAATGTCCAATTTTTTTAAAATTAGTTTTTCGTGTCATTCGTTACATGGATTAAAAGGTGGCAGTTCCAAGATCACGAATATATAATTTTTAAGTCGCTGGGGCAAGTAGTTTAGCCGCAAATCGAATTTTAAGGGACAGGAAAAGTGTAAAGTTTGATGGGTCTAGGACGCATAGTTTAGCCGGAAAACGCGTTTAAAGATAAAAATGTCCAATTTTTTTAAAATTAGTTTTTCGTGTCATTCGTTACATGGATTAAAAGGTGGCAGTTCCAAGATCACGAATATATAATTTTTAAGTCGCTGGGGCGCGTAGTTTAGCCGCAAATCGAATTTTAAGGGACAGAAAAAGTGTAAAGTTTGATGGGTCTAGGACGCATAGTTTAGCCGGAAAACGCGTTTAAAGATAAAAATGTCCAATTTTTTTAAAATTAGTTTTTCGTGTCATTCGTTACATGGATTAAAAGGTGGCAGTTCCAAGATCACGAATATATAATTTTTAAGTCGCTGGGGCAAGTAGTTTAGCCGCAAATCGAATTTTAAGGGACAGAAAAAGTGTAAAGTTTGATGGGTCTAGGACGCATAGTTTAGCCGGAAAACGCGTTTAAAGATAAAAATGTCCAATTTTTTTAAAATTAGTTTTTCGTGTCATTCGTTACATGGATTAAAAGGTGGCAGTTCCAAGATCACGAATATATAATTTTTAAGTCGCTGGGGCAAGTAGTTTAGCCGCAAATCGAATTTTAAGGGACAGAAAAAGTGTAAAGTTTGATGGGTCTAGGACGCATAGTTTAGCCGGAAAACGCGTTTAAAGATAAAAATGTCCAATTTTTTTAAAATTAGTTTTTCGTGTCATTCGTTACATGGATTAAAAGGTGGCAGTTCCAAGATCACGAATATATAATTTTTAAGTCGCTGGGGCAAGTAGTTTAGCCGCAAATCGAATTTTAAGGGACAGAAAAAGTGTAAAGTTTGATGGGTCTAGGACGCATAGTTTAGCCGGAAAACGCGTTTAAAGATAAAAATGTCCAATTTTTTTAAAATTAGTTTTTCGTGTCATTCGTTACATGGATTAAAAGGTGGCAGTTCCAAGATCACGAATATATAATTTTTAAGTCGCTGGGGCAAGTAGTTTAGCCGCAAATCGAATTTTAAGGGACAGAAAAAGTGTAAAGTTTGATGGGTCTAGGACGCATAGTTTAGCCGGAAAACGCGTTTAAAGATAAAAATGTCCAATTTTTTTAAAATTAGTTTTTCGTGTCATTCGTTACATGGATTAAAAGGTGGCAGTTCCAAGATCACGAATATATAATTTTTAAGTCGCTGGGGCAAGTAGTTTAGCCGCAAATCGAATTTTAAGGGACAGGAAAAGTGTAAAGTTTGATGGGTCTAGGACGCATAGTTTAGCCGGAAAACGCGTTTAAAGATAAAAATGTCCAATTTTTTTAAAATTAGTTTTTCGTGTCATTCGTTACATGGATTAAAAGGTGGCAGTTCCAAGATCACGAATATATAATTTTTAAGTCGCTGGGGCACGTAGTTTAGCCGCAAATCGAATTTTAAGGGACAGAAAAAGTGTAAAGTTTGATGGGTCTAGGACGCATAGTTTAGCCGGAAAACGCGTTTAAAGATAAAAATGTCCAATTTTTTTAAAATTAGTTTTTCGTGTCATTCGTTACATGGATTAAAAGGTGGCAGTTCCAAGATCACGAATATATAATTTTTAAGTCGCTGGGGCAAGTAGTTTAGCCGCAAATCGAATTTTAAGGGACAGAAAAAGTGTAAAGTTTGATGGGTCTAGGACGCATAGTTTAGCCGGAAAACGCGTTTAAAGATAAAAATGTCCAATTTTTTTAAAATTAGTTTTTCGTGTCATTCGTTACATGGATTAAAAGGTGGCAGTTCCAAGATCACGAATATATAATTTTTAAGTCGCTGGGGCAAGTAGTTTAGCCGCAAATCGAATTTTAAGGGACAGAAAAAGTGTAAAGTTTGATGGGTCTAGGACGCATAGTTTAGCCGGAAAACGCGTTTAAAGATAAAAATGTCCAATTTTTTTAAAATTAGTTTTTCGTGTCATTCGTTACATGGATTAAAAGGTGGCAGTTCCAAGATCACGAATATATAATTTTTAAGTCGCTGGGGCAAGTAGTTTAGCCGCAAATCGAATTTTAAGGGACAGAAAAAGTGTAAAGTTTGATGGGTCTAGGACGCATAGTTTAGCCGGAAAACGCGTTTAAAGATAAAAATGTCCAATTTTTTTAAAATTAGTTTTTCGTGTCATTCGTTACATGGATTAAAAGGTGGCAGTTCCAAGATCACGAATATATAAGTTTTAAGTCGCTGGGGCAAGTAGTTTAGCCGCAAATCGAATTTTAAGGGACAGAAAAAGTGTAAAGTTTGATGGGTCTAGGACGCATAGTTTAGCCGGAAAACGCGTTTAAAGATAAAAATGTCCAATTTTTTTAAAATTAGTTTTTCGTGTCATTCGTTACATGGATTAAAAGGTGGCAGTTCCAAGATCACGAATATATAATTTTTAAGTCGCTGGGGCACGTAGTTTAGCCGCAAATCGAATTTTAAGGGACAGAAAAAGTGTAAAGTTTGATGGGTCTAGGACGCATAGTTTAGCCGGAAAACGCGTTTAAAGATAAAAATGTCCAATTTTTTTAAAATTAGTTTTTCGTGTCATTCGTTACATGGATTAAAAGGTGGCAGTTCCAAGATCACGAATATATAATTTTTAAGTCGCTGGGGCAAGTAGTTTAGCCGCAAATCGAATTTTAAGGGACAGAAAAAGTGTAAAGTTTGATGGGTCTAGGACGCATAGTTTAGCCGGAAAACGCGTTTAAAGATAAAAATGTCCAATTTTTTTAAAATTAGTTTTTCGTGTCATTCGTTACATGGATTAAAAGGTGGCAGTTCCAAGATCACGAATATATAATTTTTAAGTCGCTGGGGCAAGTAGTTTAGCCGCAAATCGAATTTTAAGGGACAGAAAAAGTGTAAAGTTTGATGGGTCTAGGACGCATAGTTTAGCCGGAAAACGCGTTTAAAGATAAAAATGTCCAATTTTTTTAAAATTAGTTTTTCGTGTCATTCGTTACATGGATTAAAAGGTGGCAGTTCCAAGATCACGAATATATAATTTTTAAGTCGCTGGGGCAAGTAGTTTAGCCGCAAATCGAATTTTAAGGGACAGAAAAAGTGTAAAGTTTGATGGGTCTAGGACGCATAGTTTAGCCGGAAAACGCGTTTAAAGATAAAAATGTCCAATTTTTTTAAAATTAGTTTTTCGTGTCATTCGTTACATGGATTAAAAGGTGGCAGTTCCAAGATCACGAATATATAATTTTTAAGTCGCTGGGGCACGTAGTTTAGCCGCAAATCGAATTTTAAGGGACAGAAAAAGTGTAAAGTTTGATGGGTCTAGGACGCATAGTTTAGCCGGAAAACGCGTTTAAAGATAAAAATGTCCAATTTTTTTAAAATTAGTTTTTCGTGTCATTCGTTACATGGATTAAAAGGTGGCAGTTCCAAGATCACGAATATATAATTTTTAAGTCGCTGGGGCAAGTAGTTTAGCCGCAAATCGAATTTTAAGGGACAGAAAAAGTGTAAAGTTTGATGGGTCTAGGACGCATAGTTTAGCCGGAAAACGCGTTTAAAGATAAAAATGTCCAATTTTTTTAAAATTAGTTTTTCGTGTCATTCGTTACATGGATTAAAAGGTGGCAGTTCCAAGATCACGAATATATAATTTTTAAGTCGCTGGGGCAAGTAGTTTAGCCGCAAATCGAATTTTAAGGGACAGAAAAAGTGTAAAGTTTGATGGGTCTAGGACGCATAGTTTAGCCGGAAAACGCGTTTAAAGATAAAAATGCCCAATTTTTTTAAAATTAGTTTTTCGTGTCATTCGTTACATGGATTAAAAGGTGGCAGTTCCAAGATCACGAATATATAATTTTTAAGTCGCTGGGGCACGTAGTTTAGCCGCAAATCGAATTTTAAGGGACAGAAAAAGTGTAAAGTTTGATGGGTCTAGGACGCATAGTTTAGCCGGAAAACGCGTTTAAAGATAAAAATGTCCAATTTTTTTAAAATTAGTTTTTCGTGTCATTCGTTACATGGATTAAAAGGTGGCAGTTCCAAGATCACGAATATATAATTTTTAAGTCGCTGGGGCAAGTAGTTTAGCCGCAAATCGAATTTTAAGGGACAGAAAAAGTGTAAAGTTTGATGGGTCTAGGACGCATAGTTTAGCCGGAAAACGCGTTTAAAGATAAAAATGTCCAATTTTTTTAAAATTAGTTTTTCGTGTCATTCGTTACATGGATTAAAAGGTGGCAGTTCCAAGATCACGAATATATAATTTTTAAGTCGCTGGGGCAAGTAGTTTAGCCGCAAATCGAATTTTAAGGGACAGAAAAAGTGTAAAGTTTGATGGGTCTAGGACGCATAGTTTAGCCGGAAAACGCGTTTAAAGATAAAAATGTCCAATTTTTTTAAAATTAGTTTTTCGTGTCATTCGTTACATGGATTAAAAGGTGGCAGTTCCAAGATCACGAATATATAATTTTTAAGTCGCTGGGGCAAGTAGTTTAGCCGCAAATCGAATTTTAAGGGACAGAAAAAGTGTAAAGTTTGATGGGTCTAGGACGCATAGTTTAGCCGGAAAACGCGTTTAAAGATAAAAATGTCCAATTTTTTTAAAATTAGTTTTTCGTGTCATTCGTTACATGGATTAAAAGGTGGCAGTTCCAAGATCACGAATATATAATTTTTAAGTCGCTGGGGCAAGTAGTTTAGCCGCAAATCGAATTTTAAGGGACAGGAAAAGTGTAAAGTTTGATGGGTCTAGGACGCATAGTTTAGCCGGAAAACGCGTTTAAAGATAAAAATGTCCAATTTTTTTAAAATTAGTTTTTCGTGTCATTCGTTACATGGATTAAAAGGTGGCAGTTCCAAGATCACGAATATATAATTTTTAAGTCGCTGGGGCAAGTAGTTTAGCCGCAAATCGAATTTTAAGGGACAGAAAAAGTGTAAAGTTTGATGGGTCTAGGACGCATAGTTTAGCCGGAAAACGCGTTTAAAGATAAAAATGTCCAATTTTTTTAAAATTAGTTTTTCGTGTCATTCGTTACATGGATTAAAAGGTGGCAGTTCCAAGATCACGAATATATAATTTTTAAGTCGCTGGGGCACGTAGTTTAGCCGCAAATCGAATTTTAAGGGACAGAAAAAGTGTAAAGTTTGATGGGTCTAGGACGCATAGTTTAGCCGGAAAACGCGTTTAAAGATAAAAATGTCCAATTTTTTTAAAATTAGTTTTTCGTGTCATTCGTTACATGGATTAAAAGGTGGCAGTTCCAAGATCACGAATATATAATTTTTAAGTCGCTGGGGCAAGTAGTTTAGCCGCAAATCGAATTTTAAGGGACAGAAAAAGTGTAAAGTTTGATGGGTCTAGGACGCATAGTTTAGCCGGAAAACGCGTTTAAAGATAAAAATGTCCAATTTTTTTAAAATTAGTTTTTCGTGTCATTCGTTACATGGATTAAAAGGTGGCAGTTCCAAGATCACGAATATATAATTTTTAAGTCGCTGGGGCAAGTAGTTTAGCCGCAAATCGAATTTTAAGGGACAGACAAAGTGTAAAGTTTGATGGGTCTAGGACGCATAGTTTAGCCGGAAAACGCGTTTAAAGATAAAAATGTCCAATTTTTTTAAAATTAGTTTTTCGTGTCATTCGTTACATGGATTAAAAGGTGGCAGTTCCAAGATCACGAATATATAATTTTTAAGTCGCTGGGGCAAGTAGTTTAGCCGCAAATCGAATTTTAAGGGACAGAAAAAGTGTAAAGTTTGATGGGTCTAGGACGCATAGTTTAGCCGGAAAACGCGTTTAAAGATAAAAATGTCCAATTTTTTTAAAATTAGTTTTTGGTGTCATTCGTTACATGGATTAAAAGGCGGCAGTTCCAAGATCACGAATATATAATTTTTAAGTCGCTGGGGCAAGTAGTTTAGCAGCAAATCGAATTTTAAGGGACAGAAAAAGTGTAAAGTTTGATGGGTCTAGGACGCATAGTTTAGCCGGAAAACGCGTTTAAAGATAAAAATGTCCAATTTTTTTAAAATTAGTTTTTCGTGTCATTCGTTACATGGATTAAAAGGTGGCAGTTCCAAGATCACGAATATATAATTTTTAAGTCGCTGGGGCACGTAGTTTAGCCGCAAATCGAATTTTAAGGGACAGAAAAAGTGTAAAGTTTGATGGGTCTAGGACGCATAGTTTAGCCGGAAAACGCGTTTAAAGATAAAAATGTCCAATTTTTTTAAAATTAGTTTTTCGTGTCATTCGTTACATGGATTAAAAGGTGGCAGTTCCAAGATCACGAATATATAATTTTTAAGTCGCTGGGGCAAGTAGTTTAGCCGCAAATCGAATTTTAAGGGACAGAAAAAGTGTAAAGTTTGATGGGTCTAGGACGCATAGTTTAGCCGGAAAACGCGTTTAAAGATAAAAATGTCCAATTTTTTTAAAATTAGTTTTTCGTGTCATTCGTTACATGGATTAAAAGGTGGCAGTTCCAAGATCACGAATATATAATTTTTAAGTCGCTGGGGCAAGTAGTTTAGCCGCAAATCGAATTTTAAGGGACAGAAAAAGTGTAAAGTTTGATGGGTCTAGGACGCATAGTTTAGCCGGAAAACGCGTTTAAAGATAAAAATGTCCAATTTTTTTAAAATTAGTTTTTCGTGTCATTCGTTACATGGATTAAAAGGTGGCAGTTCCAAGATCACGAATATATAATTTTTAAGTCGCTGGGGCAAGTAGTTTAGCCGCAAATCGAATTTTAAGGGACAGAAAAAGTGTAAAGTTTGATGGGTCTAGGACGCATAATTTAGCCGGAAAACGCGTTTAAAGATAAAAATGTCCAATTTTTTTAAAATTAGTTTTTCGTGTCATTCGTTACATGGATTAAAAGGTGGCAGTTCCAAGATCACGAATATATAATTTTTAAGTCGCTGGGGCAAGTAGTTTAGCCGCAAATCGAATTTTAAGGGACAGAAAAAGTGTAAAGTTTGATGGGTCTAGGACGCATAGTTTAGCCGGAAAACGCGTTTAAAGATAAAAATGTCCAATTTTTTTAAAATTAGTTTTTCGTGTCATTCGTTACATGGATTAAAAGGTGGCAGTTCCAAGATCACGAATATATAATTTTTAAGTCGCTGGGGCAAGTAGTTTAGCCGCAAATCGAATTTTAAGGGACAGAAAAAGTGTAAAGTTTGATGGGTCTAGGACGCATAGTTTAGCCGGAATACGCGTTTAAAGATAAAAATGTCCAATTTTTTTAAAATTAGTTTTTCGTGTCATTCGTTACATGGATTAAAAGGTGGCAGTTCCAAGATCACGAATATATAATTTTTAAGTCGCTGGGGCAAGTAGTTTAGCCGCAAATCGAATTTTAAGGGACAGAAAAAGTGTAAAGTTTGATGGGTCTAGGACGCATAGTTTAGCCGGAAAACGCGTTTAAAGATAAAAATGTCCAATTTTTTTAAAATTAGTTTTTCGTGTCATTCGTTACATGGATTAAAAGGTGGCAGTTCCAAGATCACGAATATATAATTTTTAAGTCGCTGGGGCAAGTAGTTTAGCCGCAAATCGAATTTTAAGGGACAGAAAAAGTGTAAAGTTTGATGGGTCTAGGACGCATAGTTTAGCCGGAAAACGCGTTTAAAGATAAAAATGTCCAATTTTTTTAAAATTAGTTTTTCGTGTCATTCGTTACATGGATTAAAAGGTGGCAGTTCCAAGATCACGAATATATAATTTTTAAGTCGCTGGGGCAAGTAGTTTAGCCGCAAATCGAATTTTAAGGGACAGAAAAAGTGTAAAGTTTGATGGGTCTAGGACGCATAGTTTAGCCGGAAAACGCGTTTAAAGATAAAAATGTCCAATTTTTTTAAAATTAGTTTTTCGTGTCATTCGTTACATGGATTAAAAGGTGGCAGTTCCAAGATCACGAATATATAATTTTTAAGTCGCTGGGGCACGTAGTTTAGCCGCAAATCGAATTTTAAGGGACAGAAAAAGTGTAAAGTTTGATGGGTCTAGGACGCATAGTTTAGCCGGAAAACGCGTTTAAAGATAAAAATGTCCAATTTTTTTAAAATTAGTTTTTCGTGTCATTCGTTACATGGATTAAAAGGTGGCAGTTCCAAGATCACGAATATATAATTTTTAAGTCGCTGGGGCAAGTAGTTTAGCCGCAAATCGAATTTTAAGGGACAGAAAAAGTGTAAAGTTTGATGGGTCTAGGACGCATAGTTTAGCCGGAAAACGCGTTTAAAGATAAAAATGTCCAATTTTTTTAAAATTAGTTTTTCGTGTCATTCGTTACATGGATTAAAAGGTGGCAGTTCCAAGATCACGAATATATAATTTTTAAGTCGCTGGGGCAAGTAGTTTAGCCGCAAATCGAATTTTAAGGGACAGAAAAAGTGTAAAGTTTGATGGGTCTAGGACGCATAGTTTAGCCGGAAAACGCGTTTAAAGATAAAAATGTCCAATTTTTTTTAAAATTAGTTTTTCGTGTCATTCGTTACATGGATTAAAAGGTGGCAGTTCCAAGATCACGAATATATAATTTTTAAGTCGCTGGGGCAAGTAGTTTAGCCGCAAATCGAATTTTAAGGGACAGAAAAAGTGTAAAGTTTGATGGGTCTAGGACGCATAGTTTAGCCGGAAAACGCGTTTAAAGATAAAAATGTCCAATTTTCTTAAA
This sequence comes from Philhelius pedissequus, assembly GCA_910595825.1. Lineage (NCBI taxonomy): Eukaryota > Metazoa > Arthropoda > Insecta > Diptera > Syrphidae > Philhelius > Philhelius pedissequus. The sequence goes on along the minus strand of OU343162.1, from coordinate 160,077,423 downwards.
ATTAGTTTTTCGTGTCATTCGTTACATGGATTAAAAGGTGGCAGTTCCAAGATCACGAATATATAATTTTTAAGTCGCTGGGGCAAGTAGTTTAGCCGCAAATCGAATTTTAAGGGACAGAAAAAAGTGTAAAGTTTGATGGGTCTAGGACGCATAGTTTAGCCGGAAAACGCGTTTAAAGATAAAAATGTCCAATTTTTTTAAAATTAGTTTTTCGTGTCATTCGTTACATGGATTAAAAGGTGGCAGTTCCAAGATCACGAATATATAATTTTTAAGTCGCTGGGGCAAGTAGTTTAGCCGCAAATCGAATTTTAAGGGACAGAAAAAGTGTAAAGCTTGATGGGTCTAGGACGCATAGTTTAGCCGGAAAACGCGTTTAAAGATAAAAATGTCCAATTTTTTTAAAATTAGTTTTTCGTGTCATTCGTTACATGGATTAAAAGGTGGCAGTTCCAAGATCACGAATATATAATTTTTAAGTCGCTGGGGCAAGTAGTTTAGCCGCAAATCGAATTTTAAGGGACAGAAAAAGTGTAAAGTTTGATGGGTCTAGGACGCATAGTTTAGCCGGAAAACGCGTTTAAAGATAAAAATGTCCAATTTTTTTAAAATTAGTTTTTCGTGTCATTCGTTACATGGATTAAAAGGTGGCAGTTCCAAGATCACGAATATATAATTTTTAAGTCGCTGGGGCAAGTAGTTTAGCCGCAAATCGAATTTTAAGGGACAGAAAAAGTGTAAAGTTTGATGGGTCTAGGACGCATAGTTTAGCCGGAAAACGCGTTTAAAGATAAAAATGTCCAATTTTTTTAAAATTAGTTTTTCGTGTCATTCGTTACATGGATTAAAAGGTGGCAGTTCCAAGATCACGAATATATAATTTTTAAGTCGCGGGGGCAAGTAGTTTAGCCGCAAATCGAATTTTAAGGGACAGAAAAAGTGTAAAGTTTGATGGGTCTAGGACGCATAGTTTAGCCGGAAAACGCGTTTAAAGATAAAAATGTCCAATTTTTTTAAAATTAGTTTTTCGTGTCATTCATTACATGGATTAAAAGGTGGCAGTTCCAAGATCACGAATATATAATTTTTAAGTCGCTGGGGCAAGTAGTTTAGCCGCAAATCGAATTTTAAGGGACAGAAAAAGTGTAAAGTTTGATGGGTCTAGGACGCATAGTTTAGCCGGAAAACGCGTTTAAAGATAAAAATGTCCAATTTTTTTAAAATTAGTTTTTCGTGTCATTCGTTACATGGATTAAAAGGTGGCAGTTCCAAGATCACGAATATATAATTTTTAAGTCGCTGGGGCAAGTAGTTTAGCCGCAAATCGAATTTTAAGGGACAGAAAAAGTGTAAAGTTTGATGGGTCTAGGACGCATAGTTTAGCCGGAAAACGCGTTTAAAGATCAAAATGTCCAATTTTTTTAAAATTAGTTTTTCGTGTCATTCGTTACATGGATTAAAAGGTGGCAGTTCCAAGATCACGAATATATAATTTTTAAGTCGCTGGGGCAAGTAGTTTAGCCGCAAATCGAATTTTAAGGGACAGAAAAAGTGTAAAGTTTGATGGGTCTAGGACGCATAGTTTAGCCGGAAAACGCGTTTAAAGATAAAAATGTCCAATTTTTTTAAAATTAGTTTTTCGTGTCATTCGTTACATGGATTAAAAGGTGGCAGTTCCAAGATCACGAATATATAATTTTTAAGTCGCGGGGGCAAGTAGTTTAGCCGCAAATCGAATTTTAAGGGACAGAAAAAGTGTAAAGTTTGATGGGTCTAGGACGCATAGTTTAGCCGGAAAACGCGTTTAAAGATAAAAATGTCCAATTTTTTTAAAATTAGTTTTTCGTGTCATTCATTACATGGATTAAAAGGTGGCAGTTCCAAGATCACGAATATATAATTTTTAAGTCGCTGGGGCAAGTAGTTTAGCCGCAAATCGAATTTTAAGGGACAGAAAAAGTGTAAAGTTTGATGGGTCTAGGACGCATAGTTTAGCCGGAAAACGCGTTTAAAGATAAAAATGTCCAATTTTTTTAAAATTAGTTTTTCGTGTCATTCGTTACATGGATTAAAAGGTGGCAGTTCCAAGATCACGAATATATAATTTTTAAGTCGCTGGGGCAAGTAGTTTAGCCGCAAATCGAATTTTAAGGGACAGAAAAAGTGTAAAGTTTGATGGGTCTAGGACGCATAGTTTAGCCGGAAAACGCGTTTAAAGATAAAAATGTCCAATTTTTTTAAAATTAGTTTTTCGTGTCATTCGTTACATGGATTAAAAGGTGGCAGTTCCAAGATCACGAATATATAATTTTTAAGTCGCTGGGGCAAGTAGTTTAGCCGCAAATCGAATTTTAAGGGACAGAAAAAGTGTAAAGTTTGATGGGTCTAGGACGCATAGTTTAGCCGGAAAACGCGTTTAAAGATAAAAATGTCCAATTTTTTTAAAATTAGTTTTTCGTGTCATTCGTTACATGGATTAAAAGGTGGCAGTTCCAAGATCAGGAATATATAATTTTTAAGTCGCTGGGGCAAGTAGTTTAGCCGCAAATCGAATTTTAAGGGACAGAAAAAGTGTAAAGTTTGATGGGTCTAGGACGCATAGTTTAGCCGGAAAACGCGTTTAAAGATAAAAATGTCCAATTTTTTTAAAATTAGTTTTTCGTGTCATTCGTTACATGGATTAAAAGGTGGCAGTTCCAAGATCACGAATATATAATTTTTAAGTCGCTGGGGCACGTAGTTTAGCCGCAAATTGAATTTTAAGGGACAGAAAAAGTGTAGTTTGATGGGTCTAGGACGCATAGTTTAGCCGGAAAACGCGTTTAAAGATAAAAATGTCCAATTTTTTTAAAATTAGTTTTTCATGTCATTCGTTACATGGATTAAAAGGTGGCAGTTCCAAGATCACGAATATATAATTTTTAAGTCGCTGGGGCAAGTAGTTTAGCCGCAAATCGAATTTTAAGGGACAGAAAAAGTGTAAAGTTTGATGGGTCTAGGACGCATAGTTTAGCCGGAAAACGCGTTTAAAGATAAAAATGTCCAATTTTTTTAAAATTAGTTTTTCGTGTCATTCGTTACATGGATTAAAAGGTGGCAGTTCCAAGATCACGAATATATAATTTTTATGTCGCTGGGGCAAGTAGTTTAGCCGCAAATCGAATTTTAAGGGACAGAAAAAGTGTAAAGTTTGATGGGTCTAGGACGCATAGTTTAGCCGGAAAACGCGTTTAAAGATAAAAATGTCCAATTTTTTTAAAATTAGTTTTTCGTGTCATTCGTTACATGGATTAAAAGGTGGCAGTTCCAAGATCACGAATATATAATTTTTAAGTCGCTGGGGCAAGTAGCTTAGCCGCAAATCGAATTTTAAGGGACAGAAAAAGTGTAAAGTTTGATGGGTCTAGGACGCATAGTTTAGCCGGAAAACGCGTTTAAAGATAAAAATGTCCAATTTTTTTAAAATTAGATTTTCGTGTCATTCGTTACATGGATTAAAAGGTGGCAGTTCCAAGATCACGAATATATAATTTTTAAGTCGCTGGGGCAAGTAGTTTAGCCGCAAATCGAATTTTAAGGGACAGAAAAAGTGTAAAGTTTGATGGGTTTAGGACGCATAGTTTAGCCGGAAAACTAGTTTAAAGATAAAAATGTCCAATTTTTTTAAAATTAGTTTTTCGTGTCATTCGTTACATGGATTAAAAGGTGGCAGTTCCAAGATCAGGAATATATAATTTTTAAGTCGCTGGGGCAAGTAGTTTAGCCGCAAATCGAATTTTAAGGGACAGAAAAAGTGTAAAGTTTGATGGGTCTAGGACGCATAGTTTAGCCGGAAAACGCGTTTAAAGATAAAAATGTCCAATTTTTTTAAAATTAGTTTTTCGTGTCATTCGTTACATGGATTAAAAGGTGGCAGTTCCAAGATCACGAATATATAATTTTTAAGTCGCTGGGGCAAGTAGTTTAGCCGCAAATCGAATTTTAAGGGACAGAAAAAGTGTAAAGTTTGATGGGTCTAGGACGCATAGTTTAGCCGGAAAACGCGTTTAAAGATAAAAATGTCCAATTTTTTTAAAATTAGTTTTTCGTGTCATTCGTTACATGGATTAAAAGGTGGCAGTTCCAAGATCACGAATATATAATTTTTAAGTCGCTGGGGCACGTAGTTTAGCCGCAAATCGAATTTTAAGGGACAGAAAAAGTGTAAAGTTTGATGGGTCTAGGACGCATAGTTTAGCCGGAAAACGCGTTTAAAGATAAAAATGTCCAATTTTTTTAAAATTAGTTTTTCGTGTCATTCGTTACATGGATTAAAAGGTGGCAGTTCCAAGATCACGAATATATAATTTTTAAGTCGCTGGGGCAAGTAGTTTAGCCGCAAATCGAATTTTAAGGGACAGAAAAAGTGTAAAGTTTGATGGGTCTAGGACGCATAGTTTAGCCGGAAAACGCGTTTAAAGATAAAAATGTCCAATTTTTTTAAAATTAGTTTTTCGTGTCATTCGTTACATGGATTAAAAGGTGGCAGTTCCAAGATCACGAATATATAATTTTTAAGTCGCTGGGGCAAGTAGTTTAGCCGCAAATCGAATTTTAAGGGACAGAAAAAGTGTAAAGTTTGATGGGTCTAGGACGCATAGTTTAGCCGGAAAACGCGTTTAAAGATAAAAATGTCCAATTTTTTTAAAATTAGTTTTTCGTGTCATTCGTTACATGGATCAAAAGGTGGCAGTTCCAAGATCACGAATATATAATTTTTAAGTCGCTGGGGCAAGTAGTTTAGCCGCAAATCGAATTTTAAGGGACAGAAAAAGTGTAAAGTTTGATGGGTCTAGGACGCATAGTTTAGCCGGAAAACGCGTTTAAAGATAAAAATGTCCAATTTTTTTTAAATTAGTTTTTCGTGTCATTCGTTACATGGATTAAAAGGTGGCAGTTCCAAGATCACGAATATATAATTTTTAAGTCGCTGGGGCAAGTAGTTTAGCCGCAAATCGAATTTTAAGGGACAGAAAAAGTGTAAAGTTTGATGGGTCTAGGACGCATAGTTTAGCCGGAAAACGCGTTTAAGGATAAAAATGTCCAATTTTTTTAAAATTAGTTTTTCGTGTCATTCGTTACATGGATTAAAAGGTGGCAGTTCCAAGATCACGAATATATAATTTTTAAGTCGCTGGGGCAAGTAGTTTAGCCGCAAATCGAATTTTAAGGGACAGAAAAAGTGTAAAGTTTGATGGGTCTAGGACGCATAGTTTAGCCGGAAAACGCGTTTAAAGATAAAAATGTCCAATTTTTTTAAAATTAGTTTTTCGTGTCATTCGTTACATGGATTAAAAGGTGGCAGTTCCAAGATCACGAATATATAATTTTTAAGTCGCTGGGGTACGTAGTTTAGCCGCAAATCGAATTTTAAGGGACAGAAAAAGTGTAAAGTTTGATGGGTCTAGGACGCATAGTTTAGCCGGAAAACGCGTTTAAAGAGAAAAATGTCCAATTTTTTTAAAATTAGTTTTTCGTGTCATTCGTTACATGGATTAAAAGGTGGCAGTTCCAAGATCACGAATATATAATTTTTAAGTCGCTGGGGCAAGTAGTTTAGCCGCAAATCGAATTTTAAGGGACAGAAAAAGTGTAAAGTTTGATGGGTCTAGGACGCATAGTTTAGCCGGAAAACGCGTTTAAAGATAAAAATGTCCAATTTTTTTAAAATTAGTTTTTCGTGTCATTCGTTACATGGATTAAAAGGTGGCAGTTCCAAGATCACGAATATATAATTTTTAAGTCGCTGGGGCAAGTAGTTTAGCCGCAAATCGAATTTTAAGGGACAGAAAAAGTGTAAAGTTTGATGGGTCTAGGACGCATAGTTTAGCCGGAAAACGCGTTTAAAGATAAAAATGTCCAATTTTTTTAAAATTAGTTTTTCGTGTCATTCGTTACATGGATTAAAAGGTGGCAGTTCCAAGATCACGAATATATAATTTTTAAGTCGCTGGGGCAAGTAGTTTAGCCGCAAATCGAATTTTAAGGGACAGAAAAAGTGTAAAGTTTGATGGGTCTAGGACGCATAGTTTAGCCGGAAAACGCGTTTAAAGATAAAAATGTCCAATTTTTTTAAAATTAGTTTTTCGTGTCATTCGTTACATGGATTAAAAGGTGGCAGTTCCAAGATCACGAATATATAATTTTTAAGTCGCTGGGGCAAGTAGTTTAGCCGCAAATCGAATTTTAAGGGACAGAAAAAGTGTAAAGTTTGATGGGTCTAGGACGCATAGTTTAGCCGGAAAACGCGTTTAAAGATAAAAATGTCCAATTTTTTTAAAATTAGTTTTTCGTGTCATTCGTTACATGGATTAAAAGGTGGCAGTTCCAAGATCACGAATATATAATTTTTAAGTCGCTGGGGCAAGTAGTTTAGCCGCAAATCGAATTTTAAGGGACAGAAAAAGTGTAAAGTTTGATGGGTCTAGGACGCATAGTTTAGCCGGAAAACGCGTTTAAAGATAAAAATGTCCAATTTTTTTAAAATTAGTTTTTCGTGTCATTCGTTACATGGATTAAAAGGTGGCAGTTCCAAGATCACGAATATATAATTTTTAAGTCGCTGGGGCAAGTAGTTTAGCCGCAAATCGAATTTTAAGGGACAGAAAAAGTGTAAAGTTTGATGGGTCTAGGACGCATAGTTTAGCCGGAAAACGCGTTTAAAGATAAAAATGTCCAATTTTTTTAAAATTAGTTTTTCGTGTCATTCGTTACATGGATTAAAAGGTGGCAGTTCCAAGATCACGAATATATAATTTTTAAGTCGCTGGGGCAAGTAGTTTAGCCGCAAATCGAATTTTAAGGGACAGAAAAAGTGTAAAGTTTGATGGGTCTAGGACGCATAGTTTAGCCGGAAAACGCGTTTAAAGATAAAAATGTCCAATTTTTTTAAAATTAGTTTTTCGTGTCATTCGTTACATGGATTAAAAGGTGGCAGTTCCAAGATCACGAATATATAATTTTTAAGTCGCTGGGGCAAGTAGTTTAGCCGCAAATCGAATTTTAAGGGACAGAAAAAGTGTAAAGTTTGATGGGTCTAGGACGCATAGTTTAGCCGGAAAACGCGTTTAAAGATAAAAATGTCCAATTTTTTTAAAATTAGTTTTTCGTGTCATTCGTTACATGGATTAAAAGGTGGCAGTTCCAAGATCACGAATATATAATTTTTAAGTCGCTGGGGCAAGTAGTTTAGCCGCAAATCGAATTTTAAGGGACAGAAAAAGTGTAAAGTTTGATGGATCTAGGATGCATAGTTTAGCCGGAAAACGCGTTTAAAGATAAAAATGTCCAATTTTTTTAAAATTAGTTTTTCGTGTCATTCGTTACATGGATTAAAAGGTGGCAGTTCCAAGATCACGAATATATAATTTTTAAGTCGCTGGGGCAAGTAGTTTAGCCGCAAATCGAATTTTAAGGGACAGAAAAAGTGTAAAGTTTGATGGGTCTAGGACGCATAGTTTAGCCGGAAAACGCGTTTAAAGATAAAAATGTCCAATTTTTTTAAAATTAGTTTTTCGTGTCATTCGTTACATGGATTAAAAGGTGGCAGTTCCAAGATCACGAATATATAATTTTTAAGTCGCTGGGGCAAGTAGTTTAGCCGCAAATCGAATTTTAAGGGACAGAAAAAGTGTAAAGTTTGATGGGTCTAGGACGCATAGTTTAGCCGGAAAACGCGTTTAAAGATAAAAATGTCCAATTTTTTTAAAATTAGTTTTTCGTGTCATTCGTTACATGGATTAAAAGGTGGCAGTTCCAAGATCACGAATATATAATTTTTAAGTCGCTGGGGCAAGTAGTTTAGCCGCAAATCGAATTTTAAGGGACAGGAAAAGTGTAAAGTTTGATGGGTCTAGGACGCATAGTTTAGCCGGAAAACGCGTTTAAAGATAAAAATGTCCAATTTTTTTAAAATTAGTTTTTCGTGTCATTCGTTACATGGATTAAAAGGTGGCAGTTCCAAGATCACGAATATATAATTTTTAAGTCGCTGGGGCACGTAGTTTAGCCGCAAATCGAATTTTAAGGGACAGAAAAAGTGTAAAGTTTGATGGGTCTAGGACGCATAGTTTAGCCGGAAAACGCGTTTAAAGATAAAAATGTCCAATTTTTTTAAAATTAGTTTTGCGTGTCATTCGTTACATGGATTAAAAGGTGGCAGTTCCAAGATCACGAATATATAATTTTTAAGTCGCTGGGGCAAGTAGTTTAGCCGCAAATCGAATTTTAAGGGACAGAAAAAGTGTAAAGTTTGATGGGTCTAGGACGCATAGTTTAGCCGGAAAACGCGTTTAAAGATAAAAATGTCCAATTTTTTTAAAATTAGTTTTTCGTGTCATTCGTTACATGGATTAAAAGGTGGCAGTTCCAAGATCACGAATATATAATTTTTAAGTCGCTGGGGCAAGTAGTTTAGCCGCAAATCGAATTTTAAGGGACAGAAAAAGTGTAAAGTTTGATGGGTCTAGGACGCATAGTTTAGCCGGAAAACGCGTTTAAAGATAAAAATGTCCAATTTTTTTAAAATTAGTTTTTCGTGTCATTCGTTACATGGATTAAAAGGTGGCAGTTCCAAGATCACGAATATATAATTTTTAAGTCGCAGGGGCAAGTAGTTTAGCCCCAAATCGAATTTTAAGGGACAGAAAAAGTGTAAAGTTTGATGGGTCTAGGACGCATAGTTTAGCCGGAAAACGCGTTTAAAGATAAAAATGTCCAATTTTTTTAAAATTAGTTTTTCGTGTCATTCGTTACATGGATTAAAAGGTGGCAGTTCCAAGATCACGAATATATAATTTTTAAGTCGCTGGGGCAAGTAGTTTAGCCGCAAATCGAATTTTAATGGACAGAAAAAGTGTAAAGTTTGATGGGTCTAGGACGCATAGTTTAGCCGGAAAACGCGTTTAAAGATAAAAATGTCCAATTTTTTTAAAATTAGTTTTTCGTGTCATTCGTTACATGGATTAAAAGGTGGCAGTTCCAAGATCACGAATATATAATTTTTAAGTCGCTGGGGCAAGTAGTTTAGCCGCAAATCGAATTTTAAGGGACAGAAAAAGTGTAAAGTTTGATGGGTCTAGGACGCATAGTATAGCCGGAAAACGCGTTTAAAGATAAAAATGTCCAATTTTTTTAAAATTAGTTTTTCGTGTCATTCGTTACATGGATTAAAAGGTGGCAGTTCCAAGATCACGAATATATAATTTTTAAGTCGCTGGGGCACGTAGTTTAGCCGCAAATCGAATTTTAAGGGACAGAAAAAGTGTAAAGTTTGATGGGTCTAGGACGCATAGTTTAGCCGGAAAACGCGTTTAAAGATAAAAATGTCCAATTTTTTTAAAATTAGTTTTTCGTGTCATTCGTTACATGGATTAAAAGGTGGCAGTTCCAAGATCACGAATATATAATTTTTAAGTCGCTGGGGCAAGTAGTTTAGCCGCAAATCGAATTTTAAGGGACAGAAAAAGTGTAAAGTTTGATGGGTCTAGGACGCATAGTTTAGCCGGAAAACGCGTTTAAAGATAAAAATGTCCAATTTTTTTAAAATTAGTTTTTCGTGTCATTCGTTACATGGATTAAAAGGTGGCAGTTCCAAGATCACGAATATATAATTTTTAAGTCGCTGGGGCAAGTTGTTTAGCCGCAAATCGAATTTTAAGGGACAGAAAAAGTGTAAAGTTTGATAGGTCTAGGACGCATAGTTTAGCCGGAAAACGCGTTTAAAGATAAAAATGTCCAATTTTTTTAAAATTAGTTTTTCGTGTCATTCGTTACATGGATTAAAAGGTGGCAGTTCCAAGATCACGAATATATAATTTTTAAGTCGCTGGGGCAAGTTGTTTAGCCGCAAATCGAATTTTAAGGGACAGAAAAAGTGTAAAGTTTGATGGGTCTAGGACGCATAGTTTAGCCGGAAAACGCGTTTAAAGATAAAAATGTCCAATTTTTTTAAAATTAGTTTTTCGTGTCATTCGTTACATGGATTAAAAGGTGGCAGTTCCAAGATCACGAATATATAATTTTTAAGTCGCTGGGGCAAGTAGTTTAGCCGCAAATCGAATTTTAAGGGACAGAAAAAGTGTAAAGTTTGATGGGTCTAGGACGCATAGTTTAGCCGGAAAACGCGTTTAAAGATAAAAATGTCCAATTTTTTTAAAATTAGTTTTTCGTGTCATTCGTTACATGGATTAAAAGGTGGCAGTTCCAAGATCACGAATATATAATTTTTAAGTCGCTGGGGCAAGTAGTTTAGCCGCAAATCGAATTTTAAGGGACAGAAAAAGTGTAAAGTTTGATGGGTCTAGGACGCATAGTTTAGCCGGAAAACGCGTTTAAAGATAAAAATGTCCAATTTTTTTTAAATTAGTTTTTCGTGTCATTCGTTACATGGATTAAAAGGTGGCAGTTCCAAGATCACGAATATATAATTTTTAAGTCGCTGGGGCACGTAGTTTAGCCGCAAATCGAATTTTAAGGGACAGAAAAAGTGTAAAGTTTGATGGGTCTAGGACGCATAGTTTAGCCGGAAAACGCGTTTAAAGATAAAAATGTCCAATTTTTTTAAAATTAGTTTTTCGTGTCATTCGTTACATGGATTAAAAGGTGGCAGTTCCAAGATCACGAATATATAATTTTTAAGTCGCTGGGGCAAGTAGTTTAGCCGCAAATCGAATTTTAAGGGACAGAAACAGTGTAAAGTTTGATGGGTCTAGGACGCATAGTTTAGCCGGAAAACGCGTTTAAAGATAAAAATGTCCAATTTTTTTAAAATTAGTTTTTCGTGTCATTCGTTACATGGATTAAAAGGTGGCAGTTCCAAGATCACGAATATATAATTTTTAAGTCGCTGGGGCAAGTAGTTTAGCCGCAAATCGAATTTTAAGGGACAGAAAAAGTGTAAAGTTTGATGGGTCTAGGACGCATAGTTTAGCCGGAAAACGCGTTTAAAGATAAAAATGTCCAATTTTTTTAAAATTAGTTTTTCGTGTCATTCGTTACATGGATTAAAAGGTGGCAGTTCCAAGATCACGAATTTATAATTTTTAAGTCGCTGGGGCAAGTAGTTTAGCCGCAAATCGAATTTTAAGGGACAGAAAAAGTGTAAAGTTTGATGGGTCTAGGACGCATAGTTTAGCCGGAAAACGCGTTTAAAGATAAAAATGTCCAATTTTTTTAAAATTAGTTTTTCGTGTCATTCGTTACATGGATTAAAAGGTGGCAGTTCCAAGATCACGAATATATAATTTTTAAGTCGCTGGGGCAAGTAGTTTAGCCGCAAATCGAATTTTAAGGGACAGAAAAAGTGTAAAGTTTGATGGGTCTAGGACGCATAGTTTAGCCGGAAAACGCGTTTAAAGATAAAAATGTCCAATTTTTTTAAAATTAGTTTTTCGTGTCATTCGTTACATGGATTAAAAGGTGGCAGTTCCAAGATCACGAATATATAATTTTTAAGTCGCTGGGGCAAGTAGTTTAGCCGCAAATCGAATTTTAAGGGACAGAAAAAGTGTAAAGTTTGATGGGTCTAGGACGCATAGTTTAGCCGGAAAACGCGTTTAAAGATAAAAATGTCCAATTTTTTTAAAATTAGTTTTTCGTGTCATTCGTTACATGGATTAAAAGGTGGCAGTTCCAAGATCACGAATATATAATTTTTAAGTCGCTGGGGCAAGTAGTTTAGCCGCAAATCGAATTTTAAGGGACAGAAAAAGTGTAAAGTTTGATGGGTCTAGGACGCATAGTTTAGCCGGAAAACGCGTTTAAAGATAAAAATGTCCAATTTTTTTTAAAATTAGTTTTTCGTGTCATTCGTTACATGGATTAAAAGGTGGCAGTTCCAAGATCACGAATATATAATTTTTAAGTCGCTGGGGCAAGTAGTTTAGCCGCAAATCGAATTTTAAGGGACAGAAAAAGTGTAAAGTTTGATGGGTCTAGGACGCATAGTTTAGCCGGAAAACGCGTTTAAAGATAAAAATGTCCAATTTTTTTAAAATTAGTTTTTCGTGTCATTCGTTACATGGATTAAAAGGTGGCAGTTCCAAGATCACGAATATATAATTTTTAAGTCGCTGGGGCAAGTAGTTTAGCCGCAAATCGAATTTTAAGGGACAGAAAAAGTGTAAAGTTTGATGGGTCTAGGACGCATAGTTTAGCCGGAAAACGCGTTTAAAGATAAAAAAGTCCAATTTTTTTAAAATTAGTTTTTCGTGTCATTCGTTACATGGATTAAAAGGTGGCAGTTCCAAGATCACGAATATATAATTTTTAAGTCGCTGGGGCACGTAGTTTAGCCGCAAATCGAATTTTAAGGGACAGAAAAAGTGTAAAGTTTGATGGGTCTAGGACGCATAGTTTAGCCGGAAAACGCGTTTAAAGATAAAAATGTCCAATTTTTTTAAAATTAGTTTTTCGTGTCATTCGTTACATGGATTAAAAGGTGGCAGTTCCAAGATCACGAATATATAATTTTTAAGTCGCTGGGGCAAGTAGTTTAGCCGCAAATCGAATTTTAAGGGACAGAAAAAGTGTAAAGTTTGATGGGTCTAGGACGCATAGTTTAGCCGGAAAACGCGTTTAAAGATAAAAATGTCCAATTTTTTTAAAATTAGTTTTTCGTGTCATTCGTTACATGGATTAAAAGGTGGCAGTTCCAAGATCACGAATATATAATTTTTAAGTCGCTGGGGCAAGTAGTTTAGCCGCAAATCGAATTTTAAGGGACAGAAAAAGTGTAAAGTTTGATGGGTCTAGGACGCATAGTTTAGCCGGAAAACGCGTTTAAAGATAAAAATGTCCAATTTTTTTAAAATTAGTTTTTCGTGTCATTCGTTACATGGATTAAAAGGTGGCAGTTCCAAGATCACGAATATATAATTTTTAAGTCGCTGGGGCAAGTAGTTTAGTCGCAAATCGAATTTTAAGGGACAGAAAAAGTGTAAAGTTTGATGGGTCTAGGACGCATAGTTTAGCCGGAAAACGCGTTTAAATATAAAAATGTCCAATTTTTTTAAAATTAGTTTTTCGTGTCATTCGTTACATGGATTAAAAGGTGGCAGTTCCAAGATCACGAATATATAATTTTTAAGTCGCTGGGGCAAGTAGTTTAGCCGCAAATCGAATTTTAAGGGACAGAAAAAGTGTAAAGTTTGATGGGTCTAGGACGCATAGTTTAGCCGGAAAACGCGTTTAAAGATAAAAATGTCCAATTTTTTTAAAATTAGTTTTTCGTGTCATTCGTTACATGGATTAAAAGGTGGCAGTTCCAAGATCACGAATATATAATTTTTAAGTCGCTGGGGCAAGTAGTTTAGCCGCAAATCGAATTTTAAGGGACAGAAAAAGTGTAAAGTTTGATGGGTCTAGGACGCATAGTTTAGCCGGAAAACGCGTTTAAAGATAAAAATGTCCAATTTTTTTAAAATTAGTTTTTCGTGTCATTCGTTACATGGATTAAAAGGTGGCAGTTCCAAGATCACGAATATATAATTTTTAAGTCGCTGGGGCACGTAGTTTAGCCGCAAATCGAATTTTAAGGGACAGAAAAAGTGTAAAGTTTGATGGGTCTAGGACGCATAGTTTAGCCGGAAAACGCGTTTAAAGATAAAAATGTCCAATTTTTTTAAAATTAGTTTTTCGTGTCATTCGTTACATGGATTAAAAGGTGGCAGTTCCAAGATCACGAATATATAATTTTTAAGTCGCTGGGGCAAGTAGTTTAGCCGCAAATCGAATTTTAAGGGACAGAAAAAGTGTAAAGTTTGATGGGTCTAGGACGCATAGTTTAGCCGGAAAACGCGTTTAAAGATAAAAATGTCCAATTTTTTTAAAATTAGTTTTTCGTGTCATTCGTTACATGGATTAAAAGGTGGCAGTTCCAAGATCACGAATATATAATTTTTAAGTCGCTGGGGCAAGTAGTTTAGCCGCAAATCGAATTTTAAGGGACAGAAAAAGTGTAAAGTTTGATGGGTCAAGGACGCATAGTTTAGCCGGAAAACGCGTTTAAAGATAAAAATGTCCAATTTTTTTAAAATTAGTTTTTCGTGTCATTCGTTACATGGATTAAAAGGTGGCAGTTCCAAGATCACGGATATATAATTTTTAAGTCGCTGGGGCAAGTAGTTTAGCCGCAAATCGAATTTTAAGGGACAGAAAAAGTGTAAAGTTTGATGGGTCTAGGACGCATAGTTTAGCCGGAAAACGCGTTTAAAGATAAAAATGTCCAATTTTTTTAAAATTAGTTTTTCGTGTCATTCGTTACATGGATTAAAAGGTGGCAGTTCCAAGATCACGAATATATAATTTTTAAGTCGCTGGGGCAAGTAGTTTAGCCGCAAATCGAATTTTAAGGGACAGAAAAAGTGTAAAGTTTGATGGGTCTAGGACGCATAGTTTAGCCCGAAAACGCGTTTAAAGATAAAAATGTCCAATTTTTTTAAAATTAGTTTTTCGTGTCATTCGTTACATGGATTAAAAGGTGGCAGTTCCAAGATCACGAATATATAATTTTTAAGTCGCTGGGGCAAGTAGTTTAGCCGCAAATCGAATTTTAAGGGACAGAAAAAGTGTAAAGTTTGATGGGTCTAGGACGCATAGTTTAGCCGGAAAACGCGTTTAAAGATAAAAATGTCCAATTTTTTTAAAATTAGTTTTTCGTGTCATTCGTTACATGGATTAAAAGGTGGCAGTTCCAAGATCACGAATATATAATTTTTAAGTCGCTGGGGCAAGTAGTTTAGCCGCAAATCGAATTTTAAGGGACAGAAAAAGTGTAAAGTTTGATGGGTCTAGGACGCATAGTTTAGCCGGAAAACGCGTTTAAAGATAAAAATGTCCAATTTTTTTAAAATTAGTTTTTCGTGTCATTCGTTACATGGATTAAAAGGTGGCAGTTCCAAGATCACGAATATATAATTTTTAAGTCGCTGGGGCACGTAGTTTAGCCGCAAATCGAATTTTAAGGGACAGAAAAAGTGTAAAGTTTGATGGGTCTAGGACGCATAGTTTAGCCGGAAAACGCGTTTAAAGATAAAAATGTCCAATTTTTTTAAAATTAGTTTTTCGTGTCATTCGTTACATGGATTAAAAGGTGGCAGTTCCAAGATCACGAATATATAATTTTTAAGTCGCTGGGGCAAGTAGTTTAGCCGCAAATCGAAATTTAAGGGACAGAAAAAGTGTAAAGTTTGATGGGTCTAGGACGCATAGTTTAGCCGGAAAACGCGTTTAAAGATAAAAATGTCCAATTTTTTTAAAATTAGTTTTTCGTGTCATTCGTTACATGGATTAAAAGGTGGCAGTTCCAAGATCACGAATATATAATTTTTAAGTCGCTGGGGCAAGTAGTTTAGCCGCAAATCGAATTTTAAGGGACAGAAAAAGTGTAAAGTTTGATGGGTCTAGGACGCATAGTTTAGCCGGAAAACTCGTTTAAAGATAAAAATGTCCAATTTTTTTAAAATTAGTTTTTCGTGTCATTCGTTACATGGATTAAAAGGTGGCAGTTCCAAGATCACGAATATATAATTTTTAAGTCGCTGGGGCAAGTAGTTTAGCCGCAAATCGAATTTTAAGGGACAGAAAAAGTGTAAAGTTTGATGGGTCTAGGACGCATAGTTTAGCCGGAAAACGCGTTTAAAGATAAAAATGTCCAATTTTTTTAAAATTAGTTTTTCGTGTCATTCGTTACATGGATTAAAAGGTGGCAGTTCCAAGATCACGAATATATAATTTTTAAGTCGCTGGGGCAAGTGGTTTAGCCGCAAATCGAATTTTAAGGGACAGAAAAAGTGTAAAGTTTGATGGGTCTAGGACGCATAGTTTAGCCGGAAAACGCGTTTAAAGATAAAAATGTCCAATTTTTTTAAAATTAGTTTTTCGTGTCATTCGTTACATGGATTAAAAGGTGGCAGTTCCAAGATCGCGAATATATAATTTTTAAGTCGCTGGGGCAAGTAGTTTAGCCGCAAATCGAATTTTAAGGGACAGAAAAAGTGTAAAGTTTGATGGGTCTAGGACGCATAGTTTAGCCGGAAAACGCGTTTAAAGATAAAAATGTCCAATTTTTTTAAAATTAGTTTTTCGTGTCATTCGTTACATGGATTAAAAGGTGGCAGTTCCAAGATCACGAATATATAATTTTTAAGTCGCTGGGGCAAGTAGTTTAGCCGCAAATCGAATTTTAAGGGACAGAAAAAGTGTAAAGTTTGATGGGTCTAGGACGCATAGTTTAGCCGGAAAACGCGTTTAAAGATAAAAATGTCCAATTTTTTTAAAATTAGTTTTTCGTGTCATTCGTTACATGGATTAAAAGGTGGCAGTTCCAAGATCACGAATATATAATTTTTAAGTCGCTGGGGCAAGTAGTTTAGCCGCAAATCGAATTTTAAGGGACAGAAAAAGTGTAAAGTTTGATGGGTCTAGGACGCATAGTTTAGCCGGAAAACGCGTTTAAAGATAAAAATGTCCAATTTTTTTAAAATTAGTTTTTCGTGTCATTCGTTACATGGATTAAAAGGTGGCAGTTCCAAGATCACGAATATATAATTTTTAAGTCGCTGGGGCAAGTAGTTTAGCCGCAAATCGAATTTTAAGGGACAGAAAAAGTGTAAAGTTTGATGGGTCTAGGACGCATAGTTTAGCCGGAAAACGCGTTTAAAGATAAAAATGTCCAATTTTTTTAAAATTAGTTTTTCGTGTCATTCGTTACATGGATTAAAAGGTGGCAGTTCCAAGATCACGAATATATAATTTTTAGGTCGCTGGGGAAGTAGTTTAGCCGCAAATCGAATTTTAAGGGACAGAAAAAGTGTAAAGTTTGATGGGTCTAGGACGCATAGTTTAGCCGGAAAACGCGTTTAAAGATAAAAATGTCCAATTTTTTTAAAATTAGTTTTTCGTGTCATTCGTTACATGGATTAAAAGGTGGCAGTTCCAAGATCACGAATATATAATTTTTAAGTCGCTGGGGCAAGTAGTTTAGCCGCAAATCGAATTTTAAGGGACAGAAAAAGTGTAAAGTTTGATGGGTCTAGGACGCATAGTTTAGCCGGAAAACGCGTTTAAAGATAAAAATGTCCAATTTTTTTAAAATTAGTTTTTCGTGTAATTCGTTACATGGATTAAAAGGTGGCAGTTCCAAGATCACGAATATATAATTTTTAAGTCGCTGGGGCAAGTAGTTTAGCCGCAAATCGAATTTTAAGGGACAGAAAAAGTGTAAAGTTTGATGGGTCTAGGACGCATAGTTTAGCCGGAAAACGCGTTTAAAGATAAAAATGTCCAATTTTTTTAAAATTAGTTTTTTGTGTCATTCGTTACATGGATTAAAAGGTGGCAGTTCCAAGATCACGAATATATAATTTTTAAGTCGCTGGGGCAAGTAGCTTAGCCGCAAATCGAATTTTAAGGGACAGAAAAAGTGTAAAGTTTGATGGGTCTAGGACGCATAGTTTAGCCGGAAAACGCGTTTAAAGATAAAAATGTCCAATTTTTTTAAAATTAGTTTTTCGTGTCATTCGTTACATGGATTAAGTGGCAGTTCCAAGATCACGAATATATAATTTTTAAGTCGCTGGGGCTAGTAGTTTAGCCGCAAATCGAATTTTATGGGACAGAAAAAGTGTAAAGTTTGATGGGTCTAGGACGCATAGTTTAGCCGGAAAACGCGTTTAAATATAAAAATGTCCAATTTTTTTAAAATTAGTTTTTCGTGTCATTCGTTACATGGATTAAAAGGTGGCAGTTCCAAGATCACGAATATATAATTTTTAAGTCGCTGGGGCAAGTAGTTTAGCCGCAAATCGAATTTTAAGGGACATAAAAAGTGTAAAGTTTGATGGGTCTAGGACGCATAGTTTAGCCGGAAAACGCGTTTAAAGATAAAAATGTCCAATTTTTTTAAAATTAGTTTTTCGTGTCATTCGTTACATGGATTAAAAGGTGGCAGTTCCAAGATCACGAATATATAATTTTTAAGTCGCTGGGGCAAGTAGTTTAGCCGCAAATCGAATTTTAAGGGACAGAAAAAGTGTAAAGTTTGATGGGTCTAGGACGCATAGTTTAGCCGGAAAACGCGTTTAAAGATAAAAATGTCCAATTTTTTTTAAAATTAGTTTTTCGTGTCATTCGTTACATGGATTAAAAGGTGGCAGTTCCAAGATCACGAATATATAATTTTTAAGTCGCTGGGGCAAGTAGTTTAGCCGCAAATCGAATTTTAAGGGACAGAAAAAGTGTAAAGTTTGATGGGTCTAGGACGCATAGTTTAGCCGGAAAACGCGTTTAAAGATAAAAATGTCCAATTTTTTTAAAATTAGTTTTTCGTGTCATTCGTTACATGGATTAAAAGGTGGCAGTTCCAAGATCACGAATATATAATTTTTAAGTCGCTGGGGCAAGTAGTTTAGCCGCAAATCGAATTTTAAGGGACAGAAAAAGTGTAAAGTTTGATGGGTCTAGGACGCATAGTTTAGCCGGAAAACGCGTTTAAAGATAAAAATGTCCAATTTTTTTAAAATTAGTTTTTCGTGTCATTCGTTACATGGATTAAAAGGTGGCAGTTCCAAGATCACGAATATATAATTTTTAAGTCGCTGGGGCAAGTAGTTTAGCCGCAAATCGAATTTTAAGGGACAGAAAAAGTGTAAAGTTTGATGGGTCTAGGACGCATAGTTTAGCCGGAAAACGCGTTTAAAGATAAAAATGTCCAATTTTTTTAAAATTAGTTTTTCGTGTCATTCGTTACATGGATTAAAAGGTGGCAGTTCCAAGATCACGAATATATAATTTTTAAGTCGCTGGGGCAAGTAGCTTAGCCGCAAATCGAATTTTAAGGGACAGAAAAAGTGTAAAGTTTGATGGGTCTAGGACGCATAGTTTAGCCGGAAAACGCGTTTAAAGATAAAAATGTCCAATTTTTTTAAAATTAGTTTTTCGTGTCATTCGTTACATGGATTAAGTGGCAGTTCCAAGATCACGAATATATAATTTTTAAGTCGCTGGGGCTAGTAGTTTAGCCGCAAATCGAATTTTATGGGACAGAAAAAGTGTAAAGTTTGATGGGTCTAGGACGCATAGTTTAGCCGGAAAACGCGTTTAAAGATAAAAATGTCCAATTTTAAGGGACAGAAAAAGTGTAAAGTTTGATGGGTCTAGGACGCATAGTTTAGCCGGAAAACGCGTTTAAAGATAAAAATGTCCAATTTTTTTAAAATTAGTTTTTCGTGTCATTCGTTACATGGATTAAAAGGTGGCAGTTCCAAGATCACGAATATATAATTTTTAAGTCGCTGGGGCAAGTAGTTTAGCCGCAAATCGATTTTTAAGGGACAGAAAAAGTGTAAAGTTTGATGGGTCTAGGACGCATAGTTTGGCCGGAAAACGCGTTTAAAGATAAAAATGTCCAATTTTTTTAAAATTAGTTTTTCGTGTCATTCGTTACATGGATTAAAAGGTGGCAGTTCCAAGATCACGAATATATAATTTTTAAGTCGCTGGGGCAAGTAGTTTAGCCGCAAATCGAATTTTAAGGGACAGAAAAAGTGTAAAGTTTGATGGGTCTAGGACGCATAGTTTAGCCGGAAAACGCGTTTAAAGATAAAAATGTCCAATTTTTTTTAAAATTAGTTTTTCGTGTCATTCGTTACATGGATTAAAAGGTGGCAGTTCCAAGATCACGAATATATAATTTTTAAGTCGCTGGGGCAAGTAGTTTAGCCGCAAATCGAATTTTAAGGGACAGAAAAAGTGTAAAGTTTGATGGGTCTAGGACGCATAGTTTAGCCGGAAAACGCGTTTAAAGATAAAAATGTCCAATTTTTTTAAAATTAGTTTTTCGTGTCATTCGTTACATGGATTAAAAGGTGGCAGTTCCAAGATCACGAATATATAATTTTTAAGTCGCTGGGGCAAGTAGTTTAGCCGCAAATCGAATTTTAAGGGACAGAAAAAGTGTAAAGTTTGATGGGTCTAGGACGCATAGTTTAGCCGGAAAACGCGTTTAAAGATAAAAATGTCCAATTTTTTTAAAATTAGTTTTTCGTGTCATTCGTTACATGGATTAAAAGGTGGCAGTTCCAAGATCACGAATATATAATTTTTAAGTCGCTGGGGCAAGTAGTTTAGCCGCAAATCGAATTTTAAGGGACAGAAAAAGTGTAAAGTTTGATGGGTCTAGGACGCATAGTTTAGCCGGAAAACGCGTTTAAAGATAAAAATGTCCAATTTTTTTAAAATTAGTTTTTCGTGTCATTCGTTACATGGATTAAAAGGTGGCAGTTCCAAGATCACGAATATATAATTTTTAAGTCGCTGGGGCAAGTAGCTTAGCCGCAAATCGAATTTTAAGGGACAGAAAAAGTGTAAAGTTTGATGGGTCTAGGACGCATAGTTTAGCCGGAAAACGCGTTTAAAGATAAAAATGTCCAATTTTTTTAAAATTAGTTTTTCGTGTCATTCGTTACATGGATTAAGTGGCAGTTCCAAGATCACGAATATATAATTTTTAAGTCGCTGGGGCTAGTAGTTTAGCCGCAAATCGAATTTTATGGGACAGAAAAAGTGTAAAGTTTGATGGGTCTAGGACGCATAGTTTAGCCGGAAAACGCGTTTAAAGATAAAAATGTCCAATTTTAAGGGACAGAAAAAGTGTAAAGTTTGATGGGTCTAGGACGCATAGTTTAGCCGGAAAACGCGTTTAAAGATAAAAATGTCCAATTTTTTTAAAATTAGTTTTTCGTGTCATTCGTTACATGGATTAAAAGGTGGCAGTTCCAAGATCACGAATATATAATTTTTAAGTCGCTGGGGCAAGTAGTTTAGCCGCAAATCGATTTTTAAGGGACAGAAAAAGTGTAAAGTTTGATGGGTCTAGGACGCATAGTTTGGCCGGAAAACGCGTTTAAAGATAAAAATGTCCAATTTTTTTAAAATTAGTTTTTCGTGTCATTCGTTACATGGATTAAAAGGTGGCAGTTCCAAGATCACGAATATATAATTTTTAAGTCGCTGGGGCAAGTAGTTCAGCCGCAAATCGAATTTTAAGGGACAGAAAAAGTCTAAAGTTTGATGGGTCTAGGACGCATAGTTTAGCCGGAAAACGCGTTTAAAGATAAAAATGTCCAATTTTTTTAAAATTAGATTTTCGTGTCATTCGTTACATGGATTAAAAGGTGGCAGTTCCAAGATCACGAATATATAATTTTTAAGTCGCTGGGGCAAGTAGTTTAGCCGCAAATCGAATTTTAAGGGACAGAAAAAGTGTAAAGTTTGATGGGTCTAGGACGCATAGTTTAGCCGGAAAACGCGTTTAAAGATAAAAATGTCCAATTTTTTTAAAATTAGATTTTCGTGTCATTCGTTACATGGATTAAAAGGTGGCTGTTCCAAGATCACGAATATATAATTTTTAAGTCGCTGGGGCAAGTAGTTTAGCCGCAAATCGAATTTTAAGGGACAGAAAAAGTGTAAAGTTTGATGGGTCTAGGACGCATAGTTTAGCCGGAAAACGCGTTTAAAGATAAAAATGTCCAATTTTTTTAAAATTAGTTTTTCGTGTCATTCGTTACATGGATTAAAAGGTGGCAGTTCCAAGATCACGAATATATAATTTTTAAGTCGCTGGGGCAAGTAGTTTAGCCGCAAATCGAATTTTAAGGGACAGAAAAAGTGTAAAGTTTGATGGGTCTAGGACGCATAGTTTAGCCGGAAAACGCGTTTAAAGATAAAAATGTCCAATTTTTTTTAAATTAGATTTTCGTGTCATTCGTTACATGGATTAAAAGGTGGCAGTTCCAAGATCACGAATATATAATTTTTAAGTCGCTGGGGCAAGTAGTTTAGCCGCAAATCGAATTTTAAGGGACAGAAAAAGTGTAAAGTTTGATGGGTCTAGGACGCATAGTTTAGCCGGAAAACGCGTTTAAAGATAAAAATGTCCAATTTTTTTAAAATTAGTTTTTCGTGTCATTCGTTACATGGATTAAAAGGTGGCAGTTCCAAGATCACGAATATATAATTTTTAAGTCGCTGGGGCAAGTAGTTTAGCCGCAAATCGAATTTTAAGGGACATAAAAAGTGTAAAGTTTGATGGGTCTAGGACGCATAGTTTAGCCGGAAAACGCGTTTAAAGATAAAAATGTCCAATTTTTTTAAAATTAGTTTTTCGTGTCATTCGTTACATGGATTAAAAGGTGGCAGTTCCAAGATCACGAATATATAATTTTTAAGTCGCTGGGGCAAGTAGTTTAGCCGCAAATCGAATTTTAAGGGACAGAAAAAGTGTAAAGTTTGATGGGTCTAGGACGCATAGTTTAGCCGGAAAACGCGTTTAAAGATAAAAATGTCCAATTTTTTTAAAATTAGTTTTTCGTGTCATTCGTTACATGAATCAAGATCACGAATATATAATTTTTAAGTCGCTGGGGCAAGTAGTTTAGCCGCAAATCGAATTTTAAGGGACAGAAAAAGTGTAAAGTTTGATGGGTCTAGGACGCATAGTTTAGCCGGAAAACGCGTTTAAAGATAAAAATGTCCAATTTTTTTAAAATTAGATTTTCGTGTCATTCGTTACATGGATTAAAAGGTGGCAGTTCCAAGATCACGAATATATAATTTTTAAGTCGCTGGGCCAAGTAGTTTAGCTGCAAATCGAATTTTAAGGGACAGAAAAAGTGTAAAGTTTGATGGGTCTAGGACGCATAGTTTAGCCGGAAAACGCGTTTAAAGATAAAAATGTCCAATTTTTTTAAAATTAGTTTTTCGTGTCATTCGTTACATGGATTAAAAGGTGGCAGTTCCAAGATCACGAATATATAATTTTTAAGTCGCTGGGGCAAGTAGTTTAGCCGCAAATCGAATTTTAAGGGACAGAAAAAGTGTAAAGTTTGATGGGTCTAGGACGCATAGTTTAGCCGGAAAACGCGTTTAAAGATAAAAATGTCCAATTTTTTTAAAATTAGTTTTTCGTGTCATTCGTTACATGGATTAAAAGGTGGCAGTTCCAAGATCACGAATATATAATTTTTAAGTCGCTGGGGCAAGTAGTTTAGCCGCAAATCGAATTTTAAGGGACAGAAAAAGTGTAAAGTTTGATGGGTCTAGGACGCATAGTTTAGCCGGAAAACGCGTTTAAAGATAAAAATGTCCAATTTTTTTAAAATTAGTTTTTCGTGTCATTCGTTACATGGATTAAAAGGTGGCAGTTCCAAGATCACGAATATATAATTTTTAAGTCGCTGGGGAAGTAGTTTAGCCGCAAATCGAATTTTAAGGGACAGAAAAAGTGTAAAGTTTGATGGGTCTAGGACGCATAGTTTAGCCGGAAAACGCGTTTAAAGATAAAAATGTCCAATTTTTTTAAAATTAGTTTTTCGTGTCATTCGTTACATGGATTAAAAGGTGGCAGTTCCAAGATCACGAATATATAATTTTTAAGTCGCTGGGGCAAGTAGTTTAGCCGCAAATCGAATTTTAAGGGACAGAAAAAGTGTAAAGTTTGATGGGTCTAGGACGCATAGTTTAGCCGGAAAACGCGTTTAAAGATAAAAATGTCCAATTTTTTTAAAATTAGTTTTTCGTGTCATTCGTTACATGGATTAAAAGGTGGCAGTTCCAAGATCACGAATATATAATTTTTAAGTCGCTGGGGCAAGTAGTTTAGCCGCAAATCGAATTTTAAGGGACAGAAAAAGTGTAAAGTTTGATGGGTCTAGGACGCATAGTTTAGCCGGAAAACGCGTTTAAAGATAAAAATGTCCAATTTTTTTAAAATTAGTTTTTCGTGTCATTCGTTACATGGATTAAAAGGTAGCAGTTCCAAGATCACGAATATATAATTTTTAAGTCGCTGGGGCAAGTAGTTTAGCCGCAAATCGAATTTTAAGGGACAGAAAAAGTGTAAAGTTTGATGGGTCTAGGACGCATAGTTTAGCCGGAAAACGCGTTTAAAGATAAAAATGTCCAATTTTTTTAAAATTAGTTTTTCGTGTCATTCGTTACATGGATTAAGTGGCAGTTCCAAGATCACGAATATATAATTTTTAAGTCGCTGGGGCTAGTAGTTTAGCCGCAAATCGAATTTTATGGGACAGAAAAAGTGTAAAGTTTGATGGGTCTAGGACGCATAGTTTAGCCGGAAAACGCGTTTAAAGATAAAAATGTCCAATTTTAAGGGACAGAAAAAGTGTAAAGTTTGATGGGTCTAGGACGCATAGTTTAGCCGGAAAACGCGTTTAAAGATAAAAATGTCCAATATTTTTAAAATTAGTTTTTCGTGTCATTCGTTACATGGATTAAAAGGGGGCAGTTCCAAGATCACGAATATATAATTTTTAAGTCGCTGGGGCAAGTAGTTTAGCCGCAAATCGATTTTTAAGGGACAGAAAAAGTGTAAAGTTTGATGGGTCTAGGACGCATAGTTTGGCCGGAAAACGCGTTTAAAGATAAAAATGTCCAATTTTTTTAAAATTAGTTTTTCGTGTCATTCGTTACATGGATTAAAAGGTGGCAGTTCCAAGATCACGAATATATAATTTTTAAGTCGCTGGGGCAAGTAGTTCAGCCGCAAATCGAATTTTAAGGGACAGAAAAAGTGTAAAGTTTGATGGGTCTAGGACGCATAGTTTAGCCGGAAAACGCGTTTAAAGATAAAAATGTCCAATTTTTTTAAAATTAGATTTTCGTGTCATTCGTTACATGGATTAAAAGGTGGCAGTTCCAAGATCACGAATATATAATTTTTAAGTCGCTAGGGCAAGTAGTTTAGCCGCAAATCGAATTTTAAGGGACAGAAAAAGTGTAAAGTTTGATGGGTCTAGGACGCATAGTTTAGCCGGAAAACGCGTTTAAAGATAAAAATGTCCAATTTTTTTAAAATTAGTTTTTCGTGTCATTCGTTACATGGATTAAAAGGTGGCAGTTCCAAGATCACGAATATATAATTTTTAAGTCGCTGGGGCAAGTAGTTTAGCCGCAAATCGAATTTTAAGGGACAGAAAAAGTGTAAAGTTTGATGGGTCTAGGACGCATAGTTTAGCCGGAAAACGCGTTTAAAGATAAAAATGTCCAATTTTTTTAAAATTAGTTTTTCGTGTCATTCGTTACATGGATTAAAAGGTGGCAGTTCCAAGATCACGAATATATAATTTTTAAGTCGCTGGGGCAAGTGGTTCAGCCGCAAATCGAATTTTAAGGGACAGAAAAAGTCTAAAGTTTGATGGGTCTAGGACGCATAGTTTAGCCGGAAAACGCGTTTAAAGATAAAAATGTCCAATTTTTTTAAAATTAGATTTTCGTGTCATTCGTTACATGGATTAAAAGGTGGCAGTTCCAAGATCACGAATATATAATTTTTAAGTCGCTGGGGCAAGTAGTTTAGCCGCAAATCGAATTTTAAGGGACAGAAAAAGTGTAAAGTTTGATGGGTCTAGGACGCATAGTTTAGCCGGAAAACGCGTTTAAAGATAAAAATGTCCAATTTTTTTAAAATTAGTTTTTCGTGTCATTCGTTACATGGATTAAAAGGTGGCAGTTCCAAGATCACGAATATATAATTTTTAAGTCGCTGGGGCAAGTAGTTTAGCCGCAAATCGAATTTTAAGGGACAGAAAAAGTGTAAAGTTTGATGGGTCTAGGACGCATAGTTTAGCCGGAAAACGCGTTTAAAGATAAAAATGTCCAATTTTTTTAAAATTAGATTTTCGTGTCATTCGTTACATGGATTAAAAGGCGGCAGTTCCAAGATCACGAATATATAATTTATAAGTCGCTGGGGCAAGTAGTTTAGCCGCAAATCGAATTTTAAGGGACAGAAAAAGTGTAAAGTTTGATGGGTCTAGGACGCATAGTTTAGCCGGAAAACGCGTTTAAAGATAAAAATGTCCAATTTTTTTTAAATTAGTTTTTCGTGTCATTCGTTACATGGATTAAAAGGTGGCAGTTCCAAGATCACGAATATATAATTTTTAAGTCGCTGGGGCAAGTAGTTTAGCCGCAAATCGAATTTTAAGGGACAGAAAAAGTGTAAAGTTTGATGGGTCTAGGACGCATAGTTTAGCCGGAAAACGCGTTTAAAGATAAAAATGTCCAATTTTTTTAAAATTAGTTTTTCGTGTCATTCGTTACATGGATTAAAAGGTGGCAGTTCCAAGATCACGAATATATAATTTTTAAGTCGCTGGGGCAAGTGGTTCAGCCGCAAATCGAATTTTAAGGGACAGAAAAAGTCTAAAGTTTGATGGGTCTAGGACGCATAGTTTAGCCGGAAAACGCGTTTAAAGATAAAAATGTCCCATTTTTTTAAAATTAGATTTTCGTGTCATTCGTTACATGGATTAAAAGGTGGCAGTTCCAAGATCACGAATATATAATTTTTAAGTCGCTGGGGCAAGTAGTTTAGCCGCAAATCGAATTTTAAGGGACAGAAAAAGTGTAAAGTTTGATGGGTCTAGGACGCATAGTTTAGCCGGAAAACGCGTTTAAAGATAAAAATGTCCAATTTTTTTAAAATTAGTTTTTCGTGTCATTCGTTACATGGATTAAAATGTGGCAGTTCCAAGATCACGAATATATAATTTTTAAGTCGCTGGGGCAAGTAGTTTAGCCGCAAATCGAATTTTAAGGGACAGAAAAAGTGTAAAGTTTGATGGGTCTAGGACGCATAGTTTAGCCGGAAAACGCGTTTAAAGATAAAAATGTCCAATTTTTTTAAAATTAGATTTTCGTGTCATTCGTTACATGGATTAAAAGGTGGCAGTTCCAAGATCACGAATATATAATTTTTAAGTCGCTGGGGCAAGTAGTTTAGCCGCAAATCGAATTTTAAGGGACAGAAAAAGTGTAAAGTTTGATGGGTCTAGGACGAATAGTTTAGCCGGAAAACGCGTTTAAAGATAAAAATGTCCAATTTTTTAAAATTAGTTTTTCGTGTCATTCGTTACATGGATTAAAAGGTGGCAGTTCCAAGATCACGAATATATAATTTTTAAGTCGCTGGGGCAAGTAGTTTAGCCGCAAATCGAATTTTAAGGGACAGAAAAAGTGTAAAGTTTGATGGGTCTAGGACGCATAGTTTAGCCGGAAAACGCGTTTAAAGATAAAAATGTCCAATTTTTTTAAAATTAGTTTTTCGTGTCATTCGTTACATGGATTAAAAGGTGGCAGTTCCAAGATCACGAATATATAATTTTTAAGTCGCTGGGGCAAGTAGTTTAGCCGCAAATCGAATTTTAAGGGACAGAAAAAGTGTAAAGTTTGATGGGTCTAGGACGCATAGTTTAGCCGGAAAACGCGTTTAAAGATAAAAATGTCCAATTTTTTTAAAATTAGTTTTTCGTGTCATTCGTTACATGGATTAAAAGGTGGCAGTTCCAAGATCACGAATATATAATTTTTAAGTCGCTGGGGCAAGTGGTTCAGCCGCAAATCGAATTTTAAGGGACAGAAAAAGTCTATAGTTTGATGGGTCTAGGACGCATAGTTTAGCCGGAAAACGCGTTTAAAGATAAAAATGTCCAATTTTTTTAAAATTAGATTTTCGTGTCATTCGTTACATGGATTAAAAGGTGGCAGTTCCAAGATCACGAATATATAATTTTTAAGTCGCTGGGGCAAGTAGTTTAGCCGCAAATCGAATTTTAAGGGACAGAAAAAGTGTAAAGTTTGATGGGTCTAGGACGCATAGTTTAGCCGGAAAACGCGTTTAAAGATAAAAATGTCCAATTTTTTTAAAATTAGTTTTTCGTGTCATTCGTTACATGGATTAAAAGGTGGCAGTTCCAAGATCACGAATATATAATTTTTAAGTCGCTGGGGCAAGTAGTTTAGCCGCAAATCGAATTTTAAGGGACAGAAAAAGTGTAAAGTTTGATGGGTCTAGGACGCATAGTTTAGCCGGAAAACGCGTTTAAAGATAAAAATGTCCAATTTTTTTAAAATTAGATTTTCGTGTCATTCGTTACATGGATTAAAAGGTGGCAGTTCCAAGATCACGAATATATAATTTTTAAGTCGCTGGGGCAAGTAGTTTAGCCGCAAATCGAATTTTAAGGGACAGAAAAAGTGTAAAGTTTGATGGGTCTAGGACGCATAGTTTAGCCGGAAAACGCGTTTAAAGATAAAAATGTCCAATTTTTTTAAAATTAGTTTTTCGTGTCATTCGTTACATGGATTAAAAGGTGGCAGTTCCAAGATCACGAATATATAATTTTTAAGTCGCTGGGGCAAGTAGTTTAGCCGCAAATCGAATTTTAAGGGACAGAAAAAGTGTAAAGTTTGATGGGTCTAGGACGCATAGTTTAGCCGGAAAACGCGTTTAAAGATAAAAATGTCCATTTTTTTAAAATTAGTTTTTCGTGTCATTCGTTACATGGATTAAAAGGTGGCAGTTCCAAGATCACGAATATATAATTTTTAAGTCGCTGGGGCAAGTGGTTCAGCCGCAAATCGAATTTTAAGGGACAGAAAAAGTCTAAAGTTTGATGGGTCTAGGACGCATAGTTTAGCCGGAAAACGCGTTTAAAGATAAAAATGTCCAATTTTTTTAAAATTAGATTTTCGTGTCATTCGTTACATGGATTAAAAGGTGGCAGTTCCAAGATCACGAATATATAATTTTTAAGTCGCTGGGGCAAGTAGTTTAGCCGCAAATCGAATTTTAAGGGACAGAAAAAGTGTAAAGTTTGATGGGTCTAGGACTCATAGTTTAGCCGGAAAACGCGTTTAAAGATAAAAATGTCCAATTTTTTTAAAATTAGTTTTTTGTGTCATTCGTTACATGGATTAAAAGGTGGCAGTTCCAAGATCACGAATATATAATTTTTAAGTCGCTGGGGCAAGTAGTTTAGCCGCAAATCGAATTTTAAGGGACAGAAAAAGTGTAAAGTTTGATGGGTCTAGGACGCATAGTTTAGCCGGAAAACGCGTTTAAAGATAAAAATGTCCAATTTTTTTAAAATTAGATTTTCGTGTCATTCGT
Source organism: Philhelius pedissequus (assembly GCA_910595825.1). NCBI lineage: Eukaryota > Metazoa > Arthropoda > Insecta > Diptera > Syrphidae > Philhelius > Philhelius pedissequus. Next base: position 160,048,406 of record OU343162.1, on the reverse strand, counting down.
TACATGGATTAAAAGGTGGCAGTTCCAAGATCACGAATATATAATTTTTAAGTCGCTGGGGCAAGTAGTTTAGCCGCAAATCGAATTTTAAGGGACAGAAAAAGTGTAAAGTTTGATGGGTCTAGGACGCATAGTTTAGCCGGAAAACGCGTTTAAAGATAAAAATGTCCAATTTTTTTAAAATTAGTTTTTCGTGTCATTCGTTACATGGATTAAAAGGTGGCAGTTCCAAGATCACGAATATATAATTTTTAAGTCGCTGGGGCAAGTAGTTTAGCCGCAAATCGAATTTTAAGGGACAGAAAAAGTGTAAAGTTTGATGGGTCTAGGACGCATAGTTTAGCCGGAAAACGCGTTTAAAGATAAAAATGTCCAATTTTTTTAAAATTAGTTTTTCGTGTCATTCGTTACATGGATTAAAAGGTGGCACAGTTCCAAGATCACGAATATATAATTTTTAAGTCGCTGGGGCAAGTGGTTCAGCCGCAAATCGAATTTTAAGGGACAGAAAAAGTCTAAAGTTTGATGGGTCTAGGACGCATAGTTTAGCCGGAAAACGCGTTTAAAGATAAAAATGTCCAATTTTTTTAGAATTAGATTTTCGTGTCATTCGTTACATGGATTAAAAGGTGGCAGTTCCAAGATCACGAATATATAATTTTTAAGTCGCTGGGGCAAGTAGTTTAGCCGCAAATCGAATTTTAAGGGACAGAAAAAGTGTAAAGTTTGATGGGTCTAGGACGCATAGTTTAGCCGGAAAACGCGTTTAAAGATAAAAATGTCCAATTTTTTTAAAATTAGATTTTCGTGTCATTCGTTACATGGATTAAAAGGTGGCAGTTCCAAGATCACGAATATATAATTTTTAAGTCGCTGGGGCAAGTAGTTTAGCCGCAAATCGAATTTTAAGGGACAGAAAAAGTGTAAAGTTTGATGGGTCTAGGACGCATAGTTTAGCCGGAAAACGCGTTTAAAGATAAAAATGTCCAATTTTTTTAAAATTAGTTTTTCGTGTCATTCGTTACATGGATTAAAAGGTGGCAGTTCCAAGATCACGAATATATAATTTTTAAGTCGCTGGGGCAAGTAGTTTAGCCGCAAATCGATTTTTAAGGGACAGAAAAAGTGTAAAGTTTGATGGGTCTAGGACGCATAGTTTGGCCGGAAAACGCGTTTAAAGATAAAAATGTCCAATTTTTTTTAAAATTAGTTTTTCGTGTCATTCGTTACATGGATTAAAAGGTGGCAGTTCCAAGATCACGAATATATAATTTTTAAGTCGCTGGGGCAAGTAGTTCAGCCGCAAATCGAATTTTAAGGGACAGAAAAAGTCTAAAGTTTGATGGGTCTAGGACGCATAGTTTAGCCGGAAAACGCGTTTAAAGATAAAAATGTCCAATTTTTTTAAAATTAGATTTTCGTGTCATTCGTTACATGGATTAAAAGGTGGCAGTTCCAAGATCACGAATATATAATTTTTAAGTCGCTGGGGCAAGTAGTTCAGCCGCAAATCGAATTTTAAGGGACAGAAAAAGTCTAAAGTTTGATGGGTCTAGGACGCATAGTTTAGCCGGAAAACGCGTTTAAAGATAAAAATGTCCAATTTTTTTAAAATTAGATTTTCGTGTCATTCGTTACATGGATTAAAAGGTGGCAGTTCCAAGATCACGAATATATAATTTTTAAGTCGCTGGGGCAAGTAGTTAAGCCGCAAATCGAATTTTAAGGGACAGAAAAAGTGTAAAGTTTGATGGGTCTAGGACGCATAGTTTAGCCGGAAAACGCGTTTAAAGATAAAAATGTCCAATTTTTTTTAAATTAGTTTTTCGTGTCATTCGTTACATGGATTAAAAGGTGGCAGTTCCAAGATCACGAATATATGATTTTTAAGTCGCTGGGGCAAGTAGTTTAGCCGCAAATCGAATTTTAAGGGACAGAAAAAGTGTAAAGTTTGATGGGTCTAGGACGCATAGTTTAGCCGGAAAACGCGTTTAAAGATAAAAATGTCCAATTTTTTTAAAATTAGATTTTCGTGTCATTCGTTACATGGATTAAAAGGTGGCAGTTCCAAGATCACGAATATATAATTTTTAAGTCGCTGGGGCAAGTGGTTCAGCCGCAAATCGAATTTTAAGGGACAGAAAAAGTCTATAGTTTGATGGGTCTAGGACGCATAGTTTAGCCGGAAAACGCGTTTAAAGATAAAAATGTCCAATTTTTTTAAAATTAGATTTTCGTATCATTCGTTACATGGATTAAAAGGTGGCAGTTCCAAGATCACGAATATATAATTTTTAAGTCGCTGGGGCAAGTAGTTTAGCCGCAAATCGAATTTTAAGGGACAGAAAAAGTGTAAAGTTTGATGGGTCTAGGACGCATAGTTTAGCCGGAAAACGCGTTTAAAGATAAAAATGTCCAATTTTTTTAAAATTAGTTTTTCGTGTCATTCGTTACATGGATTAAAAGGTGGCAGTTCCAAGATCACGAATATATAATTTTTAAGTCGCTGGGGCAAGTAGTTTAGCCGCAAATCGAATTTTAAGGGACAGAAAAAGTGTAAAGTTTGATGGGTCTAGGACGCATAGTTTAGACGGAAAACGCGTTTAAAGATAAAAATGTCCAATTTTTTTAAAATTAGATTTTCGTGTCATTCGTTACATGGATTAAAAGGTGGCAGTTCCAAGATCACGAATATATAATTTTTAAGTCGCTGGGGCAAGTAGTTTAGCCGCAAATCGAATTTTAAGGGACAGAAAAAGTGTAAAGTTTGATGGGTCTAGGACGCATAGTTTAGCCGGAAAACGCGTTTAAAGATAAAAATGTCCAATTTTTTTAAAATTAGTTTTTCGTGTCATTCGTTACATGGATTAAAAGGTGGCAGTTCCAAGATCACGAATATATAATTTTTAAGTCGCTGGGGCAAGTAGTTTAGCCGCAAATCGAATTTTAAGGGACAGAAAAAGTGTAAAGTTTGATGGGTCTAGGACGCATAGTTTAGCCGGAAAACGCGTTTAAAGATAAAAATGTCCATTTTTTTAAAATTAGTTTTTCGTGTCATTCGTTACATGGATTAAAAGGTGGCAGTTCCAAGATCACGAATATATAATTTTTAAGTCGCTGGGGCAAGTGGTTCAGCCGCAAATCGAATTTTAAGGGACAGAAAAAGTCTAAAGTTTGATGGGTCTAGGACGCATAGTTTAGCCGGAAAACGCGTTTAAAGATAAAAATGTCCAATTTTTTTAAAATTAGATTTTCGTGTCATTCGTTACATGGATTAAAAGGTGGCAGTTCCAAGATCACGAATATATAATTTTTAAGTCGCTGGGGCAAGTAGTTTAGCCGCAAATCGAATTTTAAGGGACAGAAAAAGTGTAAAGTTTGATGGGTCTAGGACTCATAGTTTAGCCGGAAAACGCGTTTAAAGATAAAAATGTCCAATTTTTTTAAAATTAGTTTTTTGTGTCATTCGTTACATGGATTAAAAGGTGGCAGTTCCAAGATCACGAATATATAATTTTTAAGTCGCTGGGGCAAGTAGTTTAGCCGCAAATCGAATTTTAAGGGACAGAAAAAGTGTAAAGTTTGATGGGTCTAGGACGCATAGTTTAGCCGGAAAACGCGTTTAAAGATAAAAATGTCCAATTTTTTTAAAATTAGATTTTCGTGTCATTCGTTACATGGATTAAAAGGTGGCAGTTCCAAGATCACGAATATATAATTTTTAAGTCGCTGGGGCAAGTAGTTTAGCCGCAAATCGAATTTTAAGGGACAGAAAAAGTGTAAAGTTTGATGGGTCTAGGACGCATAGTTTAGCCGGAAAACGCGTTTAAAGATAAAAATGTCCAATTTTTTTAAAATTAGTTTTTCGTGTCATTCGTTACATGGATTAAAAGGTGGCAGTTCCAAGATCACGAATATATAATTTTTAAGTCGCTGGGGCAAGTAGTTTAGCCGCAAATCGAATTTTAAGGGACAGAAAAAGTGTAAAGTTTGATGGGTCTAGGACGCATAGTTTAGCCGGAAAACGCGTTTAAAGATAAAAATGTCCAATTTTTTTAAAATTAGTTTTTCGTGTCATTCGTTACATGGATTAAAAGGTGGCAGTTCCAAGATCACGAATATATAATTTTTAAGTCGCTGGGGCAAGTGGTTCAGCCGCAAATCGAATTTTAAGGGACAGAAAAAGTCTAAAGTTTGATGGGTCTAGGACGCATAGTTTAGCCGGAAAACGCGTTTAAAGATAAAAATGTCCAATTTTTTTAGAATTAGATTTTCGTGTCATTCGTTACATGGATTAAAAGGTGGCAGTTCCAAGATCACGAATATATAATTTTTAAGTCGCTGGGGCAAGTAGTTTAGCCGCAAATCGAATTTTAAGGGACAGAAAAAGTGTAAAGTTTGATGGGTCTAGGACGCATAGTTTAGCCGGAAAACGCGTTTAAAGATAAAAATGTCCAATTTTTTTAAAATTAGATTTTCGTGTCATTCGTTACATGGATTAAAAGGTGGCAGTTCCAAGATCACGAATATATAATTTTTAAGTCGCTGGGGCAAGTAGTTTAGCCGCAAATCGAATTTTAAGGGACAGAAAAAGTGTAAAGTTTGATGGGTCTAGGACGCATAGTTTAGCCGGAAAACGCGTTTAAAGATAAAAATGTCCAATTTTTTTAAAATTAGTTTTTCGTGTCATTCGTTACATGGATTAAAAGGTGGCAGTTCCAAGATCACGAATATATAATTTTTAAGTCGCTGGGGCAAGTAGTTTAGCCGCAAATCGATTTTTAAGGGACAGAAAAAGTGTAAAGTTTGATGGGTCTAGGACGCATAGTTTGGCCGGAAAACGCGTTTAAAGATAAAAATGTCCAATTTTTTTTAAAATTAGTTTTTCGTGTCATTCGTTACATGGATTAAAAGGTGGCAGTTCCAAGATCACGAATATATAATTTTTAAGTCGCTGGGGCAAGTAGTTCAGCCGCAAATCGAATTTTAAGGGACAGAAAAAGTCTAAAGTTTGATGGGTCTAGGACGCATAGTTTAGCCGGAAAACGCGTTTAAAGATAAAAATGTCCAATTTTTTTAAAATTAGATTTTCGTGTCATTCGTTACATGGATTAAAAGGTGGCAGTTCCAAGATCACGAATATATAATTTTTAAGTCGCTGGGGCAAGTAGTTAAGCCGCAAATCGAATTTTAAGGGACAGAAAAAGTGTAAAGTTTGATGGGTCTAGGACGCATAGTTTAGCCGGAAAACGCGTTTAAAGATAAAAATGTCCAATTTTTTTTAAATTAGTTTTTCGTGTCATTCGTTACATGGATTAAAAGGTGGCAGTTCCAAGATCACGAATATATGATTTTTAAGTCGCTGGGGCAAGTGGTTCAGCCGCAAATCGAATTTTAAGGGACAGAAAAAGTCTAAAGTTTGATGGGTCTAGGACGCATAGTTTAGCCGGAAAACGCGTTTAAAGATAAAAATGTCCAATTTTTTTAAAATTAGATTTTCGTGTCATTCGTTACATGGATTAAAAGGTGGCAGTTCCAAGATCACGAATATATAATTTTTAAGTCGCTGGGGCAAGTAGTTTAGCCGCAAATCGAATTTTAAGGGACAGAAAAAGTGTAAAGTTTGATGGGTCTAGGACGCATAGTTTAGCCGGAAAACGCGTTTAAAGATAAAAATGTCCAATTTTTTTAAAATTAGATTTTCGTGTCATTCGTTACATGGATTAAAAGGTGGCAGTTCCAAGATCACGAATATATAATTTTTAAGTCGCTGGGGCAAGTAGTTTAGCCGCAAATCGATTTTTAAGGAACAGAAAAAGTGTAAAGTTTGATGGGTCTAGGACGCATAGTTTGGCCGGAAAACGCGTTTAAAGATAAAAATGTCCAATTTTTTTTAAAATTAGTTTTTCGTGTCATTCGTTACATGGATTAAAAGGTGGCAGTTCCAAAATCACGAATATATAATTTTTAAGTCGCTGGGGCAAGTAGTTCAGCCGCAAATCGAATTTTAAGGGACAGAAAAAGTCTAAAGTTTGATGGGTCTAGGACGCATAGTTTAGCCGGAAAACGCGTTTAAAGATAAAAATGTCCAATTTTTTTAAAATTAGATTTTCGTGTCATTCGTTACATGGATTAAAAGGTGGCAGTTCCAAGATCACGAATATATAATTTTTAAGTCGCTGGGGCAAGTAGTTTAGCCGCAAATCGAATTTTAAGGGACAGAAAAAGTGTAAAGTTTGATGGGTCTAGGACGCATAGTTTAGCCGGAAAACGCGTTTAAAGATAAAAATGTCCAATTTTTTTAAAATTAGTTTTTCGTGTCATTCGTTACATGGATTAAAAGGTGGCAGTTCCAAGATCACGAATATATAATTTTTAAGTCGCTGGGGCAAGTAGTTTAGCCGCAAATCGAATTTTAAGGGACAGAAAAAGTGTAAAGTTTGATGGGTCTAGGACGCATAGTTTAGCCGGAAAACGCGTTTAAAGATAAAAATGTCCAATTTTTTTAAAATTAGATTTTCGTGTCATTCGTTACATGGATTAAAAGGTGGCAGTTCCAAGATCACGAATATATAATTTTTAAGTCGCTGGGGCAAGTAGTTTAGCCGCAAATCGAATTTTAAGGGACAGAAAAAGTGTAAAGTTTGATGGGTCTAGGACGCATAGTTTAGCCGGAAAACGCGTTTAAAGATAAAAATGTCCAATTTTTTTAAAATTAGTTTTTCGCGTCATTCGTTACATGGATTAAAAGGTGGCAGTTCCAAGATCACGAATATATAATTTTTAAGTCGCTGGGGCAAGTAGTTTAGCCGCAAATCGAATTTTAAGGGACAGAAAAAGTGTAAAATTTGATGGGTCTAGGACGCATAGTTTAGCCGGAAAACGCGTTTAAAGATAAAAATGTCCAATTTTTTTAAAATTAGTTTTTCGTGTCATTCGTTACATGGATTAAAAGGTGGCAGTTCCAAGATCACGAATATATAATTTTTAAGTCGCTGGGGCAAGTAGTTTAGCCGCAAATCGAATTTTAAGGGACAGAAAAAGTGTAAAGTTTGATGGGTCTAGGACGCATAGTTTAGCCGGAAAACGCGTTTAAAGATAAAAATGTCCAATTTTTTTAAAATTAGATTTTCGTGTCATTCGTTACATGGATTAAAAGGTGGCAGTTCCAAGATCACGAATATATAATTTTTAAGTCGCTGGGGCAAGTAGTTTAACCGCAAATCGAATTTTAAGGGACAGAAAAAGTGTAAAGTTTGATGTGTCTAGGACGCATAGTTTAGCCGGAAAACGCGTTTAAAGATAAAAATGTCCAATTTTTTTAAAATTAGTTTTTCGTGTCATTCGTTACATGGATTAAAAGGTGGCAGTTCCAAGATCACGAATATATAATTTTTAAGTCGCTGGGGCAAGTAGTTTAGCCGCAAATCGAATTTTAAGGGACAGAAATAGTGTAAAGTTTGATGGGTCTAGGACGCATAGTTTAGCCGGAAAACGCGTTTAGAGATAAAAATGTCCAATTTTTTTAAAATTAGATTTTCGTGTCATTCGTTACATGGATTAAAAGGTGGCAGTTCCAAGATCACGAATATATAATTTTTAAGTCGCTGGGGCAAGTAGTTTAGCCGCAAATCGAATTTTAAGGGACAGAAAAAGTGTAAAGTTTGATGGGTCTAGGACGCATAGTTTAGCCGGAAAACGCGTTTAAAGATAAAAATGTCCAATTTTTTTAAAATTAGTTTTTCGTGTCATTCGTTACATGGATTAAAAGGTGGCATTTCCAAGATCACGAATATATAATTTTTAAGTCGCTGGGGCAAGTAGTTTAGCCGCAAATCGAATTTTAAGGGACAGAAAAAGTGTAAAGTTTGATGGGTCTAGGACGCATAGTTTAGCCGGAAAACGCGTTTAAAGATAAAAATGTCCAATTTTTTTAAAATTAGTTTTTCGTGTCATTCGTTACATGGATTAAAAGGTGGCAGTTCCAAGATCACGAATATATAATTTTTAAGTCGCTGGGGCAAGTAGTTTAGCTGCAAATCGAATTTTAAGGGACAGAAAAAGTGTAAAGTTTGATGGGTCTAGGACGCATAGTTTAGCCGGAAAACGCGTTTAAAGATAAAAATGTCCAATTTTTTTAAAATTAGTTTTTCGTGTCATTCGTTACATGGATTAAAAGGTGGCAGTTCCAAGATCACGAATATATAATTTTTAAGTCGCTGGGGCAAGTAGTTTAGCCGCAAATCGAATTTTAAGGGACAGAAAAAGTGTAAAGTTTGATGGGTCTAGGACGCATAGTTTAGCCGGAAAACGCGTTTAAAGATAAAAATGTCCAATTTTTTTAAAATTAGATTTTCGTGTCATTCGTTACATGGATTAAAAGGTGGCAGTTCCAAGATCACGAATATATAATTTTTAAGTCGCTGGGGCAAGTAGTTTAGCCGCAAATCGAATTTTAAGGGACAGAAAAAGTGTAAAGTTTGATGGGTCTAGGACGCATAGTTTAGCCGGAAAACGCGTTTAAAGATAAAAATGTCCAATTTTTTTAAAATTAGTTTTTCGTGTCATTCGTTACATGGATTAAAAGGTGGCATTTCCAAGATCACGAATATATAATTTTTAAGTCGCTGGGGCAAGTAGTTTAGCTGCAAATCGAATTTTAAGGGACAGAAAAAGTGTAAAGTTTGATGGGTCTAGGACGCATAGTTTAGCCGGAAAACGCGTTTAAAGATAAAAATGTCCAATTTTTTTAAAATTAGTTTTTCGTGTCATTCGTTACATGGATTAAAAGGTGGCAGTTCCAAGATCACGAATATATAATTTTTAAGTCGCTGGGGCAAGTAGTTTAGCCGCAAATCGAATTTTAAGGGACAGAAAAAGTGTAAAGTTTGATGGGTCTAGGACGCATAGTTTAGCCGGAAAACGCGTTTAAAGATAAAAATGTCCAATTTTTTTAAAATTAGATTTTCGTGTCATTCGTTACATGGATTAAAAGGTGGCAGTTCCAAGATCACGAATATATAATTTTTAAGTCGCTGGGGCAAGTAGTTTAGCCGCAAATCGAATTTTAAGCGACAGAAAAAGTGTAAAGTTTGATGGGTCTAGGACGCATAGTTTAGCCGGAAAACGCGTTTAAAGATAAAAATGTCCAATTTTTTTAAAATTAGTTTTTCGTGTCATTCGTTACATGGATTAAAAGGTGGCAGTTCCAAGATCACGAATATATAATTTTTAAGTCGCTGGGGCAAGTAGTTTAGCCGCAAATCGAATTTTAAGGGACAGAAAAAGTGTAAAGTTTGATGGGTCTAGGACGCATAGTTTAGCCGGAAAACGCGTTTAAAGATAAAAATGTCCAATTTTTTTAAAATTAGTTTTTCGTGTCATTCGTTACATGGATTAAAAGGTGGCAGTTCCAAGATCACGAATATATAATTTTTAAGTCGCTGGGGCAAGTAGTTTAGCCGCAAATCGAATTTTAAGGGACAGAAAAAGTGTAAAGTTTGATGGGTCTAGGACGCATAGTTTAGCCGGAAAACGCGTTTAAAGATAAAAATGTCCAATTTTTTTAAAATTAGTTTTTCGTGTCATTCGTTACATGGATTAAAAGGTGGCAGTTCCAAGATCACGAATATATAATTTTTAAGTCGCTGGGGCAAGTAGTTTAGCCGCAAATCGAATTTTAAGGGACAGAAAAAGTGTAAAGTTTGATGGGTCTAGGACGCATAGTTTAGCCGGAAAACGCGTTTAAAGATAAAAATGTCCAATTTTTTTAAAATTAGTTTTTCGTGTCATTCGTTACATGGATTAAAAGGTGGCAGTTCCAAGATCACGAATATATAATTTTTAAGTCGCTGGGGCAAGTAGTTTAGCCGCAAATCGAATTTTAAGGGACAGAAAAAGTGTAAAGTTTGATGGGTCTAGGACGCATAGTTTAGCCGGAAAACGCGTTTAAAGATAAAAATGTCCAATTTTTTTAAAATTAGTTTTTCGTGTCATTCGTTACATGGATTAAAAGGTGGCAGTTCCAAGATCACGAATATATAATTTTTAAGTCGCTGGGGCAAGTAGTTTAGCCGCAAATCGAATTTTAAGGGACAGAAAAAGTGTAAAGTTTGATGGGTCTAGGACGCATAGTTTAGCCGGAAAACGCGTTTAAAGATAAAAATGTCCAATTTTTTTAAAATTAGTTTTTCGTGTCATTCGTTACATGGATTAAAAGGTGGCAGTTCCAAGATCACGAATATATAATTTTTAAGTCGCTGGGGCAAGTAGTTTAGCCGCAAATCGAATTTTAAGGGACAGAAAAAGTGTAAAGTTTGATGGGTCTAGGACGCATAGTTTAGCCGGAAAACGCGTTTAAAGATAAAAATGTCCAATTTTTTTAAAATTAGTTTTTCGTGTCATTCGTTACATGGATTAAAAGGTGGCAGTTCCAAGATCAGGAATATATAATTTTTAAGTCGCTGGGGCAAGTAGTTTAGCCGCAAATCGAATTTTAAGGGACAGAAAAAGTGTAAAATTTGATGGGTCTAGGACGCATAGTTTAGCCGGAAAACGCGTTTAAAGATAAAAATGTCCAATTTTAAGGGACAGAAAAAGTGTAAAGTTTGATGGGTCTAGGACGCATAGTTTAGCCGGAAAACGCGTTTAAAGATAAAAATGTCCAATTTTTTTAAAATTAGTTTTTCGTGTCATTCATTACATGGATTAAAAGGTGGCAGTTCCAAGATCACGAATATATAATTTTTAAGTCGCTGGGGCAAGTAGTTTAGCCGCAAATCGATTTTTAAGGGACAGAAAAAGTGTAAAGTTTGATGGGTCTAGGACGCATAGTTTGGCCGGAAAACGCGTTTAAAGATAAAAATGTCCAATTTTTTAAAATTAGTTTTTCGTGTCATTCGTTACATGGATTAAAAGGTGGCAGTTCCAAGATCACGAATATATAATTTTTAAGTCGCTGGGGCAAGTAGTTCAGCCGCAAATCGAATTTTAAGGGACAGAAAAAGTCTAAAGTTTGATGGGTCTAGGACGCATAGTTTAGCCGGAAAACGCGTTTAAAGATAAAAATGTCCAATTTTTTTAAAATTAGATTTTCGTGTCATTCGTTACATGGATTAAAAGGTGGCAGTTCCAAGATCACGAATATATAATTTTTAAGTCGCTGGGGCAAGTAGTTTAGCCGCAAATCGAATTTTAAGGGACAGAAAAAGTGTAAAGTTTGATGGGTCTAGGACGCATAGTTTAGCCGGAAAACGCGTTTAAAGATAAAAATGTCCAATTTTTTTCAAATTAGATTTTCGTGTCATTCGTTACATGGATTAAAAGGTGGCAGTTCCAAGATCACGAATATATAATTTTTAAGTCGCTGGGGCAAGTAGTTTAGCCGCAAATCGAATTTTAAGGGACAGAAAAAGTGTAAAGGTTGATGGGTCTAGGACGCATAGTTTAGCCGGAAAACGCGTTTAAAGATAAAAATGTCCAATTTTTTTAAAATTAGTTTTTCGTGTCATTCGTTACATGGATTAAAAGGTGGCAGTTCCAAGATCACGAATATATAATTTTTAAGTCGCTGGGGCAAGTAGTTTAGCCGCAAATCGAATTTTAAGGGACAGAAAAAGTGTAAAGTTTGATGGGTCTAGGACGCATAGTTTAGCCGGAAAACGCGTTTAAAGATAAAAATGTCCAATTTTTTTAAAATTAGTTTTTCGTGTCATTCGTTACATGGATTAAAAGGTGGCAGTTCCAAGATCACGAATATATAATTTTTAAGTCGCTGGGGCAAGTAGTTTAGCCGCAAATCGAATTTTAAGGGACAGAAAAAGTGTAAAGTTTGATGGGTCTAGGACGCATAGTTTAGCCGGAAAACGCGTTTAAAGATAAAAATGTCCAATTTTTTTAAAATTAGATTTTCGTGTCATTCGTTACATGGATTAAAAGGTGGCAGTTCCAAGATCACGAATATATAATTTTTAAGTCGCTGGGACAAGTAGTTTAGCCGCAAATCGAATTTTAAGGGACAGAAAAAGTGTAAAGTTTGATGGGTCTAGGACGCATAGTTTAGCCGGAAAACGCGTTTAAAGATAAAAATGTCCAATTTTTTTAAAATTAGTTTTTCGTGTCATTCGTTACATGGATTAAAAGGTGGCAGTTCCAAGATCACGAATATATAATTTTTAAGTCGCTGGGGCAAGTAGTTTAGCCGCAAATCGAATTTTAAGGGACAGAAAAAGTGTAAAGTTTGATGGGTCTAGGACGCATAGTTTAGCCGGAAAACGCGTTTAAAGATAAAAATGTCCAATTTTTTTAAAATTAGATTTTCGTGTCATTCGTTACATGGATTAAAAGGTGGCAGTTCCAAGATCACGAATATATAATTTTTAAGTCGCTGGGGCAAGTAGTTTAGCCGCAAATCGAATTTTAAGGGACAGAAAAAGTGTAAAGTTTGATGGGTCTAGGACGCATAGTTTAGCCGGAAAACGCGTTTAAAGATAAAAATGTCCAATTTTTTTAAAATTAGTTTTTCGTGTCATTCGTTACATGGATTAAAAGGTGGCAGTTCCAAGATCACGAATATATAATTTTTAAGTCGCTGGTGCAAGTAGTTTAGCCGCAAATCGAATTTTAAGGGACAGAAAAAGTGTAAAGTTTGATGGGTCTAGGACGCATAGTTTAGCCGGAAAACGCGTTTAAAGATAAAAACGTCCAATTTTTTTAAAATTAGTTTTTCGTGTCATTCGTTACATGGATTAAAAGGTGGCAGTTCCAAGATCACGAATATATAATTTTTAAGTCGCTGGGGCAAGTAGTTTAGCCGCAAATCGAATTTTAAGGGACAGAAAAAGTGTAAAGTTTGATGGGTCTAGGACGCATAGTTTAGCCGGAAAACGCGTTTAAAGATAAAAATGTCCAATTTTTTTAAAATTAGTTTTTCGTGTCATTCGTTACATGGATTAAAAGGTGGCAGTTCCAAGATCACGAATATATAATTTTTAAGTCGCTGGGGCAAGTAGTTTAGCCGCAAATCGAATTTTAAGGGACAGAAAAAGTGTAAAGTTTGATGGGTCTAGGACGCATAGTTTAGCCGGAAAACGCGTTTAAAGATAAAAATGTCCAATTTTTTTAAAATTAGTTTTTCGTGTCATTCGTTACATGGATTAAAAGGTGGCAGTTCCAAGATCACGAATATATAATTTTTAAGTCGCTGGGGCAAGTAGTTTAGCCGCAAATCGATTTTTAAGGGACAGAAAAAGTGTAAAGTTTGATGGGTCTAGGACGCATAGTTTGGCCGGAAAACGCGTTTAAAGATAAAAATGTCCAATTTTTTTAAAATTAGTTTTTCGTGTCATTCGTTACATGGATTAAAAGGTGGCAGTTCCAAGATCACGAATATATAATTTTTAAGTCGCTGGGGCAAGTAGTTCAGCCGCAAATCGAATTTAAAGGGACAGAAAAAGTCTAAAGTTTGATGGGTCTAGGACGCATAGTTTAGCCGGAAAACGCGTTTAAAGATAAAAATGTCCAATTTTTTTAAAATTAGATTTTCGTGTCATTCGTTACATGGATTAAAAGGTGGCAGTTCCAAGATCACGAATATATAATTTTTAAGTCGCTGGGGCAAGTAGTTTAGCCGCAAATCGAATTTTAAGGGACAGAAAAAGTGTAAAGTTTGATGGGTCTAGGACGCATAGTTTAGCCGGAAAACGCGTTTAAAGATAAAAATGTCCAATTTTTTTAAAATTAGATTTTCGTGTCATTCGTTACATGGATTAAAAGGTGGCAGTTCCAAGATCACGAATATATAATTTTTAAGTCGCTGGGGCAAGTAGTTTAGCCGCAAATCGAATTTTAAGGGACAGAAAAAGTCTAAAGTTTGATGGGTCTAGGACGCATAGTTTAGCCGGAAAACGCGTTTAAAGATAAAAATGTCCAATTTTTTTAAAATTAGATTTTCGTGTCATTCGTTACATGGATTAAAAGGTGGCAGTTCCAAGATCACGAATATATAATTTTTAAGTCGCTGGGGCAAAAAGTTTAGCCGCAAATCGAATTTTAAGGGACAGAAAAAGTGTAAAGTTTGATGGGTCTAGGACGCATAGTTTAGCCGGAAAACGCGTTTAAAGATAAAAATGTCCAATTTTTTTAAAATTAGTTTTTCGTGTCATTCGTTACATGGATTAAAAGGTGGCAGTTCCAAGATCACGAATATATAATTTTTAAGTCGCTGGGGCAAGTAGTTTAGCCGCAAATCGAATTTTAAGGGACAGAAAAAGTGTAAAGTTTGATGGGTCTAGGACGCATAGTTTAGCCGGAAAACGCGTTTAAAGATAAAAATGTCCAATTTTTTTAAAATTAGTTTTTCGTGTCATTCGTTACATGGATTAAAAGGTGGCAGTTCCAAGATCACGAATATATAATTTTTAAGTCGCTGGGGCAAGTAGTTTAGCCGCAAATCGAATTTCAAGGGACAGAAAAAGTGTAAAGTTTGATGGGTCTAGGACGCATAGTTTAGCCGGAAAACGCGTTTAAAGATAAAAATGTCCAATTTTTTTAAAATTAGTTTTTCGTGTCATTCGTTACATGGATTAAAAGGTGGCAGTTCCAAGATCACGAATATATAATTTTTAAGTCGCTGGGGCAAGTAGTTTAGCCGCAAATCCAATTTTAAGGGACAGAAAAAGTGTAAAGTTTGATGTGTCTAGGACGCAAAGTTTAGCCGGAAAACGCGTTTAAAGATAAAAATGTCCAATTTTTTTAAAATTAGTTTTTCGTGTCATTCGTTACATGGATTAAAAGGTGGCAGTTCCAAGATCACGAATATATAATTTCTAAGTCGCTGGGGCAAGTAGTTTAGCCGCAAATCGAATTTTAAGGGACAGAAAAAGTGTAAAGTTTGATGGGTCTAGGACACATAGCTTAGCCGGAAAACGCGTTTAAAGATAAAAATGTCCAATTTTTTTAAAATTAGTTTTTCGTGTCATTCGTTACATGGATTAAAAGGTGGCAGTTCCAAGATCACGAATATATAATTTTTAAGTCGCTGGGGCAAGTAATTTAGCCGCAAATCGAATTTAAAGGGACAGAAAAAGTGTAAAGTTTGATGGGTCTAGGACGCATAGTTTAGCCGGAAAACGCGTTTAAAGATAAAAATGTCCAATTTTTTTAAAATTAGTTTTTCGTGTCATTCGTTACATGGATTAAAAGGTGGCAGTTCCAAGATCACGAATATATAATTTTTAAGTCGCTGGGGCAAGTAGTTTAGCCGCAAATCGAATTTTAAGGGACAGAAAAAGTGTAAAGTTTGATGGGTCTAGGACGCATAGTTTAGCCGGAAAACGCGTTTAAAGATAAAAATGTCCAATTTTTTTAAAATTAGATTTTCGTGTCATTCGTTACATGGATTAAAAGGTGGCAGTTCCAAGATCACGAATATATAATTTTTAAGTCGCTGGGGCAAGTAGTTTAGCTGCAAATCGAATTTTAAGGGACAGAAAAAGTGTAAAGTTTGATGGGTCTAGGACGCATAGTTTAGCCGGAAAACGCGTTTAAAGATAAAAATGTCCAATTTTTTTAAAATTAGTTTTTCGTGTCATTCGTTACATGGATTAAAAGGTGGCAGTTCCAAGATCACGAATATATAATTTTTAAGTCGCTGGGGCAAGTAGTTTAGCCGCAAATCGAATTTTAAGGGACAGAAAAAGTGTAAAGTTTGATGGGTCTAGGACGCATAGTTTAGCCGGAAAACGCGTTTAAAGATAAAAATGTCCAATTTTTTTAAAATTAGATTTTCGTGTCATTCGTTGCATGGATTAAAAGGTGGCAGTTCCAAGATCACGAATATATAATTTTTAAGTCACTGGGGCAAGTAGTTTAGCCGCAAATCGAATTTTAAGGGACAGAAAAAGTGTAAAGTTTGATGGGTCTAGGACGCATAGTTTAGCCGGAAAACGCGTTTAAAGATAAAAATGTCCAATTTTTTTAAAATTAGTTTTTCGTGTCATTCGTTACATGGATTAAAAGGTGGCAGTTCCAAGATCACGAATATATAATTTTTAAGTCGCTGGGGCAAGTAGTTTAGCCGCAAATCGAATTTTAAGGGACAGAAAAAGTGTAAAGTTTGATGGGTCTAGGACGCATAGTTTAGCCGGAAAACGCGTTTAAAGATAAAAATGTCCAATTTTTTTAAAATTAGATTTTCGTGTCATTCGTTGCATGGATTAAAAGGTGGCAGTTCCAAGATCACGAATATATAATTTTTAAGTCACTGGGGCAAGTAGTTTAGCCGCAAATCGAATTTTAAGGGACAGAAAAAGTGTAAAGTTTGATGGGTCTAGGACGCATAGTTTAGCCGGAAAACGCGTTTAAAGATAAAAATGTCCAATTTTTTTAAAATTAGTTTTTCGTGTCATTCGTTACATGGATTAAAAGGTGTCAGTTCCAAGATCACGAATATATAATTTTTAAGTCGCTGGGGCAAGTAGTTTAGCCGCAAATCGAATTTTAAGGGACAGAAAAAGTGTAAAGTTTGATGGGTCTAGGACGCATAGTTTAGCCGGAAAACGCGTTTAAAGATAAAAATGTCCAATTTTTTTAAAATTAGTTTTTCGTGTCATTCGTTACATGGATTAAAAGGTGGCAGTTCCAAGATCACGAATATATAATTTTTAAGTCGCTGGGGCAAGTAGTTTAGCCGCAAATCGAATTTTAAGGGACAGAAAAAGTGTAAAGTTTGATGGGTCTAGGACGCATAGTTTAGCCGGAAAACGCGTTTAAAGATAAAAATGTCCAATTTTTTTAAAATTAGATTTTCGTGTCATTCGTTACATGGATTAAAAGGTGGCAGTTCCAAGATCACGAATATATAATTCTTAAGTCGCTGGGGCAAGTAGTTTAGCCGCAAATCGAATTTTAAGGGACAGAAAAAGTGTAAAGTTTGATGGGTCTAGGACGCATAGTTTAGCCGGAAAACGCGTTTAAAGATAAAAATGTCCAATTTTTTTAAAATTAGTTTTTCGTGTCATTCGTTACATGGATTAAAAGGTGGCAGTTCCAAGATCACGAATATATAATTTTTAAGTCGCTGGGGCAAGTAGTTTAGCCGCAAATCGAATTTTAAGGGACAGAAAAAGTGTAAAGTTTGATGGGTCTAGGACGCATAGTTTAGCCGGAAAACGCGTTTAAAGATAAAAATGTCCAATTTTTTTAAAATTTGTTTTTCGTGTCATTCGTTACATGGATTAAAAGGTGGCAGTTCCAAGATCACGAATATATAATTTTTAAGTCGCTGGGGCAAGTAGTTTAGCCGCAAATCGAATTTTAAGGGACAGAAAAAGTGTAAAGTTTGATGGGTCTAGGACGCATAGTTTAGCCGGAAAACGCGTTTAAAGATAAAAATGTCCAATTTTTTTAAAATTAGTTTTTCGTGTCATTCGTTACATGGATTAAAAGGTGGCAGTTCCAAGATCACGAATATATAATTTTTAAGTCGCTGGGGCAAGTAGTTTAGCCGCAAATCGAATTTTAAGGGACAGAAAAAGTGTAAAGTTTGATGGGTCTAGGACGCATAGTTTAGCCGGAAAACGCGTTTAAAGATAAAAATGTCCAATTTTTTTAAAATTAGTTTTTCGTGTCATTCGTTACATGGATTAAAAGGTGGCAGTTCCAAGATCACGAATATATAATTTTTAAGTCGCTGGGGCAAGTAGTTTAGCCGCAAATCGAATTTTAAGGGACAGAAAAAGTGTAAAGTTTGATGGGTCTAGGACGCATAGTTTGGCCGGAAAACGCGTTTAAAGATAAAAATGTCCAATTTTTTTAAAATTAGTTTTTCGTGTCATTCGTTACATGGATTAAAAGGTGGCAGTTCCAAGATCACGAATATATAATTTTTAAGTCGCTGGGGCAAGTAGTTCAGCCGCAAATCGAATTTTAAGGGACAGAAAAAGTCTAAAGTTTGATGGGTCTAGGACGCATAGTTTAGCCGGAAAACGCGTTTAAAGATAAAAATGTCCAATTTTTTTAAAATTAGATTTTCGTGTAATTCGTTACATGGATTAAAAGGTGGCAGTTCCAAGATCACGAATATATAATTTTTAAGTCGCTGGGGCAAGTAGTTTAGCCGCAAATCGTATTTTAAGGGACAGAAAAAGTGTAAAGTTTGATGGGTCTAGGACGCATAGTTTAGCCGGAAAACGCGTTTAAAGATAAAAATGTCCAATTTTTTAAAAATTAGATTTTCGTGTCATTCGTTACATGGATTAAAAGGTGGCAGTTCCAAGATCACGAATATATAATTTTTAAGTCGCTGGGGCAAGTAGTTTAGCCGCAAATCGAATTTTAAGGGACAGAAAAAGTGTAAAGTTTGATGGGTCTACGACGCATAGTTTAGCCGGAAAACGCGTTTAAAGATAAAAATGTCCAATTTTTTTAAAATTAGTTTTTCGTGTCATTCGTTACATGGATTAAAAGGTGGCAGTTCCAAGATCACGAATATATAATTTTTAAGTCGCTGGGGCAAGTAGTTTAGCCCCAAATCGAATTTTAAGGGACAGAAAAAGTGTAAAGTTTGATGGGTCTAGGACGCATAGTTTAGCCGGAAAACGCGTTTAAAGATAAAAATGTCCAATTTTTTTAAAATTAGATTTTCGTGTCATTCGTTACATGGATTAAAAGGTGGCAGTTCCAAGATCACGAATATATAATTTTTAAGTCGTTGGGGCAAGTAGTTTAGCCGCAAATCGAATTTTAAGGGACAGAAAAAGTGTAAAGTTTGATGGGTCTAGGACGCATAGTTTAGCCGGAAAACGCGTTTAAAGATAAAAATGTCCAATTTTTTTAAAATTAGTTTTTCGTGTCATTCGTTACATGGATTAAAAGGTGGCAGTTCCAAGATCACGAATATATAATTTTTAAGTCGCTGGGGCAAGTAGTTTAGCCGCAAATGGAATTTTAAGGGACAGAAAAAGTGTAAAGTTTGATGGGTCTAGGACGCATAGTTTAGCCGGAAAACGCGTTTAAAGATAAAAATGTCCAATTTTTTTTAAAATTAGTTTTTCGTGTCATTCGTTACATGGATTAAAAGGTGGCAGTTCCAAGATCACGAATATATAATTTTTAAGTCGCTGGGGCAAGTAGTTTAGCCGCAAATCGAATTTTAAGGGACAGAAAAAGTGTAAAGTTTGATGGGTCTAGGACGCATAGTTTAGCCGGAAAACGCGTTTAAAGATAAAAATGTCCAATTTTTTTAAAATTAGTTTTTCGTGTCATTCGTTACATGGATTAAAAGGTGGCAGTTCCAAGATCACGAATATATAATTTTTAAGTCGCTGGGGCAAGTAGTTTAGCCGCAAATCGAATTTTAAGGGACAGAAAAAGTGTAAAGTTTGATGGGTCTAGGACGCATAGTTTAGCCGGAAAACGCGTTTAAAGATAAAAATGTCCAATTTTTTTTAAATTAGATTTTCGTGTCATTCGTTACATGGATTAAAAGGTGGCAGTTCCAAGATCACGAATATATAATTTTTAAGTCGCTGGGGCAAGTAGTTTAGCCGCAAATCGAATTTTAAGGGACAGAAAAAGTGTAAAGTTTGATGGGTCTAGGACGCATAGTTTAGCCGGAAAACGCGTTTAAAGATAAAAATGTCCAATTTTTTTAAAATTAGTTTTTCGTGTCATTCGTTACATGGATTAAAAGGTGGCAGTTCCAAGATCACGAATATATAATTTTTAAGTCGCTGGGGCAAGTAGTTTAGCCGCAAATCGAATTTTAAGGGACAGAAAAAGTGTAAAGTTTGATGGGTCTAGGACGCATAGTTTAGCCGGAAAACGCGTTTAAAGATAAAAATGTCCAATTTTTTTAAAATTAGATTTTCGTGTCATTCGTTACATGGATTAAAAGGTGGCAGTTCCAAGATCTCGAATATATAATTTTTAAGTCGCTGGGGCAAGTAGTTTAGCCGCAAATCGAATTTTAAGGGACAGAAAAAGTGTAAAGTTTGATGGGTCTAGGACGCATAGTTTAGCCGGAAAACGCGTTTAAAGATAAAAATGTCCAATTTTTTTAAAATTAGTTTTTCGTGTCATTCGTTACATGGATTAAAAGGTGGCAGTTCCAAGATCACGAATATATAATTTTTAAGTCGCTGGGCCAAGTAGTTTAGCCGCAAATCGAATTTTAAGGGACAGAAAAAGTGTAAAGTTTGATGGGTCTAGGACGCATAGTTTAGCCGGAAAACGCGTTTAAAGATAAAAATGTCCAATTTTTTTAAAATTAGTTTTTCGTGTCATTCGTTACATGGATTAAAAGGTGGCAGTTCCAAGATCACGAATATATAATTTTTAAGTCGCTGGGGCAAGTAGTTTAGCCGCAAATCGAATTTTAAGGGACAGAAAAAGTGTAAAGTTTGATGGGTCTAGGACGCATAGTTTAGCCGGAAAACGCGTTTAAAGATAAAAATGTCCAATTTTTTTAAAATTAGATTTTCGTGTCATTCGTTACATGGATTAAAAGGTGGCAGTTCCAAGATCACGAATATATAATTTTTAAGTCGCTGGGGCAAGTAGTTTAGCCGCAAATCGAATTTTAAGGGACAGAAAAAGTGTAAAGTTTGATGGGTCTAGGACGCATAGTTTAGCCGGAAAACGCGTTTAAAGATAAAAATGTCCAATTTTTTTAAAATTAATTTTTCGTGTCATTCGTTACATGGATTAAAAGGTGGCAGTTCCAAGATCACGAATATGTAATTTTTAAGTCGCTGGTGCAAGTAGTTTAGCCGCAAATCGAATTTTAAGGGACAGAAAAAGTGTAAAGTTTGATGGGTCTAGGACGCATAGTTTAGCCGGAAAACGCGTTTAAAGATAAAAATGTCCAATTTTTTTAAAATTAGTTTTTCGTGTCATTCGTTACATGGATTAAAAGGTGGCAGTTCCAAGATCACGAGTATATAATTTTTAAGTCGCTGGGGCAAGTAGTTTAGCCGCAAATCGAATTTTAAGGGACAGAAAAAGTGTAAAGTTTGATGGGTCTAGGACGCATAGTTTAGCCGGAAAACGCGTTTAAAGATAAAAATGTCCAATTTTTTTAAAATTAGTTTTTCGTGTCATTCGTTACATGGATTAAAAGGTGGCAGTTCCAAGATCACGAATATATAATTTTTAAGTCGCTGGGGCAAGTAGTTTAGCCGCAAATCGAATTGTAAGGGACAGAAAAAGTGTAAAGTTTAATGGGTCTAGGACGCATAGTTTAGCCGGAAAACGCGTTTAAAGATAAAAATGTCCAATTTTTTTAAAATTAGTTTTTCGTGTCATTCGTTACATGGATTAAAAGGTGGCAGTTCCAAGATCACGAATATATAATTTTTAAGTCGCTGGGGCAAGTAGTTTAGCCGCAAATCGAATTTTAAGGGACAGAAAAAGTGTAAAGTTTGATGGGTCTAGGACGCATAGTTTAGCCGGAAAACGCGTTTAAAGATAAAAATGTCCAATTTTTTTAAAATTAGTTTTTCGTGTCATTCGTTACATGGATTAAAAGGTGTCAGTTCCAAGATCACGAATATATAATTTTTAAGTCGCTGGGGCAAGTAGTTTAGCCGCAAATCGAATTTTAAGGGACAGAAAAAGTGTAAAGTTTGATGTGTCTAGGACGCATAGTTTAGCCGGAAAACGCGTTTAAAGATAAAAATGTCCAATTTTTTTAAAATTAGTTTTTCGTGTCATTCGTTACATGGATTAAAAGGTGGCAGTTCCAAGATCACGAATATATAATTTCTAAGTCGCCTGGGCAAGTAGTTTAGCCGCAAATCGAATTTTAAGGGACAGAAAAAGTGTAAAGTTTGATGGGGCTAGGACGCATAGTTTAGCCGGAAAACGCGTTTAAAGATAAAAATGTCCAATTTTTTTAAAATTAGTTTTTCGTGTCATTCGTTACATGGATTAAAAGGTGGCAGTTCCAAGATCACGAATATATAATTTTTAAGTCGCTGGGGCAAGTAGTTTAGCCGCAAATCGAATTTTAAGGGACAGAAAAAGTGTAAAGTTTGATGGGTCTAGGACGCATAGTTTAGCCGGAAAACGCGTTTAAAGATAAAAATGTCCAATTTTTTTAAAATTAGATTTTCGTGTCATTCGTTACATGGATTAAAAGGTGGCAGTTCCAAGATCACGAATATATAATTTTTAAGTCGCTGGGGCAAGTAGTTTAGCCGCAAATCGAATTTTAAGGGACAGAAAAAGTGTAAAGTTTGATGGGTCTAGGACGCATAGTTTAGCCGGAAAACGCGTTTAAAGATAAAAATGTCCAATTTTTTTTAAATTAGTTCTTCGTGTCATTCGTTACATGGATTAAAAGGTGGCAGTTCCAAGATCACGAATATATAATTTTTAAGTCGCTGGGGCAAGTAGTTTAGCCGCAAATCGAATTTTAAGGGACAGAAAAAGTGTAAAGTTTGATGGGTCTAGGACGCATAGTTTAGCCGGAAAACGCGTTTAAAGATAAAAATGTCCAATTTTTTTAAAATTAGTTTTTCGTGTCATTCGTTACATGGATTAAAAGGTGGCAGTTCCAAGATCACGAATATATAATTTTTAAGTCGCTGGGGCATGTAGTTTAGCCGCAAATCGAATTTTAAGGGACAGAAAAACTGTAAAGTTTGATGGGTCTAGGACGCATAGTTTAGCCGGAAAACGCGTTTAAAGATAAAAATGTCCAATTTTTTTAAAATTAGTTTTTCGTGTCATTCGTTACATGGATTAAAAGGTGGCAGTTCCAAGATCACGAATATATAATTTTTAAGTCGCTGGGGCAAGTAGTTTAGCCGCAAATCGAATTTTAAGGGACAGAAAAAGTGTAAAGTTTGATGGGTCTAGGACGCATAGTTTAGCCGGAAAACGCGTTTAAAGATAAAAATGTCCAATTTTTTTAAAATTAGTTTTTCGTGTCATTCGTTACATGGATTAAAAGGTGGCAGTTCCAAGATCACGAATATATAATTTTTAAGTCGCTGGGGCAAGTAGTTTAGCCGCAAATCGAATTTTAAGGGACAGAAAAAGTGTAAAGTTTGATGGGTCTAGGACGCATAGTTTAGCCGGAAAACGCGTTTAAAGATAAAAATGTCCAATTTTTTTAAAATTAGTTTTTCGTGTCATTCGTTACATGGATTAAAAGGTGGCAGTTCCAAGATCACGAATATATAATTTTTAAGTCGCTGGGGCAAGTAGTTTAGCCGCAAATCGAATTTTAAGGGACAGAAAAAGTGTAAAGTTTGATGGGTCTAGGACGCATAGTTTAGCCGGAAAACGCGTTTAAAGATAAAAATGTCCAATTTTTTTAAAATTAGATTTTCGTGTCATTCGTTACATGGATTAAAAGGTGGCAGTTCCAAGATCACGAATATATAATTTTTAAGTCGCTGGGGCAAGTAGTTTAGCCGCAAATCGAATTTTAAGGGACAGAAAAAGTGTAAAGTTTGATGGGTCTAGGACGCATAGTTTAGCCGGAAAACGCGTTTAAAGATAAAAATGTCCAATTTTTTTTAAATTAGTTCTTCGTGTCATTCGTTACATGGATTAAAAGGTGGCAGTTCCAAGATCACGAATATATAATTTTTAAGTCGCTGGGGCAAGTAGTTTAGCCGCAAATCGAATTTTAAGGGACAGAAAAAGTGTAAAGTTTGATGGGTCTAGGACGCATAGTTTAGCCGGAAAACGCGTTTAAAGATAAAAATGTCCAATTTTTTTAAAATTAGTTTTTCGTGTCATTCGTTACATGGATTAAAAGGTGGCAGTTCCAAGATCACGAATATATAATTTTTAAGTCGCTGGGGCATGTAGTTTAGCCGCAAATCGAATTTTAAGGGACAGAAAAACTGTAAAGTTTGATGGGTCTAGGACGCATAGTTTAGCCGGAAAACGCGTTTAAAGATAAAAATGTCCAATTTTTTTAAAATTAGTTTTTCGTGTCATTCGTTACATGGATTAAAAGGTGGCAGTTCCAAGATCACGAATATATAATTTTTAAGTCGCTGGGGCAAGTAGTTTAGCCGCAAATCGAATTTTAAGGGACAGAAAAAGTGTAAAGTTTGATGGGTCTAGGACGCATAGTTTAGCCGGAAAACGCGTTTAAAGATAAAAATGTCCAATTTTTTTAAAATTAGTTTTTCGTGTCATTCGTTACATGGATTAAAAGGTGGCAGTTCCAAGATCACGAATATATAATTTTTAAGTCGCTGGGGCAAGTAGTTTAGCCGCAAATCGAATTTTAAGGGACAGAAAAAGTGTAAAGTTTGATGGGTCTAGGACGCATAGTTTAGCCGGAAAACGCGTCTAAAGATAAAAATGTCCAATTTTTTTAAAATTAGTTTTTCGTGTCATTCGTTACATGGATTAAAAGGTGGCAGTTCCAAGATCACGAATATATAATTTTTAAGTCGCTGGGGCAAGTAGTTTAGCCGCAAATCGAATTTTAAGGGACAGAAAAAGTGTAAAATTTGATGGGTCTAGGACGCATAGTTTAGCCGGAAAACGCGTTTAAAGATAAAAATGTCCAATTTTTTTTAAATTAGATTTTCGTGTCATTCGTTACATGGATTAAAAGGTGGCAGTTCCAAGATCACGAATATATAATTTTTAAGTCGCTGGGGCAAGTAGTTTAGCCGCAAATCGAATTTTAAGGGACAGAAAAAGTGTAAAGTTTGATGGGTCTAGGACGCATAGTTTAGCCGGAAAACGCGTTTAAAGATAAAAATGTCCAATTTTTTTAAAATTAGTTTTTCGTGTCATTCGTTACATGGATTAAAAGGTGGCAGTTCCAAGATCACGAATATATAATTTTTAAGTCGCTGGGGCAAGTAGTTTAGCGGCAAATCGAATTTTAAGGGACAGAAAAAGTGTAAAGTTTGATGGGTCTAGGACGCATAGTTTAGCCGGAAAACGCGTTTAAAGATAAAAATGTCCAATTTTTTTAAAATTAGTTTTTCGTGTCATTCGTTACATGGATTAAAAGGTGGCAGTTCCAAGATCACGAATATATAATTTTTAAGTCGCTGGGGCAAGTAGTTTAGCCGCAAATCGAATTTTAAGGGACAGAAAAAGTGTAAAGTTTGATGTGTCTAGGACGCATAGTTTAGCCGGAAAACGCGTTTAAAGATAAAAATGTCCAATTTTTTTAAAATTAGTTTTTCGTGTCATTCGTTACATGGATTAAAAGGTGGCAGTTCCAAGATCACGAATATATAATTTCTAAGTCGCTGGGGCAAGTAGTTTAGCCGCAAATCGAATTTTAAGGGACAGAAAAAGTGTAAAGTTTGATGGGTCTAGGACGCATAGTTTAGCCGGAAAACGCGTTTAAAGATAAAAATGTCCAATTTTTTTAAAATTAGTTTTTCGTGTCATTCGTTACATGGATTAAAAGGTGGCAGTTCCAAGATCACGAATATATAATTTTTAAGTCGCTGGGGCAAGTAGTTTAGCCGCAAATCGAATTTTAAGGGACAGAAAAAGTGTAAAGTTTGATGGGTCTAGGGCGCATAGTTTAGCCGGAAAACGCGTTTAAAGATAAAAATGTCCAATTTTTTTAAAATTAGTTTTTCGTGTCATTCGTTACATGGATTAAAAGGTGGCAGTTCCAAGATCACGAATATATAATTTTTAAGTCGCTGGGGCAAGTAGTTTAGCCGCAAATCGAATTTTAAGGGACAGAAAAAGTGTAAAGTTTGATGGGTCTAGGACGCATAGTTTAGCCGGAAAACGCGTTTAAAGATAAAAATGTCCAATTTTTTTAAAATTAGATTTTCGTGTCATTCGTTACATGGATTAAAAGGTGGCAGTTCCAAGATCACGAATATATAATTTTTAAGTCGCTGGGGCAAGTAGTTTAGCTGCAAATCGAATTTTAAGGGACAGAAAAAGTGTAAAGTTTGATGGGTCTAGGACGCATAGTTTAGCCGGAAAACGCGTTTAAAGATAAAAATGTCCAATTTTTTTAAAATTAGTTTTTCGTGTCATTCGTTACATGGATTAAAAGGTGGCAGTTCCAAGATCACGAATATATAATTTTTAAGTCGCTGGGGCAAGTAGTTTAGCCGCAAATCGAATTTTAAGGGACAGAAAAAGTGTAAAGTTTGATGGGTCTAGGACGCATAGTTTAGCCGGAAAACGCGTTTAAAGATAAAAATGTCCAATTTTTTTAAAATTAGATTTTCGTGTCATTCGTTACATGGATTAAAAGGTGGCAGTTCCAAGATCACGAATATATAATTTTTAAGTCGCTGGGGCAAGTAGTTTAGCCGCAAATCGAATTTTAAGGGACAGAAAAAGTGTAAAGTTTGATGGGTCTAGGACGCATAGTTTAGCCGGAAAACGCGTTTAAAGATAAAAATGTCCAATTTTTTTAAAATTAGTTTTTCGTGTCATTCGTTACATGGATTAAAAGGTGGCAGTTCCAAGATCACGAATATATAATTTTTAAGTCGCTGGGGCAAGTAGTTTAGCCGCAAATCGAATTTTAAGGGACAGAAAAAGTGTAAAGTTTGATGGGTCTAGGACGCATAGTTTAGCCGGAAAACGCGTTTAAAGATAAAAATGTCCAATTTTTTTAAAATTAGTTTTTCGTGTCATTCGTTACATGGATTAAAAGGCGGCAGTTCCAAGATCACGAATATATAATTTTTAAGTCGCTGGGGCAAGTAGTTTAGCCGCAAATCGAATTTTAAGGGACAGAAAAACTGTAAAGTTTGATGGGTCTAGGACGCATAGTTTAGCCGGAAAACGCGTTTAAAGATAAAAATGTCCAATTTTTTTAAAATTAGTTTTTCGTGTCATTCGTTACATGGATTAAAAGGTGGCAGTTCCAAGATCACGAATATATAATTTTTAAGTCGCTGGGGCAAGTAGTTTAGCCGCAAATCGAATTTTAAGGGACAGAAAAAGTGTAAAGTTTGATGGGTCTAGGACGCATAGTTTAGCCGGAAAACGCGTTTAAAGATAAAAATGTCCAATTTTTTTAAAATTAGTTTTTCGTGTCATTCACGAATATATAATTTTTAAGTCGCTGGGGCAAGTAGTTTAGCCGCAAATCGAATTTTAAGGGACAGAAAAAGTGTAAAGTTTGATGGGTCTAGGACGCATAGTTTAGCCGGAAAACGCGTTTAAAGATAAAAATGTCCAATTTTTTTTAAAATTAGTTTTTCGTGTCATTCGTTACATGGATTAAAAGGTGGCAGTTCCAAGATCACGAATATATAATTTTTAAGTCGCTGGGGCAAGTAGTTTAGCCGCAAATCGAATTTTAAGGGACAGAAAAAGTGTAAAGTTTGATGGGTCTAGGACGCATAGTTTAGCCGGAAAACGCGTTTAAAGATAAAAATGTCCAATTTTTTTAAAATTAGTTTTTCGTGTCATTCGTTACATGGATTAAAAGGTGGCAGTTCCAAGATCACGAATATATAATTTTTAAGTCGCTGGGGCAAGTAGTTTAGCCGCAAATCGAATTTTAAGGGACAGAAAAAGTGTAAAGTTTGATGGGTCTAGGACGCATAGTTTAGCCGGAAAACGCGTTTAAAGATAAAAATGTCCAATTTTTTTAAAATTAGTTTTTCGTGTCATTCGTTACATGGATTAAAAGGTGGCAGTTCCAAGATCACGAATATATAATTTTTAAGTCGCTGGGGCAAGTAGTTTAGCCGCAAATCGAATTTTAAGGGACAGAAAAACTGTAAAGTTTGATGGGTCTAGGACGCATAGTTTAGCCGGAAAACGCGTTTAAAGATAAAAATGTCCAATTTTTTTAAAATTAGTTTTTCGTGTCATTCGTTACATGGATTAAAAGGTGGCAGTTCCAAGATCACGAATATATAATTTTTAAGTCGCTGGGGCAAGTAGTTTAGCCGCAAATCGAATTTTAAGGGACAGAAAAAGTGTAAAGTTTGATGGGTCTAGGACGCATAGTTTAGCCGGAAAACGCGTTTAAAGATAAAAATGTCCAATTTTTTTAAAATTAGTTTTTCGTGTCATTCACGAATATATAATTTTTAAGTCGCTGGGGCAAGTAGTTTAGCCGCAAATCGAATTTTAAGGGACAGAAAAAGTGTAAAGTTTGATGGGTCTAGGACGCATAGTTTAGCCGGAAAACGCGTTTAAAGATAAAAATGTCCAATTTTTTTTTAAATTAGTTTTTCGTGTCATTCGTTACATGGATTAAAAGGTGGCAGTTCCAAGATCACGAATATATAATTTTTAAGTCGCTGGGGCAAGTAGTTTAGCCGCAAATCGAATTTTAAGGGACAGAAAAAGTGTAAAGTTTGATGGGTCTAGGACGCATAGTTTAGCCGGAAAACGCGTTTAAAGATAAAAATGTCCATTTTTTTTTAAATTAGTTTTTCGTGTCATTCGTTACATGGATTAAAAGGTGGCAGTTCCAAGATCACGAATATATAATTTTTAAGTCGCTGGGGCAAGTAGTTTAGCCGCAAATCGAATTTTAAGGGACAGAAAAAGTGTAAAGTTTGATGGGTCTAGGACGCATAGTTTAGCCGGAAAACGCGTTTAAAGATAAAAATGTCCAATTTTTTTAAAATTAGTTTTTCGTGTCATTCGTTACATGGATTAAAAGGTGGCAGTTCCAAGATCACGAATATATAATTTTTAAGTCGCTGGGGCAAGTAGTTTAGCCGCAAATCGAATTTTAAGGGACAGAAAAAGTGTAAAGTTTGATGGGTCTAGGACGCATAGTTTAGCCGGAAAACGCGTTTATAGATAAAAATGTCCAATTTTTTTAAAATTAGATTTTCGTGTCATTCGTTACATGGATTAAAAGGTGGCAGTTCCAAGATCACGAATATATAATTTTTAAGTCGCTGGGGCAAGTAGTTTAGCCGCAAATCGAATTTTAAGGGACAGAAAAAGTGTAAAGTTTGATGGGTCTAGGACGCATAGTTTAGCCGGAAAACGCGTTTAAAGATAAAAATGTCCAATTTTTTTAAAATTAATTTTTCGTGTCATTCGTTACATGGATTAAAAGGTGGCAGTTCCAAGATCACGAATATATAATTTTTAAGTCGCTGGTGCAAGTAGTTTAGCCGCAAATCGAATTTTAAGGGACAGAAAAAGTGTAAAGTTTGATGGGTCTAGGACGCATAGTTTAGCCGGAAAACGCGTTTAAAGATAAAAATGTCCAATTTTTTTAAAATTAGATTTTCGTGTCATTCGTTACATGGATTAAAAGGTGGCAGTTCCAAGATCACGAATATATAATTTTTAAGTCGCTGGGGCAAGTAGTTTAGCCGCAAATCGAATTTTAAGGGACAGAAAAAGTGTAAAGTTTGATGGGTCTAGGACGCATAGTTTAGCCGGAAAACGCGTTTAAAGATAAAAATGTCCAATTTTTTTAAAATTAGTTTTTCGTGTCATTCGTTACATGGATTAAAAGGTGGCAGTTCCAAGATCACGAATATATAATTTTTAAGTCGCTGGGGCAAGTAGTTTAGCCGCAAATCGAATTTTAAGGGACAGAAAAAGTGTAAAGTTTGATGGGTCTAGGACGCATAGTTTAGCCGGAAAACGCGTTTAAAGATAAAAATGTCCAATTTTTTTAAAATTAGTTTTTCGTGTCATTCGTTACATGGATTAAAAGGTGGCAGTTCCAAGATCACGAATATATAATTTTTAAGTCGCTGGGGCAAGTAGTTTAGCCGCAAATCGAATTTTAAGGGACAGAAAAAGTGTAAAGTTTGATGGGTCTAGGACGCATAGTTTAGCCGGAAAACGCGTTTAAAGATAAAAATGTCCAATTTTTTTAAAATTAGTTTTTCGTGTCATTCGTTACATGGATTAAAAGGTGGCAGTTCCAAGATCACGAATATATAATTTTTAAGTCGCTGGGGCAAGTAGTTTAGCCGCAAATCGACAGAAAAAGTGTAAAGTTTGATGGGTCTAGGACGCATAGTTTAGCCGGAAAACGCGTTTAAAGATAAAAATGTCCAATTTTTTTAAAATTAGATTTTCGTGTCATTCGTTACATGGATTAAAAGGTGGCAGTTCCAAGATCACGAATATATAATTTTTAAGTCGCTGGGGCAAGTAGTTTAGCCGCAAATCGAATTTTAAGGGACAGAAAAAGTGTAAAGTTTGATGGGTCTAGGACGCATAGTTTAGCCGGAAAACGCGTTTAAAGATAAAAATGTCCAATTTTTTTAAAATTAGTTTTTCGTGTCATTCGTTACATGGATTAAAAGGTGGCAGTTCCAAGATCACGAATATATAATTTTTAAGTCGCTGGGGCAAGTAGTTTAGCCGCAAATCGAATTTTAAGGGACAGAAAAAGTGTAAAGTTTGATGGGTCTAGGACGCATAGTTTAGCCGGAAAACGCGTTTAAAGATAAAAATGTCCAATTTTTTTAAAATTAGTTTTTCGTGTCATTCGTTACATGGATTAAAAGGTGGCAGTTCCAAGATCACGAATATATAATTTTTAAGTCGCTGGGGCAAGTAGTTTAGCCGCAAATCGAATTTTAAGGGACAGAAAAAGTGTAAAGTTTGATGGGTCTAGGACGCATAGTTTAGCCGGAAAACGCGTTTAAAGATAAAAATGTCCAATTTTTTTAAAATTAGATTTTCGTGTCATTCGTTACATGGATTAAAAGGTGGCAGTTCCAAGATCACGAATATATAATTTTTAAGTCGCTGGGGCAAGTAGTTTAGCCGCAAATCGAATTTTAAGGGACAGAAAAAGTGTAAAGTTTGATGGGTCTAGGACGCATAGTTTAGCCGGAAAACGCGTTTAAAGATAAAAATGTCCAATTTTTTTAAAATTAGTTTTTCGTGTCATTCGTTACATGGATTAAAAGGTGGCAGTTCCAAGATCACGAATATATAATTTTTAAGTCGCTGGGGCAAGTAGTTTAGCCGCAAATCGAATTTTAAGGGACAGAAAAAGTGTAAAGTTTGATGGGTCTAGGACGCATAGTTTAGCCGGAAAACGCGTTTAAAGATAAAAATGTCCAATTTTTTTAAAATTAGTTTTTCGTGTCATTCGTTACATGGATTAAAAGGTGGCAGTTCCAAGATCACGAATATATAATTTTTAAGTCGCTGGGGCAAGTAGTTTAGCCGCAAATTGAATTTTAAGGGACAGAAAAAGTGTAAAGTTTGATGGGTCTAGGACACATAGTTTAGCCGGAAAACGCGTTTAAAGATAAAAATGTCCAATTTTTTTAAAATTAGTTTTTCGTGTCATTCGTTACATGGATTAAAAGGTGGCAGTTCCAAGATCACGAATATATAATTTTTAAGTCGCTGGGGCAAGTAGTTTAGCCGCAAATCGAATTTTAGGGGACAGAAAAAGTGTAAAGTTTGATGGGTCTAGGACGCATAGTTTAGCCGGAAAACGCGTTTAAAGATAAAAATGTCCATTTTTTTTAAAATTAGTTTTTCGTGTCATTCGTTACATGGATTAAAAGGTGGCAGTTCCAAGATCACGAATATATAATTTTTAAGTCGCTGGGGCAAGTAGTTTAGCCGCAAATCGAATTTTAAGGGACAGAAAAAGTGTAAAGTTTGATGGGTCTAGGACGCATAGTTTAGCCGGAAAACGCGTTTAAAGATAAAAATGTCCAATTTTTTTAAAATTAGTTTTTCGTGTCATTCGTTACATGGATTAAAAGGTGGCAGTTCCAAGATCACGAATATATAATTTTTAAGTCGCTGGGGCAAGTAGTTTAGCCGCAAATCGAATTTTAAGGGACAGAAAAAGTGTAAAGTTTGATGGGTCTAGGAGGCATAGTTTAGCCGGAAAACGCGTTTAAAGATAAAAATGTCCAATTTTTTTAAAATTAGTTTTTCGTGTCATTCGTTACATGGATTAAAAGGTGGCAGTTCCAAGATCACGAATATATAATTTTTAAGTCGCTGGGGCAAGTAGTTTAGCCGCAAATCGAATTTTAAGGGACAGAAAAAGTGTAAAGTTTGATGGGTCTAGGACGCATAGTTTAGCCGGAAAACGCGTTTAAAGATAAAAATGTCCATTTTTTTTAAAATTAGTTTTTCGTGTCATTCGTTACATGGATTAAAAGGTGGCAGTTCCAAGATCACGAATATATAATTTTTAAGTCGCTGGGGCAAGTAGTTTAGCCGCAAATCGAATTTTAAGGGACAGAAAAAGTGTAAAGTTTGATGGGTCTAGGACGCATAGTTTAGCCGGAAAACGCGTTTAAAGATAAAAATGTCCAATTTTTTTAAAATTAGTTTTTCGTGTCATTCGTTACATGGATTAAAAGGTGGCAGTTCCAAGATCACGAATATATAATTTTTAAGTCGCTGGGGTAAGTAGTTTAGCCGCAAATCGAATTTTAAGGGACAGAAAAAGTGTAAAGTTTGATGGGGCTAGGACGCATAGTTTAGCCGGAAAACGCGTTTAAAGATAAAATTGTCCAATTTTTTAAAAATTAGCTTTTCGTGTCATTCGTTACATGGATTAAAAGGTGGCAGTTCCAAGATCACGAATATATAATTTTTAAGTCGCTGGGGCAAGTAGTTTAGCCGCAAATCGAATTTTAAGGGACAGAAAAAGTGTAAAGTTTGATGGGTCTAGGACGCATAGTTTAGCCGGAAAACGCGTTTAAAGATAAAAATGTCCAATTTTTTTAAAATTAGTTTTTCGTGTCATTCGTTACATGGATTAAAAGGTGGCAGTTCCAAGATCACGAATATATAATTTTTAAGTCGCTGGGGCAAGTAGTTTAGCCGCAAATCGAATTTTAAGGGACAGAAAAAGTGTAAAGTTTGATGGGTCTAGGAGGCATAGTTTAGCCGGAAAACGCGTTTAAAGATAAAAATGTCCAATTTTTTTAAAATTAGTTTTTCGTGTCATTAGTTACATGGATTAAAAGGTGGCAGTTCCAAGATCACGAATATATAATTTTTAAGTCGCTGGGGCAAGTAGTTTAGCCGCAAATCGAATTTTAAGGGACAGAAAAAGTGTAAAGTTTGATGAGTCTAGGACGCATAGTTTAGCCGGAAAACGCGTTTAAAGATAAAAATGTCCAATTTTTTTAAAATTAGTTTTTCGTGTCATTCGTTACATGGATTAAAAGGTGGCAGTTCCAAGATCACGAATATATAATTTTTAAGTCGCTGGGGCAAGTAGTTAAGCCGCAAATCGAATTTTAAGGGACAGAAAAAGTGTAAAGTTTGATGGGTCTAGGACGCATAGTTTAGCCGGAAAACGCGTTTAAAGATAAAAATGTCCAATTTTTTTAAAATTAGTTTTTCGTGTCATTCGTTACATGGATTAAAAGGTGGCAGTTCCAAGATCACGAATATATAATTTTTAAGTCGCTGGGGCAAGTAGTTTAGCCGCAAATCGAATTTTAAGGGACAGAAAAAGTGTAAAGTTTGATGGGTCTAGGACGCATAGTTTAGCCGGAAAACGCGTTTAAAGATAAAAATGTCCAATTTTTTTAAAATTAGATTTTCGTGTCATTCGTTACATGGATTAAAAGGTGGCAGTTCCAAGATCACGAATATATAATTTTTAAGTCGCTGGGGCAAGTAGTTTAGCCGCAAATCGAATTTTAAGGGACAGAAAAAGTGTAAAGTTTGATGGGTCTAGGACGCATAGTTTAGCCGGAAAACGCGTTTAAAGATAAAAATGTCCAATTTTTTTAAAATTAGTTTTTCGTGTCATTCGTTACATGGATTAAAAGGTGGCAGTTCCAAGATCACGAATATATAATTTTTAAGTCGCTGGGGCAAGTAGTTTAGCCGCAAATCGAATTTTAAGGGACAGAAAAAGTGTAAAGTTTGATGGGTCTAGGACGCATAGTTTAGCCGCAAAACGCGTTTAAAGATAAAAATGTCCAATTTTTTTAAAATTAGTTTTTCGTGTCATTCGTTACATGGATTAAAAGGTGGCAGTTCCAAGATCACGAATATATAATTTTTAAGTCGCTGGGGCAAGTAGTTTAGCCGCAAATCGAATTTTAAGGGACAGAAAAAGTGTAAAGTTTGATGGGTCTAGGACGCATAGTTTAGCCGGAAAACGCGTTTAAAGATAAAAATGTCCAATTTTTTTATAATTAGTTTTTCGTGTCACGATCACGAATATATAATTTTTAAGTCGCTGGGGCAAGTAGTTTAGCCGCAAATCGAATTTTAAGGGACAGAAAAGGTGTAAAGTTTGATGGGTCTAGGACGCATAGTTTAGCCGGAAAACGCGTTTAAAGATAAAAATGTCCAATTTTTTTAAAATTAGTTTTTCGTGTCATTCGTTACATGGATTAAAAGGTGGCAGTTCCAAGATCACGAATATATAATTTTTAAGTCGCTGGGGCAAGTAGTTTAGCCGCAAATCGAATTTTAAGGGACAGAAAAAGTGTAAAGTTTGATGGGTCTAGGACGCATAGTTTAGCCGGAAAACGCGTTTAAAGATAAAAATGTCCAATTTTTTTAAAATTAGTTTTTCGTGTCATTCGTTACATGGATTAAAAGGTGGCAGTTCCAAGATCACGAATATATAATTTTTAAGTCGCTGGGGCAAGTAGTTTAGCCGCAAATCGAATTTTAAGGGACAGAAAAAGTGTAAAGTTTGATGGGTCTAGGACGCATAGTTTAGCCGGAAAACGCGTTTAAAGATAAAAATGTCCAATTTTTTTAAAATTAGTTTTTCGTGTCATTCGTTACATGGATTAAAAGGTGGCAGTTCCAAGATCACGAATATATAATTTTTAAGTCGCTGGGGCAAGTAGTTTAGCCGCAAATCGAATTTTAAGGGACAGAAAAAGTGTAAAGTTTGATGGGTCTAGGACGCATAGTTTAGCCGGAAAACGCGTTTAAAGATAAAAATGTCCAATTTTTTTAAAATTAGTTTTTCGTGTCATTCGTTACATGGATTAAAAGGTGGCAGTTCCAAGATCACGAATATATAATTTTTAAGTCGCTGGGGCAAGTAGTTTAGCCGCAAATCGAATTTTAAGGGACAGAAAAAGTGTAAAGTTTGATGGGTCTAGGACGCATAGTTTAGCCGGAAAACGCGTTTAAAGATAAAAATGTCCAATTTTTTTAAAATTAGTTTTTCGTGTCATTCGTTACATGGATTAAAAGGTGGCAGTTCCAAGATCACGAATATATAATTTTTAAGTCGCTGGGGCAAGTAGTTTAGCCGCAAATCGAATTTTGAGGGACAGAAAAAGTGTAAAGTTTGATGGGTCTAGGACGCATAGTTTAGCCGGAAAATGCGTTTAAAGATAAAAATGTCCAATTTTTTTAAAATTAGATTTTCGTGTCATTCGTTACATGGATTAAAAGGTGGCAGTTCCAAGATCACGAATATATAATTTTTAAGTCGCTGGGGCAAGTAGTTTAGCCGCAAATCGAATTTTAAGGGACAGAAAAAGTGTAAAGTTTGATGGGTCTAGGACGCATAGTTTAGCCGGAAAACGCGTTTAAAGATAAAAATGTCCAATTTTTTTAAAATTAGTTTTTCGTGTCATTCGTTACATGGATTAAAAGGTGGCAGTTCCAAGATCACGAATATATAATTTTTAAGT
Source organism: Philhelius pedissequus (assembly GCA_910595825.1). NCBI lineage: Eukaryota > Metazoa > Arthropoda > Insecta > Diptera > Syrphidae > Philhelius > Philhelius pedissequus. The sequence continues at coordinate 160,012,875 of OU343162.1, read as the reverse complement.
CGCTGGGGCAAGTAGTTTAGCCGCAAATCGAATTTTAAGGGACAGAAAAAGTGTAAAGTTTGATGGGTCTAGGACGCATAGTTTAGCCGGAAAACGCGTTTAAAGATAAAAATGTCCAATTTTTTTAAAATTAGATTTTCGTGTCATTCGTTACATGGATTAAAAGGTGGCAGTTCCAAGATCACGAATATATAATTTTTAAGTCGCTGGGGCAAGTAGTTTAGCTGCAAATCGAATTTTAAGGGACAGAAAAAGTGTAAAGTTTGATGGGTCTAGGACGCATAGTTTAGCCGGAAAACGCGTTTAAAGATAAAAATGTCCAATTTTTTTAAAATTAGTTTTTCGTGTCATTCGTTACATGGATTAAAAGGTGGCAGTTCCAAGATCACGAATATATAATTTTTAAGTCGCTGGGGCAAGTAGTTTAGCCGCAAATCGAATTTTAAGGGACAGAAAAAGTGTAAAGTTTGATGGGTCTAGGACGCATAGTTTAGCCGGAAAACGCGTTTAAAGATAAAAATGTCCAATTTTTTTATAATTAGTTTTTCGTGTCACGATCACGAATATATAATTTTTAAGTCGCTGGGGCAAGTAGTTTAGCCGCAAATCGAATTTTAAGGGACAGAAAAGGTGTAAAGTTTGATGGGTCTAGGACGCATAGTTTAGCCGGAAAACGCGTTTAAAGATAAAAATGTCCAATTTTTTTAAAATTAGTTTTTCGTGTCATTCGTTACATGGATTAAAAGGTGGCAGTTCCAAGATCACGAATATATAATTTTTAAGTCGCTGGGGCAAGTAGTTTAGCCGCAAATCGAATTTTAAGGGACAGAAAAAGTGTAAAGTTTGATGGGTCTAGGACGCATAGTTTAGCCGGAAAACGCGTTTAAAGATAAAAATGTCCAATTTTTTTAAAATTAGTTTTTCGTGTCATTCGTTACATGGATTAAAAGGTGGCAGTTCCAAGATCACGAATATATAATTTTTAAGTCGCTGGGGCAAGTAGTTTAGCCGCAAATCGAATTTTAAGGGACAGAAAAAGTGTAAAGTTTGATGGGTCTAGGACGCATAGTTTAGCCGGAAAACGCGTTTAAAGATAAAAATGTCCAATTTTTTTAAAATTAGTTTTTCGTGTCATTCGTTACATGGATTAAAAGGTGGCAGTTCCAAGATCACGAATATATAATTTTTAAGTCGCTGGGGCAAGTAGTTTAGCCGCAAATCGAATTTTAAGGGACAGAAAAAGTGTAAAGTTTGATGGGTCTAGGACGCATAGTTTAGCCGGAAAACGCGTTTAAAGATAAAAATGTCCAATTTTTTTAAAATTAGTTTTTCGTGTCATTCGTTACATGGATTAAAAGGTGGCAGTTCCAAGATCACGAATATATAATTTTTAAGTCGCTGGGGCAAGTAGTTTAGCCGCAAATCGAATTTTAAGGGACAGAAAAAGTGTAAAGTTTGATGGGTCTAGGACGCATAGTTTAGCCGGAAAATGCGTTTAAAGATAAAAATGTCCAATTTTTTTAAAATTAGATTTTCGTGTCATTCGTTACATGGATTAAAAGGTGGCAGTTCCAAGATCACGAATATATAATTTTTAAGTCGCTGGGGCAAGTAGTTTAGCCGCAAATCGAATTTTAAGGGACAGAAAAAGTGTAAAGTTTGATGGGTCTAGGACGCATAGTTTAGCCGGAAAACGCGTTTAAAGATAAAAATGTCCAATTTTTTTAAAATTAGTTTTTCGTGTCATTCGTTACATGGATTAAAAGGTGGCAGTTCCAAGATCACGAATATATAATTTTTAAGTCGCTGGGGCAAGTAGTTTAGCCGCAAATCGATTTTTAAGGGACAGAAAAAGTGTAAAGTTTGATGGGTCTAGGACGCATAGTTTAGCCGGAAAACGCGTTTAAAGATAAAAATGTCCAATTTTTTTAAAATAAGATTTTCGTGTCATTCGTTACATGGATTAAAAGGTGGCAGTTCCAAGATCACGAATATATAATTTTTAAGTCGCTGGGGCAAGTAGTTTAGCCGCAAATCGAATTTTAAGGGACAGAAAAAGTGTAAAGTTTGATGGGTCTAGGACGCATAGTTTAGCCGGAAAACGCGTTTAAAGATAAAAATGTCCAATTTTTTTAAAATTAGTTTTTCGTGTCATTCGTTACATGGATTAAAAGGTGGCAGTTCCAAGATCACGAATATATAATTTTTAAGTCGCTGGGGCAAGTAGTTTAGCCGCAAATCGAATTTTAAGGGACAGAAAAAGTGTAAAGTTTGATGGGTCTAGGACGCATAGTTTAGCCGGAAAACGCGTTTAAAGATAAAAATGTCCAATTTTTTTAAAATTAGTTTTTCGTGTCATTCGTTACATGGATTAAAAGGTGGCAGTTCCAAGATCACGAATATATAATTTTTAAGTCGCTGGGGCAATTAGTTTAGCCGCAAATCGAATTTTAAGGGACAGAAAAAGTGTAAAGTTTGATGGGTCTAGGACGCATAGTTTAGCCGGAAAACGCGTTTAAAGATAAAAATGTCCAATTTTTTTAAAATTAGTTTTTCGTGTCATTCGTTACATGGATTAAAAGGTGGCAGTTCCAAGATCACGAATATATAATTTTTAAGTCGCTGGGGCAAGTAGTTTAGCCGCAAATCGAATTTTAAGGGACAGAAAAAGTGTAAAGTTTGATGGGTCTAGGACGCATAGTTTAGCCGGAAAACGCGTTTAAAGATAAAAATGTCCAATTTTTTTAAAATTAGTTTTTCGTGTCATTCGTTACATGGATTAAAAGGTGGCAGTTCCAAGATCACGAATATATAATTTTTAAGTCGCTGGGGCAAGTAGTTTAGCCGCAAATCGAATTTTAAGGGACAGAAAAAGTGTAAAGTTTGATGGGTCTAGGACGCATAGTTTAGCCGGAAAATGCGTTTAAAGATAAAAATGTCCAATTTTTTTAAAATTAGATTTTCGTGTCATTCGTTACATGGATTAAAAGGTGGCAGTTCCAAGATCACGAATATATAATTTTTAAGTCGCTGGGGCAAGTAGTTTAGCCGCAAATCGAATTTTAAGGGACAGAAAAAGTGTAAAGTTTGATGGGTCTAGGACGCATAGTTTAGCCGGAAAACGCGTTTAAAGATAAAAATGTCCAATTTTTTTAAAATTAGTTTTTCGTGTCATTCGTTACATGGATTAAAAGGTGGCAGTTCCAAGATCACGAATATATAATTTTTAAGTCGCTGGGGCAAGTAGTTTAGCCGCAAATCGAATTTTAAGGGACAGAAAAAGTGTAAAGTTTGATGGGTCTAGGACGCATAGTTTAGCCGGAAAACGCGTTTAAAGATAAAAATGTCCAATTTTTTTAAAATTAGTTTTTCGTGTCATTCGTTACATGGATTAAAAGGTGGCAGTTCCAAGATCACGAATATATAATTTTTAAGTCGCTGGGGCAAGTAGTTTAGCCGCAAATCGAATTTTAAGGGACAGAAAAAGTGTAAAGTTTGATGGGTCTAGGACGCATAGTTTAGCCGGAAAACGCGTTTAAAGATAAAAATGTCCAATTTTTTAAAAATTAGTTTTTCGTGTCATTCGTTACATGGATTAAAAGGTGGCAGTTCCAAGATCACGAATATATAATTTTTAAGTCGCTGGGGCAAGTAGTTTAGCCGCAAATCGAATTTTAAGGGACAGAAAAAGTGTAAAGTTTGATGGGTCTAGGACGCATAGTTTAGCCGGAAAACGCGTTTAAAGATAAAAATGTCCTATTTTTTTAAAATTAGTTTTTCGTGTCATTCGTTACATGGATTAAAAGGTGGCAGTTCCAAGATCACGAATATATAATTTTTAAGTCGCTGGGGCAAGTAGTTTAGCCGCAAATCGAATTTTAAGGGACAGAAAAAGTGTAAAGTTTGATGGGTCTAGGACGCATAGTTTAGCCGGAAAATGCGTTTAAAGATAAAAATGTCCAATTTTTTTAAAATTAGATTTTCGTGTCATTCGTTACATGGATTAAAAGGTGGCAGTTCCAAGATCACGAATATATAATTTTTAAGTCGCTGGGGCAAGTAGTTTAGCCGCAAATCGAATTTTAAGGGACAGAAAAAGTGTAAAGTTTGATGGGTCTAGGACGCATAGTTTAGCCGGAAAACGCGTTTAAAGATAAAAATGTCCAATTTTTTTAAAATTAGTTTTTCGTGTCATTCGTTACATGGATTAAAAGGTGGCAGTTCCAAGATCACGAATATATAATTTTTAAGTCGCTGGGGCAAGTAGTTTAGCCGCAAATCGAATTTTAAGGGACAGAAAAAGTGTAAACTTTGATGGGTCTAGGACGCATAGTTTAGCCGGAAAACGTGTTTAAAGATAAAAATGTCCAATTTTTTTAAAATTAGTTTTTCGTGTCATTCGTTACATGGATTAAAAGGTGGCAGTTCCAAGATCACGAATATATAATTTTTAAGTCGCTGGGGCAAGTAGTTTAGCCGCAAATCGAATTTTAAGGGACAGAAAAAGTGTAAAGTTTGATGGGTCTAGGACGCATAGTTTAGCCGGAAAACGCGTTTAAAGATAAAAATGTCCAATTTTTTTAAAATTAGTTTTTCGTGTCATTCGTTACATGGATTAAAAGGTGGCAGTTCCAAGATCACGAATATATAATTTTTAAGTCGCTGGGGCAAGTAGTTTAGCCGCAAATCGAATTTTAAGGGACAGAAAAAGTGTAAAGTTTGATGGGTCTAGGACGCATAGTTTAGCCGGAAAACGCGTTTAAAGATAAAAATGTCCAATTTTTTTAAAATTAGTTTTTCGTGTCATTCGTTACATGGATTAAAAGGTGGCAGTTCCAAGATCACGAATGTATAATTTTTACGTCGCTGGGGCAAGTAGTTTAGCCGCAAATCGAATTTTAAGGGACAGAAAAAGTGTAAAGTTTGATGGGTCTAGGACGCATAGTTTAGCCGGAAAACGCGTTTAAAGATAAAAATGTCCAATTTTTTTAAAATTAGTTTTTCGTGTCATTCGTTACATGGATTAAAAGGTGGCAGTTCCAAGATCACGAATATATAATTTTTAAGTCGCTGGGGCAAGTAGTTTAGCCGCAAATCGAATTTTAAGGGACAGAAAAAGTGTAAAGTTTGATGGGTCTAGGACGCATAGTTTAGCCGGAAAACGCGTTTAAAGATAAAAATGTCCAATTTTTTTAAAATTAGTTTTTCGTGTCATTCGTTACATGGATTAAAAGGTGGCAGTTCCAAGATCACGAATATATAATTTTTAAGTCGCTGGGGCAAGTAGTTTAGCCGCAAATCGAATTTTAAGGGACAGAAAAAGTGTAAAGTTTGATGGGTCTAGGACGCATAGTTTAGCCGGAAAACGCGTTTAAAGATAAAAATGTCCAATTTTTTTTAAAATTAGATTTTCGTGTCATTCGTTACATGGATTAAAAGGTGGCAGTTCCAAGGTCACGAATATATAATTTTTAAGTCGCTGGGGCAAGTAGTTTAGCCGCAAATCGAATTTTAAGGGACAGAAAAAGTGTAAAGTTTGATGGGTCTAGGACGCATAGTTTAGCCGGAAAACGCGTTTAAAGATAAAAATGTCCAATTTTTTTAAAATTAGTTTTTCGTGTCATTCGTTACATGGATTAAAAGGTGGCAGTTCCAAGATCACGAATATATAATTTTTAAGTCGCTGGGGCAAGTAGTTTAGCCGCAAATCGAATTTTAAGGGACAGAAAAAGTGTAAAGTTTGATGGGTCTAGGACGCATAGTTTAGCCGGAAAAAGCGTTTAAAGATAAAAATGTCCAATTTTTTTAAAATTAGTTTTTCGTGTCATTCGTTACATGGATTAAAAGATGGCAGTTCCAAGATCACGAATATATAATTTTTAAGTCGCTGGGGCAAGTAGTTTAGCCGCAAATCGAATTTTAAGGGACAGAAAAAGTGTAAAGTTTGATGGGTCTAGGACGCATAGTTTAGCCGGAAAACGCGTTTAAAGATAAAAATGTCCAATTTTTTTAAAATTAGTTTTTCGTGTCATTCGTTACATGGATTAAAAGGTGGCAGTTCCAAGATCACGAATATATAATTTTTAAGTCGCTGGGGCAAGTAGTTTAGCCGCAAATCGAATTTTAAGGGACAGAAAAAGTGTAAAGTTTGATGGGTCTAGGACGCATAGTTTAGCCGGAAAACGCGTTTAAAGATAAAAATGTCCAATTTTTTTAAAATTAGTTTTTCGTGTCATTCGTTACATGGATTAAAAGGTGGCAGTTCCAAGATCACGAATATATAATTTTTAAGTCGCTGGGGCAAGTAGTTTAGCCGCAAATCGAATTTTAAGGGACAGAAAAAGTGTAAAGTTTGATGGGTCTAGGACGCATAGTTTAGCCGGAAAACGCGTTTAAAGATAAAAATGTCCAATTTTTTTAAAATTAGTTTTTCGTGTCATTCGTTACATGGATTAAAAGGTGGCAGTTCCAAGATCACGAATATATAATTTTTAAGTCGCTGGGGCAAGTAGTTTAGCCGCAAATCGAATTTTAAGGGACAGAAAAAGTGTAAAGTTTGATGGGTCTAGGACGCATAGTTTAGCCGGAAAACGCGTTTAAAGATAAAAATGTCCAATTTTTTTAAAATTAGTTTTTCGTGTCATTCGTTACATGGATTAAAAGGTGGCAGTTCCAAGATCACGAATATATAATTTTTAAGTCGCTGGGGCAAGTAGTTTAGCCGCAAATCGATTTTTAAGGGACAGAAAAAGTGTAAAGTTTGATGGGTCTAGGACGCATAGTTTGGCCGGAAAACGCGTTTAAAGATAAAAATGTCCAATTTTTTTAAAATTAGTTTTTCGTGTCATTCGTTACATGGATTAAAAGGTGGCAGTTCCAAGATCACGAATATATAATTTTTAAGTCGCTGGGGCAAGTAGTTCAGCCGCAAATCGAATTTTAAGGGACAGAAAAAGTCTAAAGTTTGATGGGTCTAGGACGCATAGTTTAGCCGGAAAACGCGTTTAAAGATAAAAATGTCCAATTTTTTTAAAATTAGATTTTCGTGTCATTCGTTACATGGATTAAAAGGTGGCAGTTCCAAGATCACGAATATATAATTTTTAAGTCGCTGGGGCAAGTAGTTTAGCCGCAAATCAAATTTTAAGGGACAGAAAAAGTGTAAAGTTTGATGGGTCTAGGACGCATAGTTTAGCCGGAAAACGCGTTTAAAGATAAAAATGTCCAATTTTTTTAAAATTAGATTTTCGTGTCATTCGTTACATGGATTAAAAGGTGGCAGTTCCAAGATCACGAATATATAATTTTTAAGTCGCTGGGGCAAGTAGTTTAGCCGCAAATCGAATTTTAAGGGACAGAAAAAGTGTAAAGTTTGATGGGTCTAGGACGCATAGTTTAGCCGGAAAACGCGTTTAAAGATAAAAATGTCCAATTTTTTTAAAATTAGATTTTCGTGTCATTCGTTACATGGATTAAAAGGTGGCAGTTCCAAGATCACGAATATATAATTTTTAAGTCGTTGGGGCAAGTAGTTTAGCCGCAAATCGAATTTTAAGGGACAGAAAAAGTGTAAAGTTTGATGGGTCTAGGACGCATAGTTTAGCCGGAAAACGCGTTTAAAGATAAAAATGTCCAATTTTTTTAAAATTAGATTTTCGTGTCATTCGTTGCATGGATTAAAAGGTGGCAGTTCCAAGATCACGAATATATAATTTTTAAGTCACTGGGGCAAGTAGTTTAGCCGCAAATCGAATTTTAAGGGACAGAAAAAGTGTAAAGTTTGATGGGTCTAGGACGCATAGTTTAGCCGGAAAACGCGTTTAAAGATAAAAATGTCCAATTTTTTTAAAATTAGTTTTTCGTGTCATTCGTTACATGGATTAAAAGGTGGCAGTTCCAAGATCACGAATATATAATTTTTAAGTCGCTGGGGCAAGTAGTTTAGCCGCAAATCGAATTTTAAGGGACAGAAAAAGTGTAAAGTTTGATGGGTCTAGGACGCATAGTTTAGCCGGAAAACGCGTTTAAAGATAAAAATGTCCAATTTTTTTAAAATTAGTTTTTCGTGTCATTCGTTACATGGATTAAAAGGTGGCAGTTCCAAGATCACGAATATATAATTTTTAAGTCGCTGGGGCAAGTAGTTTAGCCGCAAATCGAATTTTAAGGGACAGAAAAAGTGTAAAGTTTGATGGGTCTAGGACGCATAGTTTAGCCGGAAAACGCGTTTAAAGATAAAAATGTCCAATTTTTTTAAAATTAGTTTTTCGTGTCATTCGTTACATGGATTAAAAGGTGGCAGTTCCAAGATCACGAATATATAATTTTTAAGTCGCTGGGGCAAGTAGTTTAGCCGCAAATCGAATTTTAAGGGACAGAAAAAGTGTAAAGTTTGATGGGTCTAGGACGCATAGTTTAGCCGGAAAACGCGTTTAAAGATAAAAATGTCCAATTTTTTTAAAATTAGATTTTCGTGTCATTCGTTACATGGATTAAAAGGTGGCAGTTCCAAGATCACGAATATATAATTCTTAAGTCGCTGGGGCAAGTAGTTTAGCCGCAAATCGAATTTTAAGGGACAGAAAAAGTGTAAAGTTTGATGGGTCTAGGACGCATAGTTCAGCCGGAAAACGCGTTTAAAGATAAAAATGTCCAATTTTTTTAAAATTAGTTTTTCGTGTCATTCGTTACATGGATTAAAAGGTGGCAGTTCCAAGATCACGAATATATAATTTTTAAGTCGCTGGGGCAAGTAGTTTAGCCGCAAATCGAATTTTAAGGGACAGAAAAAGTGTAAAGTTTGATGGGTCTAGGACGCATAGTTTAGGCGGAAAACGCGTTTAAAGATAAAAATGTCCAATTTTTTTAAAATTAGTTTTTCGTGTCATTCGTTACATGGATTAAAAGGTGGCAGTTCCAAGATCACGAATATATAATTTTTAAGTCGCTGGGGCAAGTAGTTTAGCCGCAAATCGAATTTTAAGGGACAGAAAAAGTGTAAAGTTTGATGGGTCTAGGACGCATAGTTTAGCCGGAAAACGCGTTTAAAGATAAAAATGTCCAATTTTTTTAAAATTAGTTTTTCGTGTCATTCGTTACATGGATTAAAAGGTGGCAGTTCCAAGATCACGAATATATAATTTTTAAGTCGCTGGGGCAAGTAGTTTAGCCGCAAATCGAATTTTAAGGGACAGAAAAAGTGTAAAGTTTGATGGGTCTAGGACGCATAGTTTGGCCGGAAAACGCGTTTAAAGATAAAAATGTCCAATTTTTTTAAAATTAGTTTTTCGTGTCATTCGTTACATGGATTAAAAGGTGGCAGTTCCAAGATCACGAATATATAATTTTTAAGTCGCTGGGGCAAGTAGTTCAGCCGCAAATCGAATTTTAAGGGACAGAAAAAGTCTAAAGTTTGATGGGTCTAGGACGCATAGTTTAGCCGGAAAACGCGTTTAAAGATAAAAATGTCCAATTTTTTTAAAATTAGATTTTCGTGTCATTCGTTACATGGATTAAAAGGTGGCAGTTCCAAGATCACGAATATATAATTTTTAAGTCGCTGGGGCAAGTAGTTTAGCCGCAAATCGTATTTTAAGGGACAGAAAAAGTGTAAAGTTTGATGGGTCTAGGACGCATAGTTTAGCCGGAAAACGCGTTTAAAGATAAAAATGTCCAATTTTTTTAAAATTAGTTTTTCGTGTCATTCGTTACATGGATTAAAAGGTGGCAGTTCCAAGATCACGAATATATAATTTTTAAGTCGCTGGGGCAAGTAGTTTAGCCGCAAATCGAATTTTAAGGGACAGAAAAAGTGTAAAGTTTGATGGGTCTAGGACGCATAGTTTAGCCGGAAAACGCGTTTAAAGATAAAAATGTCCAATTTTTTTAAAATTAGTTTTTCGTGTCATTCGTTACATGGATTAAAAGGTGGCAGTTCCAAGATCACGAATATATAATTTTTAAGTCGCTGGGGCAAGTAGTTTAGCCGCAAATCGAATTTTAAGGGACAGAAAAAGTGTAAAGTTTGATGGGTCTAGGACGCATAGTTTAGCCGGAAAACGCGTTTAAAGATAAAAATGTCCAATTTTTTTAAAATTAGATTTTCGTGTCATTCGTTACATGGATTAAAAGGTGGCAGTTCCAAGATCACGAATATATAATTTTTAAGTCGCTGGGGCAAGTAGTTTAGCCGCAAATCGAATTTTAAGGGACAGAAAAAGTGTAAAGTTTGATGGGTCTAGGACGCATAGTTTAGCCGGAAAACGCGTTTAAAGATAAAAATGTCCAATTTTTTTAAAATTAGTTTTTCGTGTCATTCGTTACATGGATTAAAAGGTGGCAGTTCCAAGATCACGAATATATAATTTTTAAGTCGCTGGGGCAAGTAGTTTAGCCGCAAATCGAATTTTAAGGGACAGAAAAAGTGTAAAGTTTGATGGGTCTAGGACGCATAGTTTAGCCGGAAAACGCGTTTAAAGATAAAAATGTCCAATTTTTTTAAAATTAGATTTTCGTGTCATTCGTTACATGGATTAAAAGGTGGCAGTTCCAAGATCACGAATATATAATTTTTAAGTCGCTGGGGCAAGTAGTTTAGCCGCAAATCGAATTTTAAGGGACAGAAAAAGTGTAAAGTTTGATGGGTCTAGGACGCATAGTTTAGCCGGAAAACGCGTTTAAAGATAAAAATGTCCAATTTTTTTAAAATTAGTTTTTCGTGTCATTCGTTACATGGATTAAAAGGTGGCAGTTCCAAGATCACGAATATATAATTTTTAAGTCGCTGGGCCAAGTAGTTTAGCCGCAAATCGAATTTTAAGGGACAGAAAAAGTGTAAAGTTTGATGGGTCTAGGACGCATAGTTTAGCCGGAAAACGCGTTTAAAGATAAAAATGTCCAATTTTTTTAAAATTAGATTTTCGTGTCATTAGTTACATGGATTAAAAGGTGGCAGTTCCAAGATCACGAATATATAATTTTTAAGTCGCTGGGGCAAGTAGTTTAGCCGCAAATCGAATTTTAAGGGACAGAAAAAGTGTAAAGTTTGATGGGTCTAGGACGCATAGTTTAGCCGGAAAACGCGTTTAAAGATAAAAATGTCCAATTTTTTTAAAATTAGTTTTTCGTGTCATTCGTTACATGGATTAAAAGGTGGCAGTTCCAAGATCACGAATATATAATTTTTAAGTCGCTGGGGCAAGTAGTTTAGCCGCAAATCGAATTTTAAGGGACAGAAAAAGTGTAAAGTTTGATGGGTCTAGGACGCATAGTTTAGCCGGAAAACGTGTTTAAAGATAAAAATGTCCAATTTTTTTAAAATTAGATTTTCGTGTCATTCGTTACATGGATTAAAAGGTGGCAGTTCCAAGATCACGAATATATAATTTTTAAGTCGCTGGGGCAAGTAGTTTAGCCGCAAATCGAATTTTAAGGGACAGAAAAAGTGTAAAGTTTGATGGGTCTAGGACGCATAGTTTAGCCGGAAAACGCGTTTAAAGATAAAAATGTCCAATTTTTTTAAAATTAGTTTTTCGTGTCATTCGTTACATGGATTAAAAGGTGGCAGTTCCAAGATCACGAGTATATAATTTTTAAGTCGCTGGGGCAAGTAGTTTAGCCGCAAATCGAATTTTAAGGGACAGAAGAAGTGTAAAGTTTGATGGGTCTAGGACGCATAGTTTAGCCGGAAAACGCGTTTAAAGATAAAAATGTCCAATTTTTTTAAAATTAGTTTTTCGTGTCATTCGTTACATGGATTAAAAGGTGGCAGTTCCAAGATCACGAATATATAATTTTTAAGTCGCTGGGGCAAGTAGTTTAGCCGCAAATCGAATTTTAAGGGACAGAAAAAGTGTAAAGTTTAATGGGTCTAGGACGCATAGTTTAGCCGGAAAACGCGTTTAAAGATAAAAATGTCCAATTTTTTTAAAATTAGTTTTTCGTGTCATTCGTTACATGGATTAAAAGGTGGCAGTTCCAAGATCACGAATATATAATTTTTAAGTCGCTGGGGCAAGTAGTTTAGCCGCAAATCGAATTTTAAGGGACAGAAAAAGTGTAAAGTTTGATGGGTCTAGGACGCATAGTTTAGCCGGAAAACGCGTTTAAAGATAAAAACGTCCAATTTTTTTAAAATTAGTTTTTCGTGTCATTCGTTACATGGATTAAAAGGTGTCAGTTCCAAGATCACGAATATATAATTTTTAAGTCGCTGGGGCAAGTAGTTTAGCCGCAAATCGAATTTTAAGGGACAGAAAAAGTGTAAAGTTTGATGTGTCTAGGACGCATAGTTTAGCCGGAAAACGCGTTTAAAGATAAAAATGTCCAATTTTTTTAAAATTAGTTTTTCGTGTCATTCGTTACATGGATTAAAAGGTGGCAGTTCCAAGATCACGAATATATAATTTCTAAGTCGCTGGGGCAAGTAGTTTAGCCGCAAATCGAATTTTAAGGGACAGAAAAAGTGTAAAGTTTGATGGGTCTAGGACGCATAGTTTAGCCGGAAAACGCGTTTAAAGATAAAAATGTCCAATTTTTTTAAAATTAGTTTTTCGTGTCATTCGTTACATGGATTAAAAGGTGGCAGTTCCAAGATCACGAATATATAATTTTTAAGTCGCTGGGGCAAGTAGTTTAGCCGCAAATCGAATATTTTAAGGGACAGAAAAAGTGTAAAGTTTGATGGGTCTAGGACGCATAGTTTAGCCGGAAAACGCGTTTAAAGATAAAAATGTCCAATTTTTTTAAAATTAGTTTTTCGTGTCATTCGTTACATGGATTAAAAGGTGGCAGTTCCAAGATCACGAATATATAATTTTTAAGTCGCTGGGGCAAGTAGTTTAGCCGCAAATCGAATTTTAAGGGACAGAAAAAGTGTAAAGTTTGATGGGTCTAGGACGCATAGTTTAGCCGGAAAACGCGTTTAAAGATAAAAATGTCCAATTTTTTTAAAATTAGATTTTCGTGTCATTCGTTACATGGATTAAAAGGGGGCAGTTCCAAGATCACGAATATATAATTTTTAAGTCGCTGGGGCAAGTAGTTTAGCTGCAAATCGAATTTTAAGGGACAGAAAAAGTGTAAAGTTTGATGGGTCTAGGACGCATAGTTTAGCCGGAAAACGCGTTTAAAGATAAAAATGTCCAATTTTTTTAAAATTAGTTTTTCGTGTCATTCGTTACATGGATTAAAAGGTGGCAGTTCCAAGATCACGAATATATAATTTTTAAGTCGCTGGGGCAAGTAGTTTAGCGGCAAATCGAATTTTAAGGGACAGAAAAAGTGTAAAGTTTGATGGGTCTAGGACGCATAGTTTAGCCGGAAAACGCGTTTAAAGATAAAAATGTCCAATTTTTTTAAAATTAGTTTTTCGTGTCATTCGTTACATGGATTAAAAGGTGGCAGTTCCAAGATCACGAATATATAATTTTTAAGTCGCTGGGGCAAGTAGTTTAGCCGCAAATCGAATTTTAAGGGACAGAAAAAGTGTAAAGTTTGATGGGTCTAGGACGCATAGTTTAGCCGGAAAACGCGTTTAAAGATAAAAATGTCCAATTTTTTTAAAATTAGATTTTCGTGTCATTCGTTACATGGATTAAAAGGTGGCAGTTCCAAGATCACGAATATATAATTTTTAAGTCGCTGGGGCAAGTAGTTTAGCCGCAAATCGAATTTTAAGGGACAGAAAAAGTGTAAAGTTTGATGGGTCTAGGACGCATAGTTTAGCCGGAAAACGCGTTTAAAGATAAAAATGTCCAATTTTTTTTAAATTAGTTCTTCGTGTCATTCGTTACATGGATTAAAAGGTGGCAGTTCCAAGATCACGAATATATAATTTTTAAGTCGCTGGGGCAAGTAGTTTAGCCGCAAATCGAATTTTAAGGGACAGAAAAAGTGTAAAGTTTGATGGGTCTAGGACGCATAGTTTAGCCGGAAAACGCGTTTAAAGATAAAAATGTCCAATTTTTTTAAAATTAGTTTTTCGTGTCATTCGTTACATGGATTAAAAGGTGGCAGTTCCAAGATCACGAATATATAATTTTTAAGTCGCTGGGGCAAGTAGTTTAGCCGCAAATCGAATTTTAAGGGACAGAAAAAGTGTAAAGTTTGATGGGTCTAGGACGCATAGTTTAGCCGGAAAACGTGTTTAAAGATAAAAATGTCCAATTTTTTTAAAATTAGATTTTCGTGTCATTCGTTACATGGATTAAAAGGTGGCAGTTCCAAGATCACGAATATATAATTTTTAAGTCGCTGGGGCAAGTAGTTTAGCCGCAAATCGAATTTTAAGGGACAGAAAAAGTGTAAAGTTTGATGGGTCTAGGACGCATAGTTTAGCCGGAAAACGCGTTTAAAGATAAAAATGTCCAATTTTTTTAAAATTAATTTTTCGTGTCATTCGTTACATGGATTAAAAGGTGGCAGTTCCAAGATCACGAATATATAATTTTTAAGTCGCTGGTGCAAGTAGTTTAGCCGCAAATCGAATTTTAAGGGACAGAAAAAGTGTAAAGTTTGATGGGTCTAGGACGCATAGTTTAGCCGGAAAACGCGTTTAAAGATAAAAATGTCCAATTTTTTTAAAATTAGTTTTTCGTGTCATTCGTTACATGGATTAAAAGGTGGCAGTTCCAAGATCACGAGTATATAATTTTTAAGTCGCTGGGGCAAGTAGTTTAGCCGCAAATCGAATTTTAAGGGACAGAAGAAGTGTAAAGTTTGATGGGTCTAGGACGCATAGTTTAGCCGGAAAACGCGTTTAAAGATAAAAATGTCCAATTTTTTTAAAATTAGTTTTTCGTGTCATTCGTTACATGGATTAAAAGGTGGCAGTTCCAAGATCACGAATATATAATTTTTAAGTCGCTGGGGCAAGTAGTTTAGCCGCAAATCGAATTTTAAGGGACAGAAAAAGTGTAAAGTTTAATGGGTCTAGGACGCATAGTTTAGCCGGAAAACGCGTTTAAAGATAAAAATGTCCAATTTTTTTAAAATTAGTTTTTCGTGTCATTCGTTACATGGATTAAAAGGTGGCAGTTCCAAGATCACGAATATATAATTTTTAAGTCGCTGGGGCAAGTAGTTTAGCCGCAAATCGAATTTTAAGGGACAGAAAAAGTGTAAAGTTTGATGGGTCTAGGACGCATAGTTTAGCCGGAAAACGCGTTTAAAGATAAAAACGTCCAATTTTTTTAAAATTAGTTTTTCGTGTCATTCGTTACATGGATTAAAAGGTGTCAGTTCCAAGATCACGAATATATAATTTTTAAGTCGCTGGGGCAAGTAGTTTAGCCGCAAATCGAATTTTAAGGGACAGAAAAAGTGTAAAGTTTGATGTGTCTAGGACGCATAGTTTAGCCGGAAAACGCGTTTAAAGATAAAAATGTCCAATTTTTTTAAAATTAGTTTTTCGTGTCATTCGTTACATGGATTAAAAGGTGGCAGTTCCAAGATCACGAATATATAATTTCTAAGTCGCTGGGGCAAGTAGTTTAGCCGCAAATCGAATTTTAAGGGACAGAAAAAGTGTAAAGTTTGATGGGTCTAGGACGCATAGTTTAGCCGGAAAACGCGTTTAAAGATAAAAATGTCCAATTTTTTTAAAATTAGTTTTTCGTGTCATTCGTTACATGGATTAAAAGGTGGCAGTTCCAAGATCACGAATATATAATTTTTAAGTCGCTGGGGCAAGTAGTTTAGCCGCAAATCGAATATTTTAAGGGACAGAAAAAGTGTAAAGTTTGATGGGTCTAGGACGCATAGTTTAGCCGGAAAACGCGTTTAAAGATAAAAATGTCCAATTTTTTTAAAATTAGTTTTTCGTGTCATTCGTTACATGGATTAAAAGGTGGCAGTTCCAAGATCACGAATATATAATTTTTAAGTCGCTGGGGCAAGTAGTTTAGCCGCAAATCGAATTTTAAGGGACAGAAAAAGTGTAAAGTTTGATGGGTCTAGGACGCATAGTTTAGCCGGAAAACGCGTTTAAAGATAAAAATGTCCAATTTTTTTAAAATTAGATTTTCGTGTCATTCGTTACATGGATTAAAAGGGGGCAGTTCCAAGATCACGAATATATAATTTTTAAGTCGCTGGGGCAAGTAGTTTAGCTGCAAATCGAATTTTAAGGGACAGAAAAAGTGTAAAGTTTGATGGGTCTAGGACGCATAGTTTAGCCGGAAAACGCGTTTAAAGATAAAAATGTCCAATTTTTTTAAAATTAGTTTTTCGTGTCATTCGTTACATGGATTAAAAGGTGGCAGTTCCAAGATCACGAATATATAATTTTTAAGTCGCTGGGGCAAGTAGTTTAGCCGCAAATCGAATTTTAAGGGACAGAAAAAGTGTAAAGTTTGATGGGTCTAGGACGCATAGTTTAGCCGGAAAACGCGTTTAAAGATAAAAATGTCCAATTTTTTTAAAATTAGTTTTTCGTGTCATTCGTTACAAGGATTAAAAGGTGGCAGTTCCAAGATCACGAATATATAATTTTTAAGTCGCTGGGGCAAGTAGTTTAGCCGCAAATCGAATTTTAAGGGACAGAAAAAGTGTAAAGTTTGATGGGTCTAGGACGCATAGTTTAGCCGGAAAACGCGTTTAAAGATAAAAATGTCCAATTTTTTTAAAATTAGATTTTCGTGTCATTCGTTACATGGATTAAAAGGTGGCAGTTCCAAGATCACGAATATATAATTTTTAAGTCGCTGGGGCAAGTAGTTTAGCCGCAAATCGAATTTTAAGGGACAGAAAAAGTGTAAAGTTTGATGGGTCTAGGACGCATAGTTTAGCCGGAAAACGCGTTTAAAGATAAAAATGTCCAATTTTTTTTAAATTAGTTCTTCGTGTCATTCGTTACATGGATTAAAAGGTGGCAGTTCCAAGATCACGAATATATAATTTTTAAGTCGCTGGGGCAAGTAGTTTAGCCGCAAATCGAATTTTAAGGGACAGAAAAAGTGTAAAGTTTGATGGGTCTAGGACGCATAGTTTAGCCGGAAAACGCGTTTAAAGATAAAAATGTCCAATTTTTTTAAAATTAGTTTTTCGTGTCATTCGTTACATGGATTAAAAGGTGGCAGTTCCAAGATCACGAATATATAATTTTTAAGTCGCTGGGGCATGTAGTTTAGCCGCAAATCGAATTTTAAGGGACAGAAAAACTGTAAAGTTTGATGGGTCTAGGACGCATAGTTTAGCCGGAAAACGCGTTTAAAGATAAAAATGTCCAATTTTTTTAAAATTAGTTTTTCGTGTCATTCGTTACATGGATTAAAAGGTGGCAGTTCCAAGATCACGAATATATAATTTTTAAGTCGCTGGGGCAAGTAGTTTAGCCGCAAATCGAATTTTAAGGGACAGAAAAAGTGTAAAGTTTGATGGGTCTAGGACGCATAGTTTAGCCGGAAAACGCGTTTAAAGATAAAAATGTCCAATTTTTTTAAAATTAGTTTTTCGTGTCATTCGTTACATGGATTAAAAGGTGGCAGTTCCAAGATCACGAATATATAATTTTTAAGTCGCTGGGGCAAGTAGTTTAGCCGCAAATCGAATTTTAAGGGACAGAAAAAGTGTAAAGTTTGATGGGTCTAGGACGCATAGTTTAGCCGGAAAACGCGTCTAAAGATAAAAATGTCCAATTTTTTTAAAATTAGTTTTTCGTGTCATTCGTTACATGGATTAAAAGGTGGCAGTTCCAAGATCACGAATATATAATTTTTAAGTCGCTGGGGCAAGTAGTTTAGCCGCAAATCGAATTTTAAGGGACAGAAAAAGTGTAAAATTTGATGGGTCTAGGACGCATAGTTTAGCCGGAAAACGCGTTTAAAGATAAAAATGTCCAATTTTTTTTAAATTAGATTTTCGTGTCATTCGTTACATGGATTAAAAGGTGGCAGTTCCAAGATCACGAATATATAATTTTTAAGTCGCTGGGGCAAGTAGTTTAGCCGCAAATCGAATTTTAAGGGACAGAAAAAGTGTAAAGTTTGATGGGTCTAGGACGCATAGTTTAGCCGGAAAACGCGTTTAAAGATAAAAATGTCCAATTTTTTTAAAATTAGTTTTTCGTGTCATTCGTTACATGGATTAAAAGGTGGCAGTTCCAAGATCACGAATATATAATTTTTAAGTCGCTGGGGCAAGTAGTTTAGCGGCAAATCGAATTTTAAGGGACAGAAAAAGTGTAAAGTTTGATGGGTCTAGGACGCATAGTTTAGCCGGAAAACGCGTTTAAAGATAAAAATGTCCAATTTTTTTAAAATTAGTTTTTCGTGTCATTCGTTACATGGATTAAAAGGTGGCAGTTCCAAGATCACGAATATATAATTTTTAAGTCGCTGGGGCAAGTAGTTTAGCCGCAAATCGAATTTTAAGGGACAGAAAAAGTGTAAAGTTTGATGTGTCTAGGACGCATAGTTTAGCCGGAAAACGCGTTTAAAGATAAAAATGTCCAATTTTTTTAAAATTAGTTTTTCGTGTCATTCGTTACATGGATTAAAAGGTGGCAGTTCCAAGATCACGAATATATAATTTCTAAGTCGCTGGGGCAAGTAGTTTAGCCGCAAATCGAATTTTAAGGGACAGAAAAAGTGTAAAGTTTGATGGGTCTAGGACGCATAGTTTAGCCGGAAAACGCGTTTAAAGATAAAAATGTCCAATTTTTTTAAAATTAGTTTTTCGTGTCATTCGTTACATGGATTAAAAGGTGGCAGTTCCAAGATCACGAATATATAATTTTTAAGTCGCTGGGGCAAGTAGTTTAGCCGCAAATCGAATTTTAAGGGACAGAAAAAGTGTAAAGTTTGATGGGTCTAGGACGCATAGTTTAGCCGGAAAACGCGTTTAAAGATAAAAATGTCCAATTTTTTTAAAATTAGTTTTTCGTGTCATTCGTTACATGGATTAAAAGGTGGCAGTTCCAAGATCACGAATATATAATTTTTAAGTCGCTGGGGCAAGTAGTTTAGCCGCAAATCGAATTTTAAGGGACAGAAAAAGTGTAAAGTTTGATGGGTCTAGGACGCATAGTTTAGCCGGAAAACGCGTTTAAAGATAAAAATGTCCAATTTTTTTAAAATTAGATTTTCGTGTCATTCGTTACATGGATTAAAAGGTGGCAGTTCCAAGACCACGAATATATAATTTTTAAGTCGCTGGGGCAAGTAGTTTAGCTGCAAATCGAATTTTAAGGGACAGAAAAAGTGTAAAGTTTGATGGGTCTAGGACGCATAGTTTAGCCGGAAAACGCGTTTAAAGATAAAAATGTCCAATTTTTTTAAAATTAGTTTTTCGTGTCATTCGTTACATGGATTAAAAGGTGGCAGTTCCAAGATCACGAATATATAATTTTTAAGTCGCTGGGGCAAGTAGTTTAGCCGCAAATCGAATTTTAAGGGACAGAAAAAGTGTAAAGTTTGATGGGTCTAGGACGCATAGTTTAGCCGGAAAACGCGTTTAAAGATAAAAATGTCCAATTTTTTTAAAATTAGATTTTCGTGTCATTCGTTACATGGATTAAAAGGTGGCAGTTCCAAGATCACGAATATATAATTTTTAAGTCGCTGGGGCAAGTAGTTTAGCCGCAAATCGAATTTTAAGGGACAGAAAAAGTGTAAAGTTTGATGGGTCTAGGACGCATAGTTTAGCCGGAAAACGCGTTTAAAGATAAAAATGTCCAATTTTTTTAAAATTAGTTTTTCGTGTCATTCGTTACATGGATTAAAAGGTGGCAGTTCCAAGATCACGAATATATAATTTTTAAGTCGCTGGGGCAAGTAGTTTAGCCGCAAATCAAATTTTAAGGGACAGAAAAAGTGTAAAGTTTGATGGGTCTAGGACGCATAGTTTAGCCGGAAAACGCGTTTAAAGATAAAAATGTCCAATTTTTTTAAAATTAGATTTTCGTGTCATTCGTTACATGGATTAAAAGGTGGCAGTTCCAAGATCACGAATATATAATTTTTAAGTCGCTGGGGCAAGTAGTTTAGCTGCAAATCGAATTTTAAGGGACAGAAAAAGTGTAAAGTTTGATGGGTCTAGGACGCATAGTTTAGCCGGAAAACGCGTTTAAAGATAAAAATGTCCAATTTTTTTAAAATTAGTTTTTCGTGTCATTCGTTACATGGATTAAAAGGTGGCAGTTCCAAGATCACGAATATATAATTTTTAAGTCGCTGGGGCAAGTAGTTTAGCCGCAAATCGAATTTTAAGGGACAGAAAAAGTGTAAAGTTTGATGGGTCTAGGACGCATAGTTTAGCCGGAAAACGCGTTTAAAGATAAAAATGTCCAATTTTTTTAAAATTAGATTTTCGTGTCATTCGTTACATGGATTAAAAGGTGGCAGTTCCAAGATCACGAATATATAATTTTTAAGTCGCTGGGGCAAGTAGTTTAGCCGCAAATCGAATTTTAAGGGACAGAAAAAGTGTAAAGTTTGATGGGTCTAGGACGCATAGTTTAGCCGGAAAACGCGTTTAAAGATAAAAATGTCCAATTTTTTTAAAATTAGTTTTTCGTGTCATTCGTTACATGGATTAAAAGGTGGCAGTTCCAAGATCACGAATATATAATTTTTAAGTCGCTGGGGCAAGTAGTTTAGCCGCAAATCGAATTTTAAGGGACAGAAAAAGTGTAAAGTCTAGGTCTAGGACGCATAGTTTAGCCGGAAAACGCGTTTAAAGATAAAAATGTCCAATTTTTTTAAAATTAGTTTTTCGTGTCATTCGTTACATGGATTAAAAGGTGGCAGTTCCAAGATCACGAATATATAATTTTTAAGTCGCTGGGGCAAGTAGTTTAGCCGCAAATCGAATTTTAAGGGACAGAAAAACTGTAAAGTTTGATGGGTCTAGGACGCATAGTTTAGCCGGAAAACGCGTTTAAAGATAAAAATGTCCAATTTTTTTAAAATTAGTTTTTCGTGTCATTCGTTACATGGATTAAAAGGTGGCAGTTCCAAGATCACGAATATATAATTTTTAAGTCGCTGGGGCAAGTAGTTTAGCCGCAAATCGAATTTTAAGGGACAGAAAAAGTGTAAAGTTTGATGGGTCTAGGACGCATAGTTTAGCCGGAAAACGCGTTTAAAGATAAAAATGTCCAATTTTTTTAAAATTAGTTTTTCGTGTCATTCACGAATATATAATTTTTAAGTCGCTGGGGCAAGTAGTTTAGCCGCAAATCGAATTTTAAGGGACAGAAAAAGTGTAAAGTTTGATGGGTCTAGGACGCATAGTTTAGCCGGAAAACGCGTTTAAAGATAAAAATGTCCAATTTTTTTAAAATTAGATTTTCGTGTCATTCGTTACATGGATTAAAAGGTGGCAGTTCCAAGATCACGAATATATAATTTTTAAGTCGCTGGGGCAAGTAGTTTAGCCGCAAATCGAATTTTAAGGGACAGAAAAAGTGTAAAGTTTGATGGGTCTAGGACGCATAGTTTAGCCGGAAAACGCGTTTAAAGATAAAAATGTCCATGGATTAAAAGGTGGCAGTTCCAAGATCACGAATATATAATTTTTAAGTCGCTGGGGCAAGTAGTTTAGCCGCAAATCGAATTTTAAGGGACAGAAAAAGTGTAAAGTTTGATGGGTCTAGGACGCATAGTTTAGCCGGAAAACGCGTTTAAAGATAAAAATGTCCAATTTTTTTAAAATTAGTTTTTCGTGTCATTCGTTACATGGATTAAAAGGTGGCAGTTCCAAGATCACGAATATATAATTTTTAAGTCGCTGGGGCAAGTAGTTTAGCCGCAAATCGAATTGTAAGGGACAGAAAAAGTGTAAAGTTTGATGGGTCTAGGACGCATAGTTTAGCCGGAAAACGCGTTTAAAGATAAAAATGTCCATTTTTTTTAAAATTAGTTTTTCGTGTCATTCGTTACATGGATTAAAAGGTGGCAGTTCCAAGATCACGAATATATAATTTTTAAGTCGCTGGGGCAAGTAGTTTAGCCGCAAATCGAATTTTAAGGGACAGAAAAAGTGTAAAGTTTGATGGGTCTAGGACGCATAGTTTAGCCGGAAAACGCGTTTAAAGATAAAAATGTCCAATTTTTTTTAAAATTAGTTTTTCGTGTCATTCGTTACATGGATTAAAAGGTGGCAGTTCCAAGATCACGAATATATAATTTTTAAGTCGCTGGGGCAAGTAGTTTAGCCGCAAATCGAATTTTAAGGGACAGAAAAAGTGTAAAGTTTGATGGGTCTAGGACGCATAGTTTAGCCGGAAAACGCGTTTAAAGATAAAAATGTCCAATTTTTTTAAAATTAGATTTTCGTGTCATTCGTTACATGGATTAAAAGGTGGCAGTTCCAAGATCACGAATATATAATTTTTAAGTCGCTGGGGCAAGTAGTTTAGCCGCAAATCGAATTTTAAGGGACAGAAAAAGTGTAAAGTTTGATGGGTCTAGGACGCATAGTTTAGCCGGAAAACGCGTTTAAAGATAAAAATGTCCAATTTTTTTAAAATTAGTTTTTCGTGTCATTCGTTACATGGATTAAAAGGTGGCAGTTCCAAGATCACGAATATATAATTTTTAAGTCGCTGGGGCAAGTAGTTTAGCCGCAAATCGAATTTTAAGGGACAGAAAAAGTGTAAAGTTTGATGGGTCTAGGACGCATAGTTTAGCCGGAAAACGCGTTTAAAGATAAAAATGTCCAATTTTTTTAAAATTAGTTTTTCGTGTCATTCGTTACATGGATTAAAAGGTGGCAGTTCCAAGATCACGAATATATAATTTTTAAGTCGCTGGGGCAAGTAGTTTAGCCGCAAATCGAATTTTAAGGGACAGAAAAAGTGTAAAGTTTGATGGGTCTAGGACGCATAGTTTAGCCGGAAAACGCGTTTAAAGATAAAAATGTCCAATTTTTTTAAAATTAGATTTTCGTGTCATTCGTTACATGGATTAAAAGGTGGCAGTTCCAAGATCACGAATATATAATTTTTAAGTCGCTGGGGCAAGTAGTTTAGCCGCAAATCGAATTTTAAGGGACAGAAAAAGTGTAAAGTTTGATGGGTCTAGGACGCATAGTTTAGCCGGAAAACGCGTTTAAAGATAAAAATGTCCATGGATTAAAAGGTGGCAGTTCCAAGATCACGAATATATAATTTTTAAGTCGCTGGGGCAAGTAGTTTAGCCGCAAATCGAATTTTAAGGGACAGAAAAAGTGTAAAGTTTGATGGGTCTAGGACGCATAGTTTAGCCGGAAAACGCGTTTAAAGATAAAAATGTCCAATTTTTTTAAAATTAGTTTTTCGTGTCATTCGTTACATGGATTAAAAGGTGGCAGTTCCAAGATCACGAATATATAATTTTTAAGTCGCTGGGGCAAGTAGTTTAGCCGCAAATCGAATTTTAAGGGACAGAAAAAGTGTAAAGTTTGATGGGTCTAGGACGCATAGTTTAGCCGGAAAACGCGTTTAAAGATAAAAATGTCCAATTTTTTTAAAATTAGATTTTCGTGTCATTCGTTACATGGATTAAAAGGTGGCAGTTCCAAGATCACGAATATATAATTTTTAATTCGCTGGGGCAAGTAGTTTAGCCGCAAATCGAATTTTAAGGGACAGAAAAAGTGTAAAGTTTGATGGGTCTAGGACGCATAGTTTAGCCGGAAAACGCGTTTAAAGATAAAAATGTCCAATTTTTTTAAAATTAGTTTTTCGTGTCATTCGTTACATGGATTAAAAGGTGGCAGTTCCAAGATCACGAATATATAATTTTTAAGTCGCTGGGGCAAGTAGTTTCGCCGCAAATCGAATTTTAAGGGACAGAAAAAGTGTAAAGTTTGATGGGTCTAGGACGCATAGTTTAGCCGGAAAACGCGTTTAAAGATAAAAATGTCCAATTTTTTTAAAATTAGATTTTCGTGTCATTCGTTACATGGATTAAAAGGTGGCAGTTCCAAGATCACGAATATATAATTTTTAAGTCGCTGGGGCAAGTAGTTTAGCCGCAAATCGAATTTTAAGGGACAGAAAAAGTGTAAAGTTTGATGGGTCTAGGACGCATAGTTTAGCCGGAAAACGCGTTTAAAGATAAAAATGTCCAATTTTTTTAAAATTAGTTTTTCGTGTCATTCGTTACATGGATTAAAAGGTGGCAGTTCCAAGATCACGAATATATAATTTTTAAGTCGCTGGGGCAAGTAGTTTAGCCGCAAATCGAATTTTAAGGGACAGAAAAAGTGTAAAGTTTGATGGGTCTAGGACGCATAGTTTAGCCGGAAAACGCGTTTAAAGATAAAAATGTCCAATTTTTTTAAAATTAGTTTTTCGTGTCATTCGTTACATGGATTAAAAGGTGGCAGTTCCAAGATCACGAATATATAATTTTTAAGTCGCTGGGGCAAGTAGTTTAGCCGCAAATCGAATTTTAAGGGACAGAAAAAGTGTAAAGTTTGATGGGTCTAGGACGCATAGTTTAGCCGGAAAACGCGTTTAAAGATAAAAATGTCCAATTTTTTTAAAATTAGATTTTCGTGTCATTCGTTACATGGATTAAAAGGTGGCAGTTCCAAGATCACGAATATATAATTTTTAAGTCGCTGGGGCAAGTAGTTTAGCCGCAAATCGAATTTTAAGGGACAGAAAAAGTGTAAAGTTTGATGGGTCTAGGACGCATAGTTTAGCCGGAAAACGCGTTTAAAGATAAAAATGTCCATGGATTAAAAGGTGGCAGTTCCAAGATCACGAATATATAATTTTTAAGTCGCTGGGGCAAGTAGTTTAGCCGCAAATCGAATTTTAAGGGACAGAAAAAGTGTAAAGTTTGATGGGTCTAGGACGCATAGTTTAGCCGGAAAACGCGTTTAAAGATAAAAATGTCCATTTTTTTTAAAATTAGTTTTTCGTGTCATTCGTTACATGGATTAAAAGGTGGCAGTTCCAAGATCACGAATATATAATTTTTAAGTCGCTGGGGCAAGTAGTTTAGCCGCAAATCGAATTTTAAGGGACCGAAAAAGTGTAAAGTTTGATGGGTCTAGGACGCATAGTTTAGCCGGAAAACGCGTTTAAAGATAAAAATGTCCAATTTTTTTAAAATTAGTTTTTCGTGTCATTCGTTACATGGATTAAAAGGTGGCAGTTCCAAGATCACGAATATATAATTTTTAAGTCGCTGGGGCAAGTAGTTTAGCCGCACATCGAATTTTAAGGGACAGAAAAAGTGTAAAGTTTGATGGGTCTAGGACGCATAGTTTAGCCGGAAAACGCGTTTAAAGATAAAAATGTCCAATTTTTTTAAAATTAGTTTTTCGTGTCATTCGTTACATGGATTAAAAGGTGGCAGTTCCAAGATCACGAATATATAATTTTTAAGTCGCTGGGGCAAGTAGGTTAGCCGCAAATCGAATTTTAAGGGACAGAAAAAGTGTAAAGTTTGATGGGTCTAGGACGCATAGTTTAGCCGGAAAACGCGTTTAAAGATAAAAATGTCCAATTTTTTTAAAATTAGATTTTCGTGTCATTCGTTACATGGATTAAAAGGTGGCAGTTCCAAGATCACGAATATATAATTTTTAAGTCGCTGGGGCAAGTAGTTTAGCCGCAAATCGAATTTTAAGGGACAGAAAAAGTGTAAAGTTTGATGGGTCTAGGACGCATAGTTTAGCCGGAAAACGCGTTTAAAGATAAAAATGTCCATGGATTAAAAGGTGGCAGTTCCAAGATCACGAATATATAATTTTTAAGTCGCTGGGGCAAGTAGTTTAGCCGCAAATCGAATTTTAAGGGACAGAAAAAGTGTAAAGTTTGATGGGTCTAGGACGCATAGTTTAGCCGGAAAACGCGTTTAAAGATAAAAATGTCCAATTTTTTTAAAATTAGTTTTTCGTGTCATTCGTTACATGGATTAAAAGGTGGCAGTTCCAAGATCACGAATATATAATTTTTAAGTCGCTGGGGCAAGTAGTTTAGCCGCAAATCGAATTTTAAGGGACAGAAAAAGTGTAAAGTTTGATGGGTCTAGGACGCATAGTTTAGCCGGAAAACGCGTTTAAAGATAAAAATGTCCATTTTTTTTAAAATTAGTTTTTCGTGTCATTCGTTACATGGATTAAAAGGTGGCAGTTCCAAGATCACGAATATATAATTTTTAAGTCGCTGGGGCAAGTAGTTTAGCCGCAAATCGAATTTTAAGGGACAGAAAAAGTGTAAAGTTTGATGGGTCTAGGACGCATAGTTTAGCCGGAAAACGCGTTTAAAGATAAAAATGTCCAATTTTTTTTAAAATTAGTTTTTCGTGTCATTCGTTACATGGATTAAAAGGTGGCAGTTCCAAGATCACGAATATATAATTTTTAAGTCGCTGGGGCAAGTAGTTTAGCCGCAAATCGAATTTTAAGGGACAGAAAAAGTGTAAAGTTTGATGGGTCTAGGACGCATAGTTTAGCCGGAAAACGCGTTTAAAGATAAAAATGTCCAATTTTTTTAAAATTAGTTTTTCGTGTCATTCGTTACATGGATTAAAAGGTGGCAGTTCCAAGATCACGAATATATAATTTTTAAGTCGCTGGGGCAAGTAGTTTAGCCGCAAATCGAATTTTAAGGGACAGAAAAAGTGTAAAGTTTGATGGGTCTAGGACGCATAGTTTAGCCGGAAAACGCGTTTAAAGATAAAAATGTCCAATTTTTTTAAAATTAGTTTTTCGTGTCATTCGTTACATGGATTAAAAGGTGGCAGTTCCAAGATCACGAATATATAATTTTTAAGTCGCTGGGGCAAGTAGTTTAGCCGCAAATCGAATTTTAAGGGACAGAAAAAGTGTAAAGTTTAATGGGTCTAGGACGCATAGTTTAGCCGGAAAACGCGTTTAAAGATAAAAATGTCCATTTTTTTTAAAATTAGTTTTTCGTGTCATTCGTTACATGGATTAAAAGGTGGCAGTTCCAAGATCACGAATATATAATTTTTAAGTCGCTGGGGCAAGTAGTTTAGCCGCAAATCGACAGAAAAAGTGTAAAGTTTGATGGGTCTAGGACGCATAGTTTAGCCGGAAAACGCGTTTAAAGATAAAAATGTCCAATTTTTTTAAAATTAGATTTTCGTGTCATTCGTTACATGGATTAAAAGGTGGCAGTTCCAAGATCACGAATATATAATTTTTAAGTCGCTGGGGCAAGTAGTTTAGCCGCAAATCGAATTTTAAGGGACAGAAAAAGTGTAAAGTTTGATGGGTCTAGGACGCATAGTTTAGCCGGAAAACGCGTTTAAAGATAAAAATGTCCAATTTTTTTAAAATTAGTTTTTCGTGTCATTCGTTACATGGATTAAAAGGTGGCAGTTCCAAGATCACGAATATATAATTTTTAAGTCGCTGGGGCAAGTAGTTTAGCCGCAAATCGAATTTTAAGGGACAGAAAAAGTGTAAAGTTTGATGGGTCTAGGACGCATAGTTTAGCCGGAAAACGCGTTTAAAGATAAAAATGTCCAATTTTTTTAAAATTAGTTTTTCGTGTCATTCGTTACATGGATTAAAAGGTGGCAGTTCCAAGATCACGAATATATAATTTTTAAGTCGCTGGGGCAAGTAGTTTAGCCGCAAATCGAATTTTAAGGGACAGAAAAAGTGTAAAGTTTGAT
Organism: Philhelius pedissequus; assembly: GCA_910595825.1. NCBI lineage: Eukaryota > Metazoa > Arthropoda > Insecta > Diptera > Syrphidae > Philhelius > Philhelius pedissequus. The sequence continues at coordinate 159,985,288 of OU343162.1, read as the reverse complement.
GGGTCTAGGACGCATAGTTTAGCCGGAAAACGCGTTTAAAGATAAAAATGTCCAATTTTTTTAAAATTAGATTTTCGTGTCATTCGTTACATGGATTAAAAGGTGGCAGTTCCAAGATCACGAATATATAATTTTTAAGTCGCTGGGGCAAGTAGTTTAGCCGCAAATCGAATTTTAAGGGACAGAAAAAGTGTAAAGTTTGATGGGTCTAGGACGCATAGTTTAGCCGGAAAACGCGTTTAAAGATAAAAATGTCCAATTTTTTTAAAATTAGTTTTTCGTGTCATTCGTTACATGGATTAAAAGGTGGCAGTTCCAAGATCACGAATATATAATTTTTAAGTCGCTGGGGCAAGTAGTTTAGCCGCAAATCGAATTTTAAGGGACAGAAAAAGTGTAAAGTTTGATGGGTCTAGGACGCATAGTTTAGCCGGAAAACGCGTTTAAAGATAAAAATGTCCAATTTTTTTAAAATTAGTTTTTCGTGTCATTCGTTACATGGATTAAAAGGTGGCAGTTCCAAGATCACGAATATATAATTTTTAAGTCGCTGGGGCAAGTAGTTTAGCCGCAAATCGAATTTTAAGGGACAGAAAAAGTGTAAAGTTTGATGGGTCTAGGACGCATAGTTTAGCCGGAAAACGCGTTTAAAGATAAAAATGTCCAATTTTTTTAAAATTAGATTTTCGTGTCATTCGTTACATGGATTAAAAGGTGGCAGTTCCAAGATCACGAATATATAATTTTTAAGTCGCTGGGGCAAGTAGTTTAGCCGCAAATCGAATTTTAAGGGACAGAAAAAGTGTAAAGTTTGATGGGTCTAGGACGCATAGTTTAGCCGGAAAACGCGTTTAAAGATAAAAATGTCCATTTTTTTTAAAATTAGTTTTTCGTGTCATTCGTTACATGGATTAAAAGGTGGCAGTTCCAAGATCACGAATATATAATTTTTAAGTCGCTGGGGTAAGTAGTTTAGCCGCAAATCGAATTTTAAGGGACAGAAAAAGTGTAAAGTTTGATGGGGCTAGGACGCATAGTTTAGCCGGAAAACGCGTTTAAAGATAAGATTGTCCAATTTTTTAAAAATTAGCTTTTCGTGTCATTCGTTACATGGATTAAAAGGTGGCAGTTCCAAGATCACGAATATATAATTTTTAAGTCGCTGGGGCAAGTAGTTTAGCCGCAAATCGAATTTTAAGGGACAGAAAAAGTGTAAAGTTTGATGGGTCTAGGACGCATAGTTTAGCCGGAAAACGCGTTTAAAGATAAAAATGTCCAATTTTTTTAAAATTAGTTTTTCGTGTCATTCGTTACATGGATTAAAAGGTGGCAGTTCCAAGATCACGAATATATAATTTTTAAGTCGCTGGGGCAAGTAGTTTAGCCGCAAATCGAATTTTAAGGGACAGAAAAAGTGTAAAGTTTGATGGGTCTAGGAGGCATAGTTTAGCCGGAAAACGCGTTTAAAGATAAAAATGTCCAATTTTTTTAAAATTAGTTTTTCGTGTCATTCGTTACATGGATTAAAAGGTGGCAGTTCCAAGATCACGAATATATAATTTTTAAGTCGCTGGGGCAAGTAGTTTAGCCGCAAATCGAATTTTAAGGGACAGAAAAAGTGTAAAGTTTGATGGGTCTAGGACGCATAGTTTAGCCGGAAAACGCGTTTAAAGATAAAAATGTCCATTTTTTTTAAAATTAGTTTTTCGTGTCATTCGTTACATGGATTAAAAGGTGGCAGTTCCAAGATCACGAATATATAATTTTTAAGTCGCTGGGGCAAGTAGTTTAGCCGCAAATCGAATTTTAAGGGACAGAAAAAGTGTAAAGTTTGATGGGTCTAGGACGCATAGTTTAGCCGGAAAACGCGTTTAAAGATAAAAATGTCCAATTTTTTTAAAATTAGTTTTTCGTGTCATTCGTTACATGGATTAAAAGGTGGCAGTTCCAAGATCACGAATATATAATTTTTAAGTCGCTGGGGTAAGTAGTTTAGCCGCAAATCGAATTTTAAGGGACAGAAAAAGTGTAAAGTTTGATGGGGCTAGGACGCATAGTTTAGCCGGAAAACGCGTTTAAAGATAAAATTGTCCAATTTTTTAAAAATTAGCTTTTCGTGTCATTCGTTACATGGATTAAAAGGTGGCAGTTCCAAGATCACGAATATATAATTTTTAAGTCGCTGGGGCAAGTAGTTTAGCCGCAAATCGAATTTTAAGGGACAGAAAAAGTGTAAAGTTTGATGGGTCTAGGACGCATAGTTTAGCCGGAAAACGCGTTTAAAGATAAAAATGTCCAATTTTTTTAAAATTAGTTTTTCGTGTCATTCGTTACATGGATTAAAAGGTGGCAGTTCCAAGATCACGAATATATAATTTTTAAGTCGCTGGGGCAAGTAGTTTAGCCGCAAATCGAATTTTAAGGGACAGAAAAAGTGTAAAGTTTGATGGGTCTAGGAGGCATAGTTTAGCCGGAAAACGCGTTTAAAGATAAAAATGTCCAATTTTTTTAAAATTAGTTTTTCGTGTCATTAGTTACATGGATTAAAAGGTGGCAGTTCCAAGATCACGAATATATAATTTTTAAGTCGCTGGGGCAAGTAGTTTAGCCGCAAATCGAATTTTAAGGGACAGAAAAAGTGTAAAGTTTGATGAGTCTAGGACGCATAGTTTAGCCGGAAAACGCGTTTAAAGATAAAAATGTCCAATTTTTTTAAAATTAGTTTTTCGTGTCATTCGTTACATGGATTAAAAGGTGGCAGTTCCAAGATCACGAATATATAATTTTTAAGTCGCTGGGGCAAGTAGTTTAGCCGCAAATCGAATTTTAAGGGACAGAAAAAGTGTAAAGTTTGATGGGTCTAGGACGCATAGTTTAGCCGGAAAACGCGTTTAAAGATAAAAATGTCCAATTTTTTTAAAATTAGTTTTTCGTGTCATTCGTTACATGGATTAAAAGGTGGCAGTTCCAAGATCACGAATATATAATTTTTAAGTCGCTGGGGCAAGTAGTTTAGCCGCAAATTGAATTTTAAGGGACAGAAAAAGTGTAAAGTTTGATGGGTCTAGGACGCATAGTTTAGCCGGAAAACGCGTTTAAAGATAAAAATGTCCAATTTTTTTAAAATTAGTTTTTCGTGTCATTCGTTACATGGATTAAAAGGTGGCAGTTCCAAGATCACGAATATATAATTTTTAAGTCGCTGGGGCAAGTAGTTTAGCCGCAAATCGAATTTTAAGGGACAGAAAAAGTGTAAAGTTTGATGGGTCTAGGAAGCATAGTTTAGCCGGAAAACGCGTTTAAAGATAAAAATGTCCAATTTTTTTAAAATTAGTTTTTCGTGTCATTCGTTACATGGATTAAAAGGTGGCAGTTCCAAGATCACGAATATATAATTTTTAAGTCGCTGGGGCAAGTAGTTTAGCCGCAAATCGAATTTTAAGGGACAGAAAAAGTGTAAAGTTTGATGGGTCTAGGACGCATAGTTTAGCCGGAAAACGCGTTTAAAGATAAAAATGTCCATTTTTTTTAAAATTAGTTTTTCGTGTCATTCGTTACATGGATTAAAAGGTGGCAGTTCCAAGATCACGAATATATAATTTTTAAGTCGCTGGGGTAAGTAGTTTAGCCGCAAATCGAATTTTAAGGGACAGAAAAAGTGTAAAGTTTGATGGGGCTAGGACGCATAGTTTAGCCGGAAAACGCGTTTAAAGATAAAATTGTCCAATTTTTTAAAAATTAGCTTTTCGTGTCATTCGTTACATGGATTCAAAGGTGGCAGTTCCAAGATCACGAATATATAATTTTTAAGTCGCTGGGGCAAGTAGTTTAGCCGCAAATCGAATTTTAAGGGACAGAAAAAGTGTAAAGTTTGATGGGTCTAGGAAGCATAGTTTAGCCGGAAAACGCGTTTAAAGATAAAAATGTCCAATTTTTTTAAAATTAGTTTTTCGTGTCATTCGTTACATGGATTAAAAGGTGGCAGTTCCAAGATCACGAATATATAATTTTTAAGTCGCTGGGGCAAGTAGTTTAGCCGCAAATCGAATTTTAAGGGACAGAAAAAGTGTAAAGTTTGATGGGTCTAGGAGGCATAGTTTAGCCGGAAAACGCGTTTAAAGATAAAAATGTCCAATTTTTTTAAAATTAGTTTTTCGTGTCATTCGTTACATGGATTAAAAGGTGGCAGTTCCAAGATCACGAATATATAATTTTTAAGTCGCTGGGGCAAGTAGTTTAGCCGCAAATCGAATTTTAAGGGACAGAAAAAGTGTAAAGTTTGATGGGTCTAGGACGCATAGTTTAGCCGGAAAACGCGTTTAAAGATAAAAATGTCCATTTTTTTTAAAATTAGTTTTTCGTGTCATTCGTTACATGGATTAAAAGGTGGCAGTTCCAAGATCACGAATATATAATTTTTAAGTCGCTGGGGCAAGTAGTTTAGCCGCAAATCGAATTTTAAGGGACAGAAAAAGTGTAAAGTTTGATGGGTCTAGGACGCATAGTTTAGCCGGAAAACGCGTTTAAAGATAAAAATGTCCAATTTTTTTAAAATTAGTTTTTCGTGTCATTCGTTACATGGATTAAAAGGTGGCAGTTCCAAGATCACGAATATATAATTTTTAAGTCGCTGGGGTAAGTAGTTTAGCCGCAAATCGAATTTTAAGGGACAGAAAAAGTGTAAAGTTTGATGGGGCTAGGACGCATAGTTTAGCCGGAAAACGCGTTTAAAGATAAAATTGTCCAATTTTTTAAAAATTAGCTTTTCGTGTCATTCGTTACATGGATTAAAAGGTGGCAGTTCCAAGATCACGAATATATAATTTTTAAGTCGCTGGGGCAAGTAGTTTAGCCGCAAATCGAATTTTAAGGGACAGAAAAAGTGTAAAGTTTGATGGGTCTAGGACCCATAGTTTAGCCGGAAAACGCGTTTAAAGATAAAAATGTCCAATTTTTTTAAAATTAGTTTTTCGTGTCATTCGTTACATGGATTAAAAGGTGGCAGTTCCAAGATCACGAATATATAATTTTTAAGTCGCTGGGGCAAGTAGTTTAGCCGCAAATCGAATTTTAAGGGACAGAAAAAGTGTAAAGTTTGATGGGTCTAGGAGGCATAGTTTAGCCGGAAAACGCGTTTAAAGATAAAAATGTCCAATTTTTTTAAAATTAGTTTTTCGTGTCATTAGTTACATGGATTAAAAGGTGGCAGTTCCAAGATCACGAATATATAATTTTTAAGTCGCTGGGGCAAGTAGTTTAGCCGCAAATCGAATTTTAAGGGACAGAAAAAGTGTAAAGTTTGATGAGTCTAGGACGCATAGTTTAGCCGGAAAACGCGTTTAAAGATAAAAATGTCCAATTTTTTTAAAATTAGTTTTTCGTGTCATTCGTTACATGGATTAAAAGGTGGCAGTTCCAAGATCACGAATATATAATTTTTAAGTCGCTGGGGCAAGTAGTTTAGCCGCAAATCGAATTTTAAGGGACAGAAAAAGTGTAAAGTTTGATGGGTCTAGGACGCATAGTTTAGCCGGAAAACGCGTTTAAAGATAAAAATGTCCAATTTTTTTAAAATTAGATTTTCGTGTCATTCGTTACATGGATTAAAAGGTGGCAGTTCCAAGATCACGAATATATAATTTTTAAGTCGCTGGGGCAAGTAGTTTAGCTGCAAATCGAATTTTAAGGGACAGAAAAAGTGTAAAGTTTGATGGGTCTAGGACGCATAGTTTAGCCGGAAAACGCGTTTAAAGATAAAAATGTCCAATTTTTTTAAAATTAGTTTTTCGTGTCATTCGTTACATGGATTAAAAGGTGGCAGTTCCAAGATCACGAATATATAATTTTTAAGGCGCTGGGGCAAGTAGTTTAGCCGCAAATCGAATTTTAAGGGACAGAAAAAGTGTAAAGTTTGATGGGTCTAGGACGCATAGTTTAGCCGGAAAACGCGTTTAAAGATAAAAATGTCCAATTTTTTTATAATTAGTTTTTCGTGTCACGATCACGAATATATAATTTTTAAGTCGCTGGGGCAAGTAGTTTAGCCGCAAATCGAATTTTAAGGGACAGAAAAGGTGTAAAGTTTGATGGGTCTAGGACGCATAGTTTAGCCGGAAAACGCGTTTAAAGATAAAAATGTCCAATTTTTTTAAAATTAGTTTTTCGTGTCATTCGTTACATGGATTAAAAGGTGGCAGTTCCAAGATCACGAATATATAATTTTTAAGTCGCTGGGGCAAGTAGTTTAGCCGCAAATCGAATTTTAAGGGACAGAAAAAGTGTAAAGTTTGATGGGTCTAGGACGCATAGTTTAGCCGGAAAACGCGTTTAAAGATAAAAATGTCCAATTTTTTTAAAATTAGTTTTTCGTGTCATTCGTTACATGGATTAAAAGGTGGCAGTTCCAAGATCACGAATATATAATTTTTAAGTCGCTGGGGCAAGTAGTTTAGCCGCAAATCGAATTTTAAGGGACAGAAAAAGTGTAAAGTTTGATGGGTCTAGGACGCATAGTTTAGCCGGAAAACGCGTTTAAAGATAAAAATGTCCAATTTTTTTAAAATTAGTTTTTCGTGTCATTCGTTACATGGATTAAAAGGTGGCAGTTCCAAGATCACGAATATATAATTTTTAAGTCGCTGGGGCAAGTAGTTTAGCCGCAAATCGAATTTTAAGGGACAGAAAAAGTGTAAAGTTTGATGGGTCTAGGACGCATAGTTTAGCCGGAAAACGCGTTTAAAGATAAAAATGTCCAATTTTTTTAAAATTAGTTTTTCGTGTCATTCGTTACATGGATTAAAAGGTGGCAGTTCCAAGATCACGAATATATAATTCTTAAGTCGCTGGGGCAAGTAGTTTAGCCGCAAATCGAATTTTAAGGGACAGAAAAAGTGTAAAGTTTGATGGGTCTAGGACGCATAGTTTAGCCGGAAAACGCGTTTAAAGATAAAAATGTCCAATTTTTTTAAAATTAGTTTTTCGTGTCATTCGTTACATGGATTAAAAGGTGGCAGTTCCAAGATCACGAATATATAATTTTTAAGTCGCTGGGGCAAGTAGTTTAGCCGCAAATCGAATTTTAAGGGACAGAAAAAGTGTAAAGTTTGATGGGTCTAGGACGCATAGTTTAGCCGGAAAATGCGTTTAAAGATAAAAATGTCCAATTTTTTTAAAATTAGATTTTCGTGTCATTCGTTACATGGATTAAAAGGTGGCAGTTCCAAGATCACGAATATATAATTTTTAAGTCGCTGGGGCAAGTAGTTTAGCCGCAAATCGAATTTTAAGGGACAGAAAAAGTGTAAAGTTTGATGGGTCTAGGACGCATAGTTTAGCCGGAAAACGCGTTTAAAGATAAAAATGTCCAATTTTTTTAAAATTAGTTTTTCGTGTCATTCGTTACATGGATTAAAAGGTGGCAGTTCCAAGATCACGAATATATAATTTTTAAGTCGCTGGGGCAAGTAGTTTAGCCGCAAATCGAATTTTAAGGGACAGAAAAAGTGTAAAGTTTGATGGGTCTAGGACGCATAGTTTAGCCGGAAAACGCGTTTAAAGATAAAAATGTCCAATTTTTTTAAAATTAGATTTTCGTGTCATTCGTTACATGGATTAAAAGGTGGCAGTTCCAAGATCACGAATATATAATTTTTAAGTCGCTGGGGCAAGTAGTTTAGCTGCAAATCGAATTTTAAGGGACAGAAAAAGTGTAAAGTTTGATGGGTCTAGGACGCATAGTTTAGCCGGAAAACGCGTTTAAAGATAAAAATGTCCAATTTTTTTAAAATTAGTTTTTCGTGTCATTCGTTACATGGATTAAAAGGTGGCAGTTCCAAGATCACGAATATATAATTTTTAAGTCGCTGGGGCAAGTAGTTTAGCCGCAAATCGAATTTTAAGGGACAGAAAAAGTGTAAAGTTTGATGGGTCTAGGACGCATAGTTTAGCCGGAAAACGCATTTAAAGATAAAAATGTCCAATTTTTTTAAAATTAGTTTTTCGTGTCATTCGTTACATGGATTAAAAGGTGGCAGTTCCAAGATCACGAATATATAATTTTTAAGTCGCTGGGGCAAGTAGTTTAGCCGCAAATCGAATTTTAAGGGACAGAAAAAGTGTAAAGTTTGATTGGTCTAGGACGCATAGTTTAGCTGGAAAACGCGTTTAAAGATAAAAATGTCCAATTTTTTTTAAATTAGTTCTTCGTGTCATTCGTTACATGGATTAAAAGGTGGCAGTTCCAAGATCACGAATATATAATTTTTAAGTCGCTGGGGCAAGTAGTTTAGCCGCAAATCGAATTTTAAGGGACAGAAAAAGTGTAAAGTTTGATGGGTCTAGGACGCATAGTTTAGCCGGAAAACGCGTTTAAAGATAAAAATGTCCAATTTTTTTTAAATTAGTTTTTCGTGTCATTCGTTACATGGATTAAAAGGTGGCAGTTCCAAGATCACGAATATATAATTTTTAAGTCGCTGGGGCAAGTAGTTTAGCCGCAAATCGAATTTTAAGGGACAGAAAAAGTGTAAAGTTTGATGGGTCTAGGACGCATAGTTTAGCCGGAAAACGCGTTTAAAGATAAAAATGTCCAATTTTTTTTAAATTAGTTTTTCGTGTCATTCGTTACATGGATTAAAAGGTGGCAGTTCCAAGATCACGAATATATAATTTTTAAGTCGCTGGGGCAAGTAGTTTAGCCGCAAATCGAATTTTAAGGGACAGAAAAAGTGTAAAGTTTGATGGGTCTAGGACGCATAGTTTAGCCGGAAAATGCGTTTAAAGATAAAAATGTCCAATTTTTTTAAAATTAGATTTTCGTGTCATTCGTTACATGGATTAAAAGGTGGCAGTTCCAAGATCACGAATATATAATTTTTAAGTCGCTGGGGCAAGTAGTTTAGCCGCAAATCGAATTTTAAGGGACAGAAAAAGTGTAAAGTTTGATGGGTCTAGGACGCATAGTTTAGCCGGAAAACGCGTTTAAAGATAAAAATGTCCAATTTTTTTAAAATTAGTTTTTCGTGTCATTCGTTACATGGATTAAAAGGTGGCAGTTCCAAGATCACGAATATATAATTTTTAAGTCGCTGGGGCAAGTAGTTTAGCCGCAAATCGATTTTTAAGGGACAGAAAAAGTGTAAAGTTTGATGGGTCTAGGACGCATAGTTTAGCCGGAAAACGCGTTTAAAGATAAAAATGTCCAATTTTTTTAAAATAAGATTTTCGTGTCATTCGTTACATGGATTAAAAGGTGGCAGTTCCAAGATCACGAATATATAATTTTTAAGTCGCTGGGGCAAGTAGTTTAGCCGCAAATCGAATTTTAAGGGACAGAAAAAGTGTAAAGTTTGATGGGTCTAGGACGCATAGTTTAGCCGGAAAACGCGTTTAAAGATAAAAATGTCCAATTTTTTTAAAATTAGTTTTTCGTGTCATTCGTTACATGGATTAAAAGGTGGCAGTTCCAAGATCACGAATATATAATTTTTAAGTCGCTGGGGCAAGTAGTTTAGCCGCAAATCGAATTTTAAGGGACAGAAAAAGTGTAAAGTTTGATGGGTCTAGGACGCATAGTTTAGCCGGAAAACGCGTTTAAAGATAAAAATGTCCAATTTTTTTAAAATTAGTTTTTCGTGTCATTCGTTACATGGATTAAAAGGTGGCAGTTCCAAGATCACGAATATATAATTTTTAAGTCGCTGGGGCAAGTAGTTTAGCCGCAAATCGAATTTTAAGGGACAGAAAAAGTGTAAAGTTTGATGGGTCTAGGACGCATAGTTTAGCCGGAAAACGCGTTTAAAGATAAAAATGTCCAATTTTTTTTAAAATTAGTTTTTCGTGTCATTCGTTACATGGATTAAAAGGTGGCAGTTCCAAGATCACGAATATATAATTTTTAAGTCGCTGGGGCAAGTAGTTTAGCCGCAAATCGAATTTTAAGGGACAGAAAAAGTGTAAAGTTTGATGGGTCTAGGACGCATAGTTTAGCCGGAAAACGCGTTTAAAGATAAAAATGTCCAATTTTTTTAAAATTAGTTTTTCGTGTCATTCGTTACATGGATTAAAAGGTGGCAGTTCCAAGATCACGAATATATAATTTTTAAGTCGCTGGGGCAAGTAGTTTAGCCGCAAATCGAATTTTAAGGGACAGAAAAAGTGTAAAGTTTGATGGGTCTAGGACGCATAGTTTAGCCGGAAAATGCGTTTAAAGATAAAAATGTCCAATTTTTTTAAAATTAGATTTTCGTGTCATTCGTTACATGGATTAAAAGGTGGCAGTTCCAAGATCACGAATATATAATTTTTAAGTCGCTGGGGCAAGTAGTTTAGCCGCAAATCGAATTTTAAGGGACAGAAAAAGTGTAAAGTTTGATGGGTCTAGGACGCATAGTTTAGCCGGAAAACGCGTTTAAAGATAAAAATGTCCAATTTTTTTAAAATTAGTTTTTCGTGTCATTCGTTACATGGATTAAAAGGTGGCAGTCCCAAGATCACGAATATATAATTTTTAAGTCGCTGGGGCAAGTAGTTTAGCCGCAAATCGAATTTTAAGGGACAGAAAAAGTGTAAAGTTTGATGGGTCTAGGACGCATAGTTTAGCCGGAAAACGTGTTTAAAGATAAAAATGTCCAATTTTTTTAAAATTAGTTTTTCGTGTCATTCGTTACATGGATTAAAAGGTGGCAGTTCCAAGATCACGAATATATAATTTTTAAGTCGCTGGGGCAAGTAGTTTAGCCGCAAATCGAATTTTAAGGGACAGAAAAAGTGTAAAGTTTGATGGGTCTAGGACGCATAGTTTAGCCGGAAAACGCGTTTAAAGATAAAAATGTCCAATTTTTTTAAAATTAGTTTTTCGTGTCATTCGTTACATGGATTAAAAGGTGGCAGTTCCAAGATCACGAATATATAATTTTTAAGTCGCTGGGGCAAGTAGTTTAGCCGCAAATCGAATTTTAAGGGACAGAAAAAGTGTAAAGTTTGATGGGTCTAGGACGCATAGTTTAGCCGGAAAACGCGTTTAAAGATAAAAATGTCCAATTTTTTTAAAATTAGTTTTTCGTGTCATTCGTTACATGGATTAAAAGGTGGCAGTTCCAAGATCACGAATATATAATTTTTAAGTCGCTGGGGCAAGTAGTTTAGCCGCAAATCGAATTTTAAGGGACAGAAAAAGTGTAAAGTTTGATGGGTCTAGGACGCATAGTTTAGCCGGAAAACGCGTTTAAAGATTAAAATGTCCAATTTTTTTAAAATTAGTTTTTCGTGTCATTCGTTACATGGATTAAAAGGTGGCAGTTCCAAGATCACGAATATATAATTTTTAAGTCGCTGGGGCAAGTAGTTTAGCCGCAAATCGAATTTTAAGGGACAGAAAAAGTGTAAAGTTTGATGGGTCTAGGACGCATAGTTTAGCCGGAAAACGCATTTAAAGATAAAAATGTCCAATTTTTTTTAAAATTAGATTTTCGTGTCATTCGTTACATGGATTAAAAGGTGGCAGTTCCAAGGTCACGAATATATAATTTTTAAGTCGCTGGGGCAAGTAGTTTAGCCGCAAATCGATTTTTAAGGGACAGAAAAAGTGTAAAGTTTGATGGGTCTAGGACGCATAGTTTGGCCGGAAAACGCGTTTAAAGATAAAAATGTCCAATTTTTTTAAAATTAGTTTTTCGTGTCATTCGTTACATGGATTAAAAGGTGGCAGTTCCAAGATCACGAATATATAATTTTTAAGTCGCTGGGGCAAGTAGTTCAGCCGAAAATCGAATTTTAAGGGACAGAAAAAGTCTAAAGTTTGATGGGTCTAGGACGCATAGTTTAGCCGGAAAACGCGTTTAAAGATAAAAATGTCCAATTTTTTTAAACTAAGTTTTTCGTGTCATTCGTTACATGGATTAAAAGGTGGCAGTTCCAAGATCACGAATATATAATTTTTAAGTCGCTGGGGCAAGTAGTTTAGCCGCAAATCGAATTTTAAGGGACAGAAAAAGTGTAAAGTTTGATGGGTCTAGGACGCATAGTTTAGCCGGAAAACGCGTTTAAAGATAAAAATGTCCAATTTTTTTAAAATTAGATTTTCGTGTCATTCGTTACATGGATTAAAAGGTGGCAGTTCCAAGATCACGAATATATAATTTTTAAGTCGCTGGTGCAAGTAGTTTAGCCGCAAATCGAATTTTAAGGGACAGAAAAAGTGTAAAGTTTGATGGGTCTAGGACGCATAGTTTAGCCGGAAAACGCGTTTAAAGATAAAAATGTCCAATTTTTTTAAAATTAGTTTTTCGTGTCATTCGTTACATGGATTAAAAGGTGGCAGTTCCAAGATCACGAATATATAATTTTTAAGTCGCTGGGGCAAGTAGTTTAGCCGCAAATCGAATTTTAAGGGACAGAAAAAGTGTAAAGTTTGATGGGTCTAGGACGCATAGTTTAGCCGGAAAACGCGTTTAAAGATAAAAATGTCCAATTTTTTTAAAATTAGTTTTTCGTGTCATTCGTTACATGGATTAAAAGGTGGCAGTTCCAAGATCACGAATATATAATTTTTAAGTCGCTGGGGCAAGTAGTTTAGCCGCAAATCGAATTTTAAGGGACAGAAAAAGTGTAAAGTTTGATGGGTCTAGGACGCATAGTTTAGCCGGAAAACGCGTTTAAAGATAAAAATGTCCAATTTTTTAAAAATTAGTTTTTCGTGTCATTCGTTACATGGATTAAAAGGTGGCAGTTCCAAGATCACGAATATATAATTTTTAAGTCGCTGGGGCAAGTAGTTTAGCCGCAAATCGAATTTTAAGGGACAGAAAAAGTGTAAAGTTTGATGGGTCTAGGACGCATAGTTTAGCCGGAAAACGCGTTTAAAGATAAAAATGTCCAATTTTTTTAAAATTAGTTTTTCGTGTCATTCGTTACATGGATTAAAAGGTGGCAGTTCCAAGATCACGAATATATAATTTTTAAGTCGCTGGGGCAAGTAGTTTAGCCGCAAATCGAATTTTAAGGGACAGAAAAAGTGTAAAGTTTGATGTGTCTAGGACGCATAGTTTAGCCGGAAAACGCGTTTAAAGATAAAAATGTCCAATTTTTTTAAAATTAGTTTTTCGTGTCATTCGTTACATGGATTAAAAGGTGGCAGTTCTAAGATCACGAATATATAATTTCTAAGTCGCTGGGGCAAGTAGTTTAGCCGCAAATCGAATTTTAAGGGACAGAAAAAGTGTAAAGTTTGATGGGTCTAGGACGCATAGTTTAGCCGGAAAACGCGTTTAAAGATAAAAATGTCCAATTTTTTTAAAATTAGTTTTTCGTGTCATTCGTTACATGGATTAAAAGGTGGCAGTTCCAAGATCACGAATATATAATTTTTAAGTCGCTGGGGCAAGTAGTTTAGCCGCAAATCGAATTTTAAGGGACTGAAAAAGTGTAAAGTTTGATGGGTCTAGGACGCATAGTTTAGCCGGAAAACGCGTTTAAAGATAAAAATGTCCAATTTTTTTAAAATTAGTTTTTCGTGTCATTCGTTACATGGATTAAAAGGTGGCAGTTCCAAGATCACGAATATATAATTTTTAAGTCGCTGGGGCAAGTAGTTTAGCCGCAAATCGAATTTTAAGGGACAGAAAAAGTGTAAAGTTTGATGGGTCTAGGACGCATAGTTTAGCCGGAAAACGCGTTTAAAGATAAAAATGTCCAATTTTTTTTAAAATTAGATTTTCGTGTCATTCGTTACATGGATTAAAAGGTGGCAGTTCCAAGATCACGAATATATAATTTTTAAGTCGCTGGGGCAAGTAGTTTAGCTGCAAATCGAATTTTAAGGGACAGAAAAAGTGTAAAGTTTGATGGGTCTAGGACGCATAGTTTAGCCGGAAAACGCGTTTAAAGATAAAAATGTCCAATTTTTTTTAAAATTAGATTTTCGTGTCATTCGTTACATGGATTAAAAATTGGCAGTTCCAAGATCACGAATATATAATTTTTAAGTCGCTGGGGCAAGTAGTTTAGCCGCAAATCGAATTTTAAGGGACAGAAAAAGTGTAAAGTTTGATGGGTCTAGGACGCATAGTTTAGCCGGAAAACGCGTTTAAAGATAAAAATGTCCAATTTTTTTTAAATTAGATTTTCGTGTCATTCGTTACATGGATTAAAAGGTGGCAGTTCCAAGATCACGAATATATAATTTTTAATTCGCTGGGGCAAGTAGTTTAGCCGCAAATCGAATTTTAAGGGACAGAAAAAGTGTAAAGTTTGATGGGTCTAGGACGCATAGTTTAGCCGGAAAACGCGTTTAAAGATAAAAATGTCCAATTTTTTTAAAATTAGTTTTTCGTGTCATTCGTTACATGGATTAAAAGGTGGCAGTTCCAAGATCACGAATATATAATTTTTAAGTCGCTGGGGCAAGTAGTTTAGCCGCAAATCGAATTTTAAGGGACAGAAAAAGTGTAAAGTTTGATGGGTCTAGGACGCATAGTTTAGCCGGAAAACGCGTTTAAAGATAAAAATGTCCAATTTTTTTAAAATTAGTTTTTCGTGTCATTCGTTACATGGATTAAAAGGTGGCAGTTCCAAGATCACGAATATATAATTTTTAAGTCGCTGGGGCAAGTAGTTTAGCCGCAAATCGAATTTTAAGGGACAGAAAAAGTGTAAAGTTTGATGGGTCTAGGACGCATAGTTTAGCCGGAAAACGCGTTTAAAGATAAAAATGTCCAATTTTTTTAAAATTAGTTTTTCGTGTCATTCGTTACATGGATTAAAAGGTGGCAGTTCCAAGATCACGAATATATAATTTTTAAGTCGCTGGGGCAAGTAGTTTAGCCGCAAATCGAATTTTAAGGGACAGAAAAAGTGTAAAGTTTGATGGGTCTAGGACGCATAGTTTAGCCGGAAAACGCGTTTAAAGATAAAAATGTCCAATTTTTTTAAAATTAGTTTTTCGTGTCATTCGTTACATGGATTAAAAGGTGGCAGTTCCAAGATCACGAATATATAATTTTTAAGTCGCTGGGGCAAGTAATTTAGCCGCAAATCGAATTTTAAGGGACAGAAAAAGTGTAAAATTTGATGGGTCTAGGACGCATAGTTTAGCCGGAAAACGCGTTTAAAGATAAAAATGTCCAATTTTAAGGGACAGAAAAAGTGTAAAGTTTGATGGGTCTAGGACGCATAGTTTAGCCGGAAAACGCGTTTAAAGATAAAAATGTCCAATTTTTTTAAAATTAGTTTTTCGTGTCATTCGTTACATGGATTAAAAGGTGGCAGTTCCAAGATCACGAATATATAATTTTTAAGTCGCTGGGGCAAGTAGTTTAGCCGCAAATCGAATTTTAAGGGACAGAAAAAGTGTAAAGTTTGATGGGTCTAGGACGCATAGTTTAGCCGGAAAACGCGTTTAAAGATAAAAATGTCCAATTTTTTTAAAATTAGATTTTCGTGTCATTCGTTACATGGATTAAAAGGTGGCAGTTCCAAGATCACGAATATATAATTTTTAATTCGCTGGGGCAAGTAGTTTAGCCGCAAATCGAATTTTAAGGGACAGAAAAAGTGTAAAGTTTGATGGGTCTAGGACGCATAGTTTAGCCGGAAAACGCGTTTAAAGATAAAAATGTCAAATTTTTTAAAATTAGTTTTTCGTGTCATTCGTTACATGGATTAAAAGGTGGCAGTTCCAAGATCACGAATATATAATTTTTAAGTCGCTGGGGCAAGTAGTTTAGCCGCAAATCGAATTTTAAGGGACAGAAAAAGTGTAAAGTTTGATGGGTCTAGGACGCATAGTTTAGCCGGAAAACGCGTTTAAAGATAAAAATGTCCAATTTTTTTAAAATTAGTTTTTCGTGTCATTCGTTACATGGATTAAAAGGTGGCAGTTCCAAGATCACGAATATATAATTTTTAAGTCGCTGGGGCAAGTAGTTTAGCCGCAAATCGAATTTTAAGGGACAGAAAAAGTGTAAAGTTTGATGGGTCTAGGACGCATAGTTTAGCCGGAAAACGCGTTTAAAGATAAAAATGTCCAATTTTTTTAAAATTAGTTTTTCGTGTCATTCGTTACATGGATTAAAAGGTGGCAGTTCCAAGATCACGAATATATAATTTTTAAGTCGCTGGGGCAAGTAGTTTAGCCGCAAATCGAATTTTAAGGGACAGAAAAAGTGTAAAGTTTGATGGGTCTAGGACGCATAGTTTAGCCGGAAAACGCGTTTAAAGATAAAAATGTCCAATTTTTTTAAAATTAGATTTTCGTGTCATTCGTTACATGGATTAAAAGGTGGCAGTTCCAAGATCACGAATATATAATTTTTAATTCGCTGGGGCAAGTAGTTTAGCCGCAAATCGAATTTTAAGGGACAGAAAAAGTGTAAAGTTTGATGGGTCTAGGACGCATAGTTTAGCCGGAAAACGCGTTTAAAGATAAAAATGTCCAATTTTTTTAAAATTAGTTTTTCGTGTCATTCGTTACATGGATTAAAAGGTGGCAGTTCCAAGATCACGAATATATAATTTTTAAGTCGCTGGGGCAAGTAGTTTAGCCGCAAATCGAATTTTAAGGGACAGAAAAAGTGTAAAGTTTGATGGGTCTAGGACGCATAGTTTAGCCGGAAAACGCGTTTAAAGATAAAAATGTCCAATTGTTTTAAAATTAGATTTTCGTGTCATTCGTTACATGGATTAAAAGGTGGCAGTTCCAAGATCACGAATATATAATTTTTAAGTCGCTGGGGCAAGTAGTTTAGCCGCAAATCGAATTTTAAGGGACAGAAAAAGTGTAAAGTTTGATGGGTCTAGGACGCATAGTTTAGCCGGAAAACGCGTTTAAAGATAAAAATGTCCAATTTTTTTTTAAATTAGTTTTTCGTGTCATTCGTTACATGGATTAAAAGGTGGCAGTTCCAAGATCACGAATATATAATTTTTAAGTCGCTGGGGCAAGTAGTTTAGCCGCAAATCGAATTTTAAGGGACAGAAAAAGTGTAAAGTTTGATGGGTCTAGGACGCATAGTTTAGCCGGAAAACGCGTTTAAAGATAAAAATGTCCAATTTTTTTAAAATTAGTTTTTCGTGTCATTCGTTACATGGATTAAAAGGTGGCAGTTCCAAGATCACGAATATATAATTTTTAAGTCGCTGGGGCAAGTAGTTTAGCCGCAAATCGAATTTTAAGGGACAGAAAAAGTGTAAAGTTTGATGGGTCTAGGACGCATAGTTTAGCCGGAAAACGCGTTTAAAGATAAAAATGTCCAATTTTTTTAAAATTAGTTTTTCGTGTCATTCGTTACATGGATTAAAAGGTGGCAGTTCCAAGATCACGAATATATAATTTTTAAGTCGCTGGGGCAAGTAGTTTAGCCGCAAATCGAATTTTAAGGGACAGAAAAAGTGTAAAGTTTGATGGGTCTAGGACGCATAGTTTAGCCGGAAAACGCGTTTAAAGATAAAAATGTCCAATTTTTTTAAAATTAGATTTTCGTGTCATTCGTTACATGGATTAAAAGGTGGCAGTTCCAAGATCACGAATATATAATTTTTAAGTCGCTGGGGCAAGTAGTTTAGCCGCAAATCGAATTTTAAGGGACAGAAAAAGTGTAAAGTTTGATGGGTCTAGGACGCATAGTTTAGCCGGAAAACGCGTTTAAAGATAAAAATGTCCAATTTTTTAAAATTAGTTTTTCGTGTCATTCGTTACATGGATTAAAAGGTGGCAGTTCCGAGATCACGAATATATAATTTTTAAGTCGCTGGGGCAAGTAGTTTAGCCGCAAATCGAATTTTAAGGGACAGAAAAAGTGTAAAGTTTGATGGGTCTAGGACGCATAGTTTAGCCGGAAAACGCGTTTAAAGATAAAAATGTCCAATTTTTTTAAAATTAGTTTTTCGTGTCATTCGTTACATGGATTAAAAGGTGGCAGTTCCAAGATCACGAATATATAATTTTTAAGTCGCTGGGGCAAGTAGTTTAGCCGCAAATCGAATTTTAAGGGACAGAAAAAGTGTAAAGTTTGATGGGTCTAGGACGCATAGTTTAGCCGGAAAACGCGTTTAAAGATAAAAATGTCCAATTTTTTTAAAATTAGTTTTTCGTGTCATTCGTTACATGGATTAAAAGGTGGCAGTTCCAAGATCACGAATATATAATTTTTAAGTCGCTGGGGCAAGTAGTTTAGCCGCAAATCGAATTTTAAGGGACAGAAAAAGTGTAAAGTTTCATGGGTCTAGGACGCATAGTTTAGCCGGAAAACGCGTTTAAAGATAAAAATGTCCAATTTTTTTTAAATTAGTTTTTCGTGTCATTCGTTACATGGATTAAAAGGTGGCAGTTCCAAGATCACGAATATATAATTTTTAAGTCGCTGGGGCAAGTAGTTTAGCCGCAAATCGAATTTTAAGGGACAGAAAAAGTGTAAAGTTTGATGGGTCTAGGACGCATAGTTTAGCCGGAAAACGCGTTTAAAGATAAAAATGTCCAATTTTTTTAAAATTAGATTTTCGTGTCATTCGTTACATGGATTAAAAGGTGGCAGTTCCAAGATCACGAATATATAATTTTTAAGTCGCTGGGGCAAGTAGTTTAGCCGCAAATCGAATTTTAAGGGACAGAAAAAGTGTAAAGTTTGATGGGTCTAGGACGCATAGTTTAGCCGGAAAACGCGTTTAAAGATAAAAATGTCCAATTTTTTTAAAATTAGTTTTTCGTGTCATTCGTTACATGGATTAAAAGGTGGCAGTTCCAAGATCACGAATATATAATTTTTAAGTCGCTGGGGCAAGTAGTTTAGCCGCAAATCGAATTTTAAGGGACAGAAAAAGTGTAAAGTTTGATGGGTCTAGGACGCATAGTTTAGCCGGAAAACGCGTTTAAAGATAAAAATGTCCAATTTTTTTAAAATTAGATTTTCGTGTCATTCGTTACATGGATTAAAAGGTGGCAGTTCCAAGATCACGAATATATAATTTTTAAGTCGCTGGGGCAAGTAGTTTAGCCGCAAATCGAATTTTAAGGGACAGAAAAAGTGTAAAGTTTGATGGGTCTAGGACGCATAGTTTAGCCGGAAAACGCGTTTAAAGATAAAAATGTCCAATTTTTTTTAAAATTAGTTTTTCGTGTCATTCGTTACATGGATTAAAAGGTGGCAGTTCCAAGATCACGAATATATAATTTTTAAGTCGCTGGGGCAAGTAGTTTAGCCGCAAATCGAATTTTAAGGGACAGAAAAAGTGTAAAGTTTGATGGGTCTAGGACGCATAGTTTAGCCGGAAAACGCGTTTAAAGATAAAAATGTCCAATTTTTTTAAAATTAGTTTTTCGTGTCATTCGTTACATGGATTAAAAGGTGGCAGTTCCAAGATCACGAATATATAATTTTTAAGTCGCTGGGGCAAGTAGTTTAGCCGCAAATCGAATTTTAAGGGACAGAAAAAGTGTAAAGTTTGATGGGTCTAGGACGCATAGTTTAGCCGGAAAACGCGTTTAAAGATAAAAATGTCCAATTTTTTTAAAATTAGTTTTTCGTGTCATTCGTTACATGGATTAAAAGGTGGCAGTTCCAAGATCACGAATATATAATTTTTAAGTCGCTGGGGCAAGTAGTTTAGCCGCAAATCGAATTTTAAGGGACAGAAAAAGTGTAAAGTTTGATGGGTCTAGGACGCATAGTTTAGCCGGAAAACGCGTTTAAAGATAAAAATGTCCAACTTTTTTAAAATTAGTTTTTCGTGTCATTCGTTACATGGATTAAAAGGTGGCAGTTCCAAGATCACGAATATATAATTTTTAAGTCGCTGGGGCAAGTAGTTTAGCCGCAAATCGAATTTTAAGGGACAGAAAAAGTGTAAAGTTTGATGGGTCTAGGACGCATAGTTTAGCCGGAAAACGCGTTTAAAGATAAAAATGTCCAATTTTTTTAAAATTAGTTTTTCGTGTCATTCGTTACATGGATTAAAAGGTGGCGGTTCCAAGATCACGAATATATAATTTTTAAGTCGCTGGGGCAAGTAGTTTAGCCGCAAATCGAATTTTAACGGACAGAAAAAGTGTAAAATTTGATGGGTCTAGGACGCATAGTTTAGCCGGAAAACGCGTTTAAAGATAAAAATGTCCAATTTTAAGGGACAGAAAAAGTGTAAAGTTTGATGGGTCTAGGACGCATAGTTTAGCCGGAAAACGCGTTTAAAGATAAAAATGTCCAATTTTTTTTAAAATTAGTTTTTCGTGTCATTCGTTACATGGATTAAAAGGTGGCAGTTCCAAGATCACGAATATATAATTTTTAAGTCGCTGGGGCAAGTAGTTCAGCCGCAAATCGAATTTTAAGGGACAGAAAAAGTCTAAAGTTTGATGGGTCTAGGACGCATAGTTTAGCCGGAAAACGCGTTTAAAGATAAAAATGTCCAATTTTTTTAAAATTAGATTTTCGTGTCATTCGTTACATGGATTAAAAGGTGGCAGTTCCAAGATCACGAATATATAATTTTTAAGTCGCTGGGGCAAGTAGTTTAGCCGCAAATCGAATTTTAAGGGACAGAAAAAGTGTAAAGTTTGATGGGTCTAGGACGCATAGTTTAGCCGGAAAACGCGTTTAAAGATAAAAATGTCCAATTTTTTTAAAATTAGATTTTCGTGTCATTCGTTACATGGATTAAAAGGTGGCAGTTCTAAGATCACGAATATATAATTTTTAAGTCGCTGGGGCAAGTAGTTTAGCCGCAAATCGAATTTTAAGGGACAGAAAAAGTGTAAAGTTTGATGGGTCTAGGATGCATAGTTTAGCCGGAAAACGCGTTTAAAGATAAAAATGTCCAATTTTTTTAAAATTAGTTTTTCGTGTCATTCGTTACATGGATTAAAAGGTGGCAGTTCCAAGATCACGAATATATAATTTTTAAGTCGCTGGGGCAAGTAGTTTAGCCGCAAATCGAATTTTAAGGGACAGAAAAAGTGTAAAGTTTGATGGGTCTAGGACGCATAGTTTAGCCGGAAAACGCGTTTAAAGATAAAAATGTCCAATTTTTTTAAAATTAGTTTTTCGTGTCATTCGTTACATGGATTAAAAGGTGGCAGTTCCAAGATCACGAATATATAATTTTTAAGTCGCTGGGGCAAGTAGTTTAGCCGCAAATCGAATTTTAAGGGACAGAAAAAGTGTAAAGTTTGATGGGTCTAGGACGCATAGTTTAGCCGGAAAACGCGTTTAAAGATAAAAATGTCCAATTTTTTTAAAATTAGTTTTTCGTGTCATTCGTTACATGGATTAAAAGGTGGCAGTTCCAAGATCACGAATATATAATTTTTAAGTCGCTGGGGCAAGTAGTTTAGCCGCAAATCGAATTTTAAGGGACAGAAAAAGTGTAAAGTTTGATGGGTCTAGGACGCATAGTTTAGCCGGAAAACGCGTTTAAAGATAAAAATGTCCAATTTTTTTAAAATTAGATTTTCGTGTCATTCGTTACATGGATTAAAAGGTGGCAGTTCCAAGATCACGAATATATAATTTTTAAGTCGCTGGGGCAAGTAGTTTAGCCGCAAATCGAATTTTAAGGGACAGAAAAAGTGTAAAGTTTGATGGGTCTAGGACGCATAGTTTAGCCGGAAAACGCGTTTAAAGATAAAAATGTCCAATTTTTTTTAAAATTAGTTTTTCGTGTCATTCGTTACATGGATTAAAAGGTGGCAGTTCCAAGATCACGAATATATAATTTTTAAGTCGCTGGGGCAAGTAGTTTAGCCGCAAATCGAATTTTAAGGGACAGAAAAAGTGTAAAGTTTGATGGGTCTAGGACGCATAGTTTAGCCGGAAAACGCGTTTAAAGATAAAAATGTCCAATTTTTTTAAAATTAGTTTTTCGTGTCATTCGTTACATGGATTAAAAGGTGGCAGTTCCAAGATCACGAATATATAATTTTTAAGTCGCTGGGGCAAGTAGTTTAGCCGCAAATCGAATTTTAAGGGACAGAAAAAGTGTAAAGTTTGATGGGTCTAGGACGCATAGTTTAGCCGGAAAACGCGTTTAAAGATAAAAATGTCCAATTTTTTTAAAATTAGTTTTTCGTGTCATTCGTTACATGGATTAAAAGGTGGCAGTTCCAAGATCACGAATATATAATTTTTAAGTCGCTGGGGCAAGTAGTTTAGCCGCAAATCGAATTTTAAGGGACAGAAAAAGTGTAAAGTTTGATGGGTCTAGGACGCATAGTTTAGCCGGAAAACGCGTTTAAAGATAAAAATGTCCAACTTTTTTAAAATTAGTTTTTCGTGTCATTCGTTACATGGATTAAAAGGTGGCAGTTCCAAGATCACGAATATATAATTTTTAAGTCGCTGGGGCAAGTAGTTTAGCCGCAAATCGAATTTTAAGGGACAGAAAAAGTGTAAAGTTTGATGGGTCTAGGACGCATAGTTTAGCCGGAAAACGCGTTTAAAGATAAAAATGTCCAATTTTTTTAAAATTAGTTTTTCGTGTCATTCGTTACATGGATTAAAAGGTGGCGGTTCCAAGATCACGAATATATAATTTTTAAGTCGCTGGGGCAAGTAGTTTAGCCGCAAATCGAATTTTAACGGACAGAAAAAGTGTAAAATTTGATGGGTCTAGGACGCATAGTTTAGCCGGAAAACGCGTTTAAAGATAAACAGAAAAAGTGTAAAGTTTGATGGGTCTAGGACGCATAGTTTAGCCGGAAAACGCGTTTAAAGATAAAAATGTCCAATTTTTTTTAAAATTAGTTTTTCGTGTCATTCGTTACATGGATTAAAAGGTGGCAGTTCCAAGATCACGAATATATAATTTTTAAGTCGCTGGGGCAAGTAGTTCAGCCGCAAATCGAATTTTAAGGGACAGAAAAAGTCTAAAGTTTGATGGGTCTAGGACGCATAGTTTAGCCGGAAAACGCGTTTAAAGATAAAAATGTCCAATTTTTTTAAAATTAGATTTTCGTGTCATTCGTTACATGGATTAAAAGGTGGCAGTTCCAAGATCACGAATATATAATTTTTAAGTCGCTGGGGCAAGTAGTTTAGCCGCAAATCGAATTTTAAGGGACAGAAAAAGTGTAAAGTTTGATGGGTCTAGGACGCATAGTTTAGCCGGAAAACGCGTTTAAAGATAAAAATGTCCAATTTTTTTAAAATTAGATTTTCGTGTCATTCGTTACATGGATTAAAAGGTGGCAGTTCTTAGATCACGAATATATAATTTTTAAGTCGCTGGGGCAAGTAGTTTAGCCGCAAATCGAATTTTAAGGGACAGAAAAAGTGTAAAGTTTGATGGGTCTAGGATGCATAGTTTAGCCGGAAAACGCGTTTAAAGATAAAAATGTCCAATTTTTTTAAAATTAGTTTTTCGTGTCATTCGTTACATGGATTAAAAGGTGGCAGTTCCAAGATCACGAATATATAATTTTTAAGTCGCTGGGGCAAGTAGTTTAGCCGCAAATCGAATTTTAAGGGACAGAAAAAGTGTAAAGTTTGATGGGTCTAGGACGCATAGTTTAGCCGGAAAACGCGTTTAAAGATAAAAATGTCCAATTTTTTTAAAATTAGATTTTCGTGTCATTCGTTACATGGATTAAAAGGTGGCAGTTCCAAGATCACGAATATATAATTTTTATGTCGCTGGGGCAAGTAGTTTAGCCGCAAATCGAATTTTAAGGGACAGAAAAAGTGTAAAGTTTGATGGGTCTAGGACGCATAGTTTAGCCGGAAAACGCGTTTAAAGATAAAAATGTCCAATTTTTTTAAAATTAGTTTTTCGTGTCATTCGTTACATGGATTAAAAGGTGGCAGTTCCAAGATCACGAATATATAATTTTTAAGTCGCTGGTGCAAGTAGTTTAGCCGCAAATCGAATTTTAAGGGACAGAAAAAGTGTAAAGTTTGATGGGTCTAGGACGCATAGTTTAGCCGGAAAACGCGTTTAAAGATAAAAATGTCCAATTTTTTTTAAAATTAGTTTTTCGTGTCATTCGTTACATGGATTTAAAGGTGGCAGTTCCAAGATCACGAATATATAATTTTTAAGTCGCTGGGGCAAGTAGTTTAGCCGCAAATCGAATTTTAAGGGACAGAAAAAGTGTAAAGTTTGATGGGTCTAGGACGCATAGTTTAGCCGGAAAACGCGTTTAAAGATAAAAATGTCCAATTTTTTTAAAATTAGTTTTTCGTGTCATTCGTTACATGGATTAAAAGGTGGCAGTTCCAAGATCACGAATATATAATTTTTAAGTCGCTGGGGCAAGTAGTTTAGCCGCAAATCGAATTTTAAGGGACAGAAAAAGTGTAAAGTTTGATGGGTCTAGGACGCATAGTTTAGCCGGAAAACGCGTTTAAAGATAAAAATGTCCAATTTTTTTAAAATTAGTTTTTCGTGTCATTCGTTACATGGATTAAAAGGTGGCAGTTCCAAGATCACGAATATATAATTTTTAAGTCGCTGGGGCAAGTAGTTTAGCCGCAAATCGAATTTTAAGGGACAGAAAAAGTGTAAAGTTTGATGGGTCTAGGACACATAGTTTAGCCGGAAAACGCGTTTAAAGATAAAAATGTCCAATTTTTTTAAAATTAGTTTTTTCGTGTCATTCGTTACATGGATTAAAAGGTGGCAGTTCCAAGATCACGAATATATAATTTTTAAGTCGCTGGGGCAAGTAGTTTAGCCGCAAATCGAATTTTAGGGGACAGAAAAAGTGTAAAGTTTGATGGGTCTAGGACGCATAGTTTAGCCGGAAAACGCGTTTAAAGATAAAAATGTCCATTTTTTTTAAAATTAGTTTTTCGTGTCATTCGTTACATGGATTAAAAGGTGGCAGTTCCAAGATCACGAATATATAATTTTTAAGTCGCTGGGGGCAAGTAGTTTAGCCGCAAATCGAATTTTAAGGGACAGAAAAAGTGTAAAGTTTGATGGGTCTAGGACGCATAGTTTAGCCGGAAAACGCGTTTAAAGATAAAAATGTCCAATTTTTTTAAAATTAGTTTTTCGTGTCATTTGTTACATGGATTAAAAGGTGGCAGTTCCAAGATCACGAATATATAATTTTTAAGTCGCTGGGGCAAGTAGTTTAGCCGCAAATCGAATTTTAAGGGACAGAAAAAGTGTAAAGTTTGATGGGTCTAGGACGCATAGTTTAGCCGAAAAACGCGTTTAAAGATAAAAATGTCCAATTTTTTTAAAATTAGTTTTTCGTGTCATTCGTTACATGGATTAAAAGGTGGCAGTTCCAAGATCACGAATATATAATTTTTAAGTCGCTGGGGCAAGTAGTTTAGCCGCAAATCGAATTTTAAGGGACAGAAAAAGTGTAAAGTTTGATGGGTCTAGGACGCATAGTTTAGCCGGAAAACGCGTTTAAAGATAAAAATGTCCAATTTTTTTTAAAATTAGTTTTTCGTGTCATTCGTTACATGGATTAAAAGGTGGCAGTTCCAAGATCACGAATATATAATTTTTAAGTCGCTGGGGCAAGTAGTTTAGCCGCAAATCGAATTTTAAGGGACAGAAAAAGTGTAAAGTTTGATGGGTCTAGGACGCATAGTTTAGCCGGAAAACGCGTTTAAAGATAAAAATGTCCAATTTTTTTAAAATTAGTTTTTCGTGTCATTCGTTACATGGATTAAAAGGTGGCAGTTCCAAGATCACGAATATATAATTTTTAAGTCGCTGGGGCAAGTAGTTTAGCCGCAAATCGAATTTTAAGGGACAGAAAAAGTGTAAAGTTTGATGGGTCTAGGACGCATAGTTTAGCCGGAAAACGCGTTTAAAGATAAAAATGTCCAATTTTTTTTTAAAATTAGTTTTTCGTGTCATTCGTTACATGGATTAAAAGGTGGCAGTTCCAAGATCACGAATATATAATTTTTAAGTCGCTGGGGCAAGTAGTTTAGCCGCAAATCGAATTTTAAGGGACAGAAAAAGTGTAAAGTTTGATGGGTCTAGGACGCATAGTTTAGCCGGAAAACGCGTTTAAAGATAAAAATGTCCAATTTTTTTAAAATTAGATTTTCGTGTCATTCGTTACATGGATTAAAAGGTGGCAGTTCCAAGATCACGAATATATAATTTTTAATTCGCTGGGGCAAGTAGTTTAGCCGCAAATCGAATTTTAAGGGACAGAAAAAGTGTAAAGTTTGATGGGTCTAGGACGCATAGTTTAGCCGGAAAACGCGTTTAAAGATAAAAATGTCCAATTTTTTTAAAATTAGTTTTTCGTGTCATTCGTTACATGGATTAAAAGGTGGCAGTTCCAAGATCACGAATATATAATTTTTAAGTCGCTGGGGCAAGTAGTTTAGCCGCAAATCGAATTTTAAGGGACAGAAAAAGTGTAAAGTTTGATGGGTCTAGGACGCATAGTTTAGCCGGAAAACGCGTTTAAAGATAAAAATGTCCAATTTTTTTAAAATTAGTTTTTCGTGTCATTCGTTACATGGATTAAAAGGTGGCAGTTCCAAGATCACGAATATATAATTTTTAAGTCGCTGGGGCAAGTAGTTTAGCCGCAAATCGAATTTTAAGGGACAGAAGAAGTGTAAAGTTTGATGGGTCTAGGACGCATAGTTTAGCCGAAAAACGCGTTTAAAGATAAAAATGTCCAATTTTTTTAAAATTAGTTTTTCGTGTCATTCGTTACATGGATTAAAAGGTGGCAGTTCCAAGATCACGAATATATAATTTTTAAGTCGCTGGGGCAAGTAGTTTAGCCGCAAATCGAATTTTAAGGGACAGAAAAAGTGTAAAGTTTGATGGGTCTAGGACGCATAGTTTAGCCGGAAAACGCGTTTAAAGATAAAAATGTCCAATTTTTTTAAAATTAGTTTTTCGTGTCATTCGTTACATGGATTAAAAGGTGGCAGTTCCAAGATCACGAATATATAATTTTTAAGTCGCTGGGGCAAGTAGTTTAGCCGCAAATCGAATTTTAAGGGACAGAAAAAGTGTAAAGTTTGATGGGTCTAGGACGCATAGTTTAGCCGGAAAACGCGTTTAAAGATAAAAATGTCCAATTTTTTTAAAATTAGATTTTCGTGTCATTCGTTACATGGATTAAAAGGTGGCAGTTCCAAGATCACGAATATATAATTTTTAATTCGCTGGGGCAAGTAGTTTAGCCGCAAATCGAATTTTAAGGGACAGAAAAAGTGTAAAGTTTGATGGGTCTAGGACGCATAGTTTAGCCGGAAAACGCGTTTAAAGATAAAAATGTCCAATTTTTTTAAAATTAGTTTTTCGTGTCATTCGTTACATGGATTAAAAGGTGGCAGTTCCAAGATCACGAATATATAATTTTTAAGTCGCTGGGGCAAGTAGTTTAGCCGCAAATCGAATTTTAAGGGACAGAAAAAGTGTAAAGTTTGATGGGTCTAGGACGCATAGTTTAGCCGGAAAACGCGTTTAAAGATAAAAATGTCCACTTTTTTTTTAAATTAGTTTTTCGTGTCATTCGTTACATGGATTAAAAGGTGGCAGTTCCAAGATCACGAATATATAATTTTTAAGTCGCTGGGGCAAGTAGTTTAGCCGCAAATCGAATTTTAAGGGACAGAAAAAGTGTAAAGTTTGATGGGTCTAGGACGCATAGTTTAGCCGGAAAACGCGTTTAAAGATAAAAATGTCCAATTTTTTTAAAATTAGTTTTTCGTGTCATTCGTTACATGGATTAAAAGGTGGCAGTTCCAAGATCACGAATATATAATTTTTAAGTCGCTGGGGCAAGTAGTTTAGCCGCAAATCGAATTTTAAGGGACAGAAAAAGTGTAAAGTTTGATGGGTCTAGGACGCATAGTTTAGCCGGAAAACGCGTTTAAAGATAAAAATGTCCAATTTTTTTAAAATTAGTTTTTCGTGTCATTCGTTACATGGATTAAAAGGTGGCAGTTCCAAGATCACGAATATATAATTTTTAAGTCGCTGGGGCAAGTAGTTTAGCCGCAAATCGAATTTTAAGGGACAGAAAAAGTGTAAAGTTTGATGGGTCTAGGACGCATAGTTTAGCCGGAAAACGCGTTTAAAGATAAAAATGTCCAATTTTTTTTAAAATTAGTTTTTCGTGTCATTCGTTACATGGATTAAAAGGTGGCAGTTCCAAGATCACGAATATATAATTTTTAAGTCGCTGGGGCAAGTAGTTTAGCCGCAAATCGAATTTTAAGGGACAGAAAAAGTGTAAAGTTTGATGGGTCTAGGACGCATAGTTTAGCCGGAAAACGCGTTTAAAGATAAAAATGTCCAATTTTTTTAAAATTAGTTTTTCGTGTCATTCGTTACATGGATTAAAAGGTGGCAGTTCCAAGATCACGAATATATAATTTTTAAGTCGCTGGGGCAAGTAGTTTAGCCGCAAATCGAATTTTAAGGGACAGAAAAAGTGTAAAGTTTGATGGGTCTAGGACGCATAGTTTAGCCGGAAAACGCGTTTAAAGATAAAAATGTCCAATTTTTTTAAAATTAGTTTTTCGTGTCATTCGTTACATGGATTAAAAGGTGGCAGTTCCAAGATCACGAATATATAATTTTTAAGTCGCTGGGGCAAGTAGTTTAGCCGCAAATCGAATTTTAAGGGACAGAAAAAGTGTAAAGTTTGATGGGTCTAGGACGCATAGTTTAGCCGGAAAACGCGTTTAAAGATAAAAAAGTCCAATTTTTTTAAAATTAGTTTTTCGTGTCATTCGTTACATGGATTAAAAGGTGGCAGTTCCAAGATCACGAATATATAATTTTTAAGTCGCTGGGGCAAGTAGTTTAGCCGCAAATCGAATTTTAACGGACAGAAAAAGTGTAAAATTTGATGGGTCTAGGACGCATAGTTTAGCCGGAAAACGCGTTTAAAGATAAAAATGTCCAATTTTAAGGGACAGAAAAAGTGTAAAGTTTGATGGGTCTAGGACGCATAGTTTAGCCGGAAAACGCGTTTAAAGATAAAAATGTCCAATTTTTTTAAAATTAGTTTTTCGTGTCATTCGTTACATGGATTAAAAGGTGGCAGTTCCAAGATCACGAATATATAATTTTTAAGTCGCTGGGGCAAGTAGTTCAGCCGCAAATCGAATTTTAAGGGACAGAAAAAGTCTAAAGTTTGATGGGTCTAGGACGCATAGTTTAGCCGGAAAACGCGTTTAAAGATAAAAATGTCCAATTTTTTTAAAATTAGATTTTCGTGTCATTCGTTACATGGATTAAAAGGTGGCAGTTCCAAGATCACGAATATATAATTTTTAAGTCGCTGGGGCAAGTAGTTTAGCCGCAAATCGAATTTTAAGGGACAGAAAAAGTGTAAAGTTTGATGGGTCTAGGACGCATAGTTTAGCCGGAAAACGCGTTTAAAGATAAAAATGTCCAATTTTTTTAAAATTAGATTTTCGTGTCATTCGTTACATGGATTAAAAGGTGGCAGTTCCAAGATCACGAATATATAATTTTTAAGTCGCTGGGGCAAGTAGTTTAGCCGCAAATCGAATTTTAAGGGACAGAAAAAGTGTAAAGTTTGATGGGTCTAGGATGCATAGTTTAGCCGGAAAACGCGTTTAAAGATAAAAATGTCCAATTTTTTTAAAATTAGTTTTTCGTGTCATTCGTTACATGGATTAAAAGGTGGCAGTTCCAAGATCACGAATATATAATTTTTAAGTCGCTGGGGCAAGTAGTTTAGCCGCAAATCGAATTTTAAGGGACAGAAAAAGTGTAAAGTTTGATGGGTCTAGGACGCATAGTTTAGCCGGAAAACGCCTTTAAAGATAAAAATGTCCAATTTTTTTAAAATTACATTTTCGTGTCATTCGTTACATGGATTAAAAGGTGGCAGTTCCAAGATCACGAATATATAATTTTTAAGTCGCTGGGGCAAGTAGTTTAGCCGCAAATCGAATTTTAAGGGACAGTAAAAGTGTAAAGTTTGATGGGTCTAGGACGCATAGTTTAGCCGGAAAACGCGTTTAAAGATAAAAATGTCCAATTTTTTTAAAATTAGTTTTTCGTGTCATTCGTTACATGGATTAAAAGGTGGCAGTTCCAAGATCACGAATATATAATTTTTAAGTCGCTGGTGCAAGTAGTTTAGCCGCAAATCGAATTTTAAGGGACAGAAAAAGTGTAAAGTTTGATGGGTCTAGGACGCATAGTTTAGCCGGAAAACGCGTTTAAAGATAAAAATGTCCAATTTTTTTTAAAATTAGTTTTTCGTGTCATTCGTTACATGGATTAAAAGGTGGCAGTTCCAAGATCACGAATATATAATTTTTAAGTCGCTGGGGCAAGTAGTTTAGCCGCAAATCGAATTTTAAGGGACAGAAAAAGTGTAAAGTTTGATGGGTCTAGGACGCATAGTTTAGCCGGAAAACGCGTTTAAAGATAAAAATGTCCAATTTTTTTAAAATTAGTTTTTCGTGTCATTCGTTACATGGATTAAAAGGTGGCAGTTCCAAGATCACGAATATATAATTTTTAAGTCGCTGGGGCAAGTAGTTTAGCCGCAAATCGAATTTTAAGGGACAGAAAAAGTGTAAAGTTTGATGGGTCTAGGACGCATAGTTTAGCCGGAAAACGCGTTTAAAGATAAAAATGTCCAATTTTTTTAAAATTAGTTTTTCGTGTCATTCGTTACATGGATTAAAAGGTGGCAGTTCCAAGATCACGAATATATAATTTTTAAGTCGCTGGGGCAAGTAGTTTAGCCGCAAATCGAATTTTAAGGGACAGAAAAAGTGTAAAGTTTGATGGGTCTAGGACGCATAGTTTAGCCGGAAAACGCGTTTAAAGATAAAAATGTCCAATTTTTTTAAAATTAGTTTTTCGTGTCATTCGTTACATGGATTAAAAGGTGGCAGTTCCAAGATCACGAATATATAATTTTTAAGTCGCTGGGGCAAGTAGTTTAGCCGCAAATCGAATTTTAACGGACAGAAAAAGTGTAAAATTTGATGGGTCTAGGACGCATAGTTTAGCCGGAAAACGCGTTTAAAGATAAAAATGTCCAATTTTAAGGGACAGAAAAAGTGTAAAGTTTGATGGGTCTAGGACGCATAGTTTAGCCGGAAAACGCGTTTAAAGATAAAAATGTCCAATTTTTTTAAAATTAGTTTTTCGTGTCATTCGTTACATGGATTAAAAGGTGGCAGTTCCAAGATCACGAATATATAATTTTTAAGTCGCTGGGGCAAGTAATTCAGCCGCAAATCGAATTTTAAGGGACAGAAAAAGTCTAAAGTTTGATGGGTCTAGGACGCATAGTTTAGCCGGAAAACGCGTTTAAAGATAAAAATGTCCAATTTTTTTAAAATTAGATTTTCGTGTCATTCGTTACATGGATTAAAAGGTGGCAGTTCCAAGATCACGAATATATAATTTTTAAGTCGCTGGGGCAAGTAGTTTAGCCGCAAATCGAATTTTAAGGGACAGAAAAAGTGTAAAGTTTGATGGGTCTAGGACGCATAGTTTAGCCGGAAAACGCGTTTAAAGATAAAAATGTCCAATTTTTTTAAAATTAGATTTTCGTGTCATTCGTTACATGGATTAAAAGGTGGCAGTTCCAAGATCACGAATATATAATTTTTAAGTCGCTGGGGCAAGTAGTTTAGCCGCAAATCGAATTTTAAGGGACAGAAAAAGTGTAAAGTTTGATGGGTCTAGGATGCATAGTTTAGCCGGAAAACGCGTTTAAAGATAAAAATGTCCAATTTTTTTAAAATTAGTTTTTCGTGTCATTCGTTACATGGATTAAAAGGTGGCAGTTCCAAGATCACGAATATATAATTTTTAAGTCGCTGGGGCAAGTAGTTTAGCCGCAAATCGAATTTTAAGGGACAGAAAAAGTGTAAAGTTTGATGGGTCTAGGACGCATAGTTTAGCCGGAAAACGCCTTTAAAGATAAAAATGTCCAATTTTTTTAAAATTACATTTTCGTGTCATTCGTTACATGGATTAAAAGGTGGCAGTTCCAAGATCACGAATATATAATTTTTAAGTCGCTGGGGCAAGTAGTTTAGCCGCAAATCGAATTTTAAGGGACAGTAAAAGTGTAAAGTTTGATGGGTCTAGGACGCATAGTTTAGCCGGAAAACGCGTTTAAAGATAAAAATGTCCAATTTTTTTAAAATTAGTTTTTCGTGTCATTCGTTACATGGATTAAAAGGTGGCAGTTCCAAGATCACGAATATATAATTTTTAAGTCGCTGGTGCAAGTAGTTTAGCCGCAAATCGAATTTTAAGGGACAGAAAAAGTGTAAAGTTTGATGGGTCTAGGACGCATAGTTTAGCCGGAAAACGCGTTTAAAGATAAAAATGTCCAATTTTTTTTAAAATTAGTTTTTCGTGTCATTCGTTACATGGATTAAAAGGTGGCAGTTCCAAGATCACGAATATATAATTTTTAAGTCGCTGGGGCAAGTAGTTTAGCCGCAAATCGAATTTTAAGGGAGAGAAAAAGTGTAAAGTTTGATGGGTCTAGGACGCATAGTTTAGCCGGAAAACGCGTTTAAAGATAAAAATGTCCAATTTTTTTAAAATTAGTTTTTCGTGTCATTCGTTACATGGATTAAAAGGTGGCAGTTCCAAGATCACGAATATATAATTTTTAAGTCGCTGGGGCAAGTAGTTTAGCCGCAAATCGAATTTTAAGGGACAGAAAAAGTGTAAAGTTTGATGGGTCTAGGACGCATAGTTTAGCCGGAAAACGCGTTTAAAGATAAAAATGTCCAATTTTTTTAAAATTAGATTTTCGTGTCATTCGTTACATGGATTAAAAGGTGGCAGTTCCAAGATCACGAATATATAATTTTTAAGTCGCTGGGGCAAGTAGTTTAGCCGCAAATCGAATTTTAAGGGACAGAAAAAGTGTAAAGTTTGATGGGTCTAGGACGCATAGTTTAGCCGGAAAACGCGTTTAAAGATAAAAATGTCCAATTTTTTTAAAATTAGTTTTTCGTGTCATTCGTTACATGGATTAAAAGGTGGCAGTTCCAAGATCACGAATATATAATTTTTAAGTCGCTGGGGCAAGTAGTTTAGCCGCAAATCGAATTTTAAGGGACAGAAAAAGTGTAAAGTTTGATGGGTCTAGGACGCATAGTTTAGCCGGAAAACGCGTTTAAAGATAAAAATGTCCAATTTTTTTAAAATTAGATTTTCGTGTCATTCGTTACATGGATTAAAAGGTGGCAGTTCCAAGATCACGAATATATAATTTTTAAGTCGCTGGGGCAAGTAGTTTAGCCGCAAATCGAATTTTAAGGGACAGAAAAAGTGTAAAGTTTGATGGGTCTAGGACGCATAGTTTAGCCGGAAAACGCGTTTAAAGATAAAAATGTCCAATTTTTTTAAAATTAGTTTTTCGTGTCATTCGTTACATGGATTAAAAGGTGGCAGTTCCAAGATCACGAATATATAATTTTTAAGTCGCTGGGGCAAGTAGTTTAGCCGCAAATCGAATTTTAAGGGACAGAAAAAGTGTAAAGTTTGATGGGTCTAGGACGCATAGTTTAGCCGGAAAACGCGTTTAAAGATAAAAATGTCCAATTTTTTTAAAATTAGTTTTTCGTGTCATTCGTTACATGGATTAAAAGGTGGCAGTTCCAAGATCACGAATATATAATTTTTAAGTCGCTGGGGCAAGTAGTTTAGCCGCAAATCGAATTTTAAGGGACAGAAAAAGTGTAAAGTTTGATGGGTCTAGGACGCATAGTTTAGCCGGAAAACGCGTTTAAAGATAAAAATGTCCAATTTTTTAAAAATTAGTTTTTCGTGTCATTCGTTACATGGATTAAAAGGTGGCAGTTCCAAGATCACGAATATATAATTTTTAAGTCGCTGGGGCAAGTAGTTTAGCCGCAAACCGAATTTTAAGGGACAGAAAAAGTGTAAAATTTGATGGGTCTAGGACGCATAGTTTAGCCGGAAAACGCGTTTAAAGATAAAAATGTCCAATTTTTTTAAAATTAGATTTTCGTGTCATTCGTCACATGGATTAAAAGGTGGCAGTTCCAAGATCACGAATATATAATTTTTAAGTCGCTGGGGCAAGTAGTTTAGCCGCAAATCGAATTTTAAGGGACAGAAAAAGTGTAAAGTTTGATGGGTCTAGGACGCATAGTTTAGCCGGAAAACGCGTTTAAAGATAAAAATGTCCAATTTTTTTAAAATTAGTTTTTCGTGTCATTCGTTACATGGATTAAAAGGTGGCAGTTCCAAGATCACGAATATATAATTTTTAGGTCGCTGGGGCAAGTAGTTTAGCCGCAAATCGAATTTTAAGGGACAGAAAAAGTGTAAAGTTTGATGGGTCTAGGACGCATAGTTTAGCCGGAAAACGCGTTTAAAGATAAAAATGTCCAATTTTTTTAAAATTAGTTTTTCGTGTCATTCGTTACATGGATTAAAAGGTGGCAGTTCCAAGATCACGAATATATAATTTTTAAGTCGCTGGGGCAAGTAGTTTAGCCGCAAATCGAATTTTAAGGGACAGAAAAAGTGTAAAGTTTGATGGGTCTAGGACGCATAGTTTAGCCGGAAAACGCGTTTAAAGATAAAAATGTCCAATTTTTTTAAAATTAGATTTTCGTGTCATTCGTTACATGGATTAAAAGGTGGCAGTTCCAAGATCACGAATATATAATTTTTAAGTCGCTGGGGCAAGTAGTTTAGCCGCAAATCGAATTTTAAGGGACAGAAAAAGTGTAAAGTTTGATGGGTCTAGGACGCATAGTTTAGCCGGAAAACGCGTTTAAAGATAAAAATGTCCAATTTTTTTAAAATTAGATTTTCGTGTCATTCGTTACATGGATTAAAAGGTGGCAGTTCCAAGATCACGAATATATAATTTTTAAGTCGCTGGGGCAAGTAGTTTAGCCGCAAATCGAATTTTAAGGGACAGAAAAAGTGTAAAGTTTGATGGGTCTAGGACGCATAGTTTAGCCGGAAAACGCGTTTAAAGATAAAAATGTCCAATTTTTTTAAAATTAGTTTTTCGTGTCATTCGTTACATGGATTAAAAGGTGGCAGTTCCAAGATCACGAATATATAATTTTTAAGTCGCTGGGGCAAGTAGTTTAGCCGCAAATCGAATTTTAAGGGACAGAAAAAGTGTAAAGTTTGATGGGTCTAGGACGCATAGTTTAGCCGGAAAACGCGTTTAAAGATAAAAATGTCCAATTTTTTTAAAATTAGTTTTTCGTGTCATTCGTTACATGGATTAAAAGGTGGCAGTTCCAAGATCACGAATATATAATTTTTAAGTCGCTGGGGCAAGTAGTTTAGCCGCAAATCGAATTTTAAGGGACAGAAAAAGTGTAAAGTTTGATGGGTCTAGGACGCATAGTTTAGCCGGAAAACGCGTTTAAAGATAAAAATGTCCAATTTTTTTAAAATTAGATTTTCGTGTCATTCGTTACATGGATTAAAAGGTGGCAGTTCCAAGATCACGAATATATAATTTTTAAGTCGCTGGGGCAAGTAGTTTAGCCGCAAATCGAATTTTAAGGGACAGAAAAAGTGTAAAGTTTGATGGATCTAGGACGCATAGTTTAGCCGGAAAACGCGTTTAAAGATAAAAATGTCCAATTTTTTTAAAATTAGTTTTTCGTGTCATTCGTTACATGGATTAAAAGGTGGCAGTTCCAAGATCACGAATATATAATTTTCAAGTCGCTGGGGCAAGTAGTTTAGCCGCAAATCGAATTTTAAGGGACAGAAAAAGTGTAAAGTTTGATGGGTCTAGGACGCATAGTTTAGCCGGAAAACGCGTTTAAAGATAAAAATGTCCAATTTTTTTAAAATTAGATTTTCGTGTCATTCGTTACATGGATTAAAAGGTGGCAGTTCCAAGATCACGAATATATAATTTTTAAGTCGCTGGGGCAAGTAGTTTAGCCGCAAATCGAATTTTAAGGGACAGAAAAAGTGTAAAGTTTGATGGGTCTAGGACGCATAGTTTAGCCGGAAAACGCGTTTAAAGATAAAAATGTCCAATTTTTTTAAAATTAGTTTTTCGTGTCATTCGTTACATGGATTAAAAGGTGGCAGTTCCAAGATCACGAATATATAATTTTTAAGTCGCTGGGGCAAGTAGTTTAGCCGCAAATCGAATTTTAAGGGACAGAAAAAGTGTAAAGTTTGATGGGTCTAGGACGCATAGTTTAGCCGGAAAACGCGTTTAAAGATAAAAATGTCCAATTTTTTTAAAATTAGTTTTTCGTGTCATTCGTTACATGGATTAAAAGGTGGCAGTTCCAAGATCACGAATATATAATTTTTAAGTCGCTGGGGCAAGTAGTTTAGCCGCAAATCGAATTTTAAGGGACAGAAAAAGTGTAAAGTTTGATGGGTCTAGGACGCATAGTTTAGCCGGAAAACGCGTTTAAAGATAAAAATGTCCAATTTTTTTAAAATCAGTTTTTCGTGTCATTCGTTACATGGATTAAAAGGTGGCAGTTCCAAGATCACGAATATATAATTTTTAAGTCGCTGGGGCAAGTAGTTTAGCCGCAAATCGAATTTTAAGGGACAGAAAAAGTGTAAAGTTTGATGGGTCTAGGACGCATAGTTTAGCCGGAAAACGCGTTTAAAGATAAAAATGTCCAATTTTTTTTAAATTAGTTTTTCGTGTCATTCGTTACATGGATTAAAAGGTGGCAGTTCCAAGATCACGAATATATAATTTTTAAGTCGCTGGGGCAAGTAGTTTAGCCGCAAATCGAATTTTAAGGGACAGAAAAAGTGTAAAGTTTGATGGGTCTAGGACGCATAGTTTAGCCGGAAAACGCGTTTAAAGACAAAAATGTCCAATTTTTTTAAAATTAGATTTTCGTGTCATTCGTTACATGGATTAAAAGGTGGCAGTTCCAAGATCACGAATATATAATTTTTAAGTCGCTGGGGCAAGTAGTTTAGCCGCAAATCGAATTTTAAGGGACAGAAAAAGTGTAAAGTTTGATGGGTCTAGGACGCATAGTTTAGCCGGAAAACGCGTTTAAAGATAAAAATGTCCAATTTTTTTAAAATTAGATTTTCGTGTCATTCGTTACATGGATTAAAAGGTGGCAGTTCCAAGATCACGAATATATAATTTTTAAGTCGCTGGGGCAAGTAGTTTAGCCGCAAATCGAATTTTAAGGGCCAGAAAAAGTGTAAAGTTTGATGGGTCTAGGACGCATAGTTTAGCCGGAAAACGCGTTTAAAGATAAAAATGTCCATTTTTTTAAAAATTAGTTTTTCGTGTCATTCGCTACATGGATTAAAAGGTGGCAGTTCCAAGATCACGAATATATAATTTTTAAGTCGCTGGGGCAAGTAGTTTAGCCGCAAATCGAATTTTAAGGGACAGAAAAAGTGTAAAGTTTGATGGGTCTAGGACGCATAGTTTAGCCGGAAAACGCGTTTAAAGATAAAAATGTCCAATTTTTTTAAAATTAGTTTTTCGTGTCATTCGTTACATGGATTAAAAGGTGGCAGTTCCAAGATCACGAATATATAATTTTTAAGTCGCTGGGGCAAGTAGTTTAGCCGCAAATCGAATTTTAAGGGACAGAAAAAGTGTAAAGTTTGATGGGTCTAGGACGCATAGTTTAGCCGGAAAACGCGTTTAAAGATAAAAATGTCCAATTTTTTTAAAATTAGTTTTTCGTGTCATTCGTTACATGGATTAAAAGGTGGCAGTTCCAAGATCACGAATATATAATTTTTAAGTCGCTGGGGCAAGTAGTTTAGCCGCAAATCGAATTTTAAGGGACAGAAAAAGTGTAAAGTTTGATGGGTCTAGGACGCATAGTTTAGCCGGAAAACGCGTTTAAAGATAAAAATGTCCAATTTTTTTAAAAATTAGATTTTCGTGTCATTCGTTACATGGATTAAAAGGTGGCAGTTCCAAGATCACGAATATATAATTTTTAAGTCGCTGGGGCAAGTAGTTTAGCCGCAAATCGAATTTTAAGGGACAGAAAAAGTGTAAAGTTTGATGGGTCTAGGACGCATAGTTTAGCCGGAAAACGCGTTTAAGGATAAAAATGTCCAATTTTTTTAAAATTAGTTTTTCGTGTCATTCGTTACATGGATTAAAAGGTGGCAGTTCCAAGATCACGAATATATAATTTTTAAGTCGCTGGGGCAAGTAGTTTAGCCGCAAATCGAATTTTAAGGGACAGAAAAAGTGTAAAGTTTGATGGGTCTAGGACGCATAGTTTAGCCGGAAAACGCGTTTAAAGATAAAAATGTCCAATTTTTTTTAAATTAGTTTTTCGTGTCATTCGTTACATGGATTAAAAGGTGGCAGTTCCAAGATCACGAATATATAATTTTTAAGTCGCTGGGGCAGGTAGTTTAGCCGCAAATCGAATTTTAAGGGACAGAAAAAGTGTAAAGTTTGATGTGTCTAGGACGCATAGTTTAGCCGGAAAACGCGTTTAAAGATAAAAATGTCCAATTTTTTTAAAATTAGTTTTTCGTGTCATTCGTTACATGGATTAAAAGGTGGCAGTTCCAAGATCACGAATATATAATTTCTAAGTCGCTGGGGCAAGTAGTTTAGCCGCAAATCGAATTTTAAGGGACAGAAAAAGTGTAAAGTTTGATGGGTCTAGGACGCATAGTTTAGCCGGAAAACGCGTTTAAAGATAAAAATGTCCAATTTTTTTAAAATTAGTTTTTCGTGTCATTCGTTACATGGATTAAAAGGTGGCAGTTCCAAGATCACGAATATATAATTTTTAAGTCGCTGGGGCAAGTAGTTTAGCCGCAAATCGAATTTTAAGGGACAGAAAAAGTGTAAAGTTTGATGGGTCTAGGACGCAGAGTTTAGCCGGAAAACGCGTTTAAAGATAAAAATGTCCAATTTTTTTAAAATTAGTTTTTCGTGTCATTCGTTACATGGATTAAAAGGTGGCACTTCCAAGATCACGAATATATAATTTTTAAGTCGCTGGGGCAAGTAGTTTAGCCGCAAATCGAATTTTAAGGGACAGAAAAAGTGTAA
Organism: Philhelius pedissequus; assembly: GCA_910595825.1. NCBI lineage: Eukaryota > Metazoa > Arthropoda > Insecta > Diptera > Syrphidae > Philhelius > Philhelius pedissequus. The sequence goes on along the minus strand of OU343162.1, from coordinate 159,946,338 downwards.
AGTTTGATGGGTCTAGGACGCATAGTTTAGCCGGAAAACGCGTTTAAAGATAAAAATGTCCAATTTTTTTAAAATAAGTTTTTCGTGTCATTCGTTACATGGATTAAAAGGTGGCAGTTCCAAGATCACGAATATATAATTTTTAAGTCGCTGGGGCAAGTAGTTTAGCCGCAAATCGAATTTTAAGGGACAGAAAAAGTGTGAAGTTTGATGGGTCTAGGACGCATAGTTTAGCCGGAAAACGCGTTTAAAGATAAAAATGTCCAATTTTTTTTAAAATTAGTTTTTCGTGTCATTCGTTACATGGATTAAAAGGTGGCAGTTCCAAGATCACGAATATATAATTTTTAAGTCGCTGGGGCAAGTATTTTAGCCGCAAATCGAATTTTAAGGGACAGAAAAAGTGTAAAGTTTGATGGGTCTAGGACGCATAGTTTAGCCGGAAAACGCGTTTAAAGATAAAAATGTCCAAATTTTTTAAAATTATATATTCGTGTAATTCGTTACATGGATTAAAAGGTGGCACTTCCAAGATCACGAATATATAATTTTTAAGTCGCTGGGGCAAGTAGTTTAGCCGCAAATCGAATTTTAAGGGACAGAAAAAGTGTAAAGTTTGATGGGTCTAGGACGCAGAGTTTAGCTGGAAAACGCGTTTAAAGATAAAAATGTCCAATTTTTTTAAAATTAGTTTTTCGTGTCATTCGTTACATGGATTAAAAGGTGGCACTTCCAAGATCACGAATATATAATTTTTAAGTCGCTGGGGCAAGTAGTTTAGCCGCAAATCGAATTTTAAGAGACAGAAAAAGTGTAAAGTTTGATGGGTCTAGGACGCATAGTTTAGCCGGAAAACGCGTTTAAAGATAAAAATGCCCAATTTTTTTAAAATTAGTTTTTCGTGTCATTCGTTACATGGATTAAAAGGTGGCAGTTCCAAGATCACGAATATATAATTTTTAAGTCGCTGGGGCAAGTAGTTTAGTCGCAAATCGAATTTTAAGGGACAGAAAAAGTGTAAAGTTTGATGGGTCTAGGACGCATAGTTTAGCCGGAAAACGCGTTTAAAGATAAAAATGTCCAATTTTTTTAAAATTAATTTTTCGTGTCATTCGTTACATGGATTAAAAGGTGGCAGTTCCAAGATCACGAATATATAATTTTTAAGTCGCTGGGGCAAGTAGTTTAGCCGCAAATCGAATTTTAAGGGACAGAAAAAGTGTAAAGTTTGATGGGTCTAGGACGCATAGTTTAGCCGGAAAACGCGTTTAAAGATAAAAATGTCCAATTTTTTTAAAATAAGTTTTTCGTGTCATTCGCTACATGGATTAAAAGGTGGCAGTTCCAAGATCACGAATATATAATTTTTAAGTCGCTGGGGCAAGTAGTTTAGCCGCAAATCGAATTTTAAGGGACAGAAAAGGTGTAAAGTTTGATGGGTCTAGGACGCATAGTTTAGCCGGAAAACGCGTTTAAAGATAAAAATGTCCAATTTTTTTAAAATTAGTTTTTCGTGTCATTCGTTACATGGATTAAAAGGTGGCAGTTCCAAGATCACGAATATATAATTTTTAAGTCGCTGGGGCAAGTAGTTTAGCCGCAAATCGAATTTTAAGGGACAGAAAAAGTGTAAAGTTTGATGGGTCTAGGACACATAGTTTAGCCGGAAAACGCGTTTAAAGATAAAAATGTCCAATTTTTTTAAAATTAGATTTTCGTGTCATTCGTTACATGGATTAAAAGGTGGCAGTTCCAAGATCACGAATATATAATTTTTAAGTCGCTGGGGCAAGTAGTTTAGCCGCAAATCGAATTTTAAGGGACAGAAAAAGTGTAAAGTTTGATGGGTCTAGGACGCATAGTTTAGCCGGAAAACGCGTTTAAAGATAAAAATGTCCAATTTTTTTAAAATTAGTTTTTCGTGTCATTCGTTACATGGATTAAAAGGTGGCATTTCCAAGATCACGAATGTATAATTTTTACGTCGCTGGGGCAAGTAGTTTAGCCGCAAATCGAATTTTAAGGGACAGAAAAAGTGTAAAGTTTGATGGGTCTAGGACGCATAGTTTAGCCGGAAAACGCGTTTAAAGATAAAAATGTCCAATTTTTTTAAAATTAGTTTTTCGTGTCATTCGTTACATGGATTAAAAGGTGGCAGTTCCAAGATCACGAATATACAATTTTTAAGTCGCTGGGGCAAGTAGTTTAGCCGCAAATCGAATTTTAAGGGACAGAAAAAGTGTAAAGTTTGATGGGTCTATGACGCATAGTTTAGCCGGAAAACGCGTTTAAAGATAAAAATGTCCAATTTTTTTTAAATTAGTTTTTCGTGTCATTCGTTACATGGATTAAAAGGTGGCAGTTCCAAGATCACGAATATATAATTTTTAAGTCGCTGGGGCAAGTAGTTTAGCCGCAAATCGAATTTTAAGGGACAGAAAAAGTGTAAAGTTTGATGGGTCTAGGACGCATAGTTTAGCCGGAAAACGCGTTTAAAGATAAAAATGTCCAATTTTTTTAAAATTAGTTTTTCGTGTCATTCGTTACATGGATTAAAAGGTGGCACTTCCAAGATCACGAATATATAATTTTTAAGTCGCTGGGGCAAGTAGTTTAGCCGCAAATCGAATTTTAAGGGACAGAAAAAGTGTAAAGTTTGATGGGTCTAGGACGCATAGTTTAGCCGGAAAACGCGTTTAAAGATAAAAATGTCCAATTTTTTTAAAATAAGTTTTTCGTGTCATTCGTTACATGGATTAAAAGGTGGCAGTTCCAAGATCACGAATATATAATTTTTAAGTCGCTGGGGCAAGTAGTTTAGCCGCAAATCGAATTTTAAGGGACAGAAAAAGTGTGAAGTTTGATGGGTCTAGGACGCATAGTTTAGCCGGAAAACGCGTTTAAAGATAAAAATGTCCAATTTTTTTTAAAATTAGTTTTTCGTGTCATTCGTTACATGGATTAAAAGGTGGCAGTTCCAAGATCACGAATATATAATTTTTAAGTCGCTGGGGCAAGTATTTTAGCCGCAAATCGAATTTTAAGGGACAGAAAAAGTGTAAAGTTTGATGGGTCTAGGACGCATAGTTTAGCCGGAAAACGCGTTTAAAGATAAAAATGTCCAAATTTTTTAAAATTATATTTTCGTGTAATTCGTTACATGGATTAAAAGGTGGCACTTCCAAGATCACGAATATATAATTTTTAAGTCGCTGGGGCAAGTAGTTTAGCCGCAAATCGAATTTTAAGGGACAGAAAAAGTGTAAAGTTTGATGGGTCTAGGACGCAGAGTTTAGCTGGAAAACGCGTTTAAAGATAAAAATGTCCAATTTTTTTAAAATTAGTTTTTCGTGTCATTCGTTACATGGATTAAAAGGTGGCACTTCCAAGATCACGAATATATAATTTTTAAGTCGCTGGGGCAAGTAGTTTAGCCGCAAATCGAATTTTAAGAGACAGAAAAAGTGTAAAGTTTGATGGGTCTAGGACGCATAGTTTAGCCGGAAAACGCGTTTAAAGATAAAAATGCCCAATTTTTTTAAAATTAGTTTTTCGTGTCATTCGTTACATGGATTAAAAGGTGGCAGTTCCAAGATCACGAATATATAATTTTTAAGTCGCTGGGGCAAGTAGTTTAGTCGCAAATCGAATTTTAAGGGACAGAAAAAGTGTAAAGTTTGATGGGTCTAGGACGCATAGTTTAGCCGGAAAACGCGTTTAAAGATAAAAATGTCCAATTTTTTTAAAATTAAATTTTCGTGTCATTCGTTACATGGATTAAAAGGTGGCAGTTCCAAGATCACGAATATATAATTTTTAAGTCGCTGGGGCAAGTAGTTTAGCCGCAAATCGAATTTTAAGGGACAGAAAAAGTGTAAAGTTTGATGGGTCTAGGACGCATAGTTTAGCCGGAAAACGCGTTTAAAGATAAAAATGTCCAATTTTTTTAAAATAAGTTTTTCGTGTCATTCGCTACATGGATTAAAAGGTGGCAGTTCCAAGATCACGAATATATAATTTTTAAGTCGCTGGGGCAAGTAGTTTAGCCGCAAATCGAATTTTAAGGGACAGAAAAGGTGTAAAGTTTGATGGGTCTAGGACGCATAGTTTAGCCGGAAAACGCGTTTAAAGATAAAAATGTCCAATTTTTTTAAAATTAGTTTTTCGTGTCATTCGTTACATGGATTAAAAGGTGGCAGTTCCAAGATCACGAATATATAATTTTTAAGTCGCTGGGGCAAGTAGTTTAGCCGCAAATCGAATTTTAAGGGACAGAAAAAGTGTAAAGTTTGATGGGTCTAGGACACATAGTTTAGCCGGAAAACGCGTTTAAAGATAAAAATGTCCAATTTTTTTAAAATTAGTTTTTCGTGTCATTCGTTACATGGATTAAAAGGTGGCAGTTCCAAGATCACGAATATATAATTTTTAAGTCGCTGGGGCAAGTAGTTTAGCCGCAAATCGAATTTTAAGGGACAGAAAAAGTGTAAAGTTTGATGGGTCTAGGACGCATAGTTTAGCCGGAAAACGCGTTTAAGGATAAAAATGTCCAATTTTTTTAAAATTAGTTTTTCGTGTCATTCGTTACATGGATTAAAAGGTGGCAGTTCCAAGATCACGAATATATAATTTTTAAGTCGCGGGGGCAAGTAGTTTAGCCGCAAATCGAATTTTAAGGGACAGAAAAAGTGTAAAGTTTGATGGGTCTAGGACGCATAGTTTAGCCGGAAAACGCGTTTAAAGATAAAAATGTCCAATTTTTTTTAAATTAGTTTTTCGTGTCATTCGTTACATGGATTAAAAGGTGGCAGTTCCAAGATCACGAATATATAATTTTTAAGTCGCTGGGGCAAGTAGTTTAGCCGCAAATCGAATTTTAAGGGACAGAAAAAGTGTAAAGTTTGATGTGTCTAGGACGCATAGTTTAGCCGGAAAACGCGTTTAAAGATAAAAATGTCCAATTTTTTTAAAATTAGTTTTTCGTGTCATTCGTTACATGGATTAAAAGGTGGCAGTTCCAAGATCACGAATATATAATTTCTAAGTCGCTGGGGCAAGTAGTTTAGCCGCAAATCGAATTTTAAGGGACAGAAAAAGTGTAAAGTTTGATGGGTCTAGGACGCATAGTTTAGCCGGAAAACGCGTTTAAAGATAAAAATGTCCAATTTTTTTAAAATTAGTTTTTCGTGTCATTCGTTACATGGATTAAAAGGTGGCAGTTCCAAGATCACGAATATATAATTTTTAAGTCGCTGGGGCAAGTAGTTTAGCCGCAAATCGAATTTTAAGGGACAGAAAAAGTGTAAAGTTTGATGGGTCTAGGACGCAGAGTTTAGCCGGAAAACGCGGTTAAAGATAAAAATGTCCAATTTTTTTAAAATTAGTTTTTCGTGTCATTCGTTACATGGATTAAAAGGTGGCACTTCCAAGATCACGAATATATAATTTTTAAGTCGCTGGGGCAAGTAGTTTAGCCGCAAATCGAATTTTAAGGGACAGAAAAAGTGTAAAGTTTGATGGGTCTAGGACGCATAGTTTAGCCGGAAAACGCGTTTAAAGATAAAAATGTCCAATTTTTTTAAAATAAGTTTTTCGTGTCATTCGTTACATGGATTAAAAGGTGGCAGTTCCAAGATCACGAATATATAATTTTTAAGTCGCTGGGGCAAGTAGTTTAGCCGCAAATCGAATTTTAAGGGACAGAAAAAGTGTGAAGTTTGATGGGTCTAGGACGCATAGTTTAGCCGGAAAACGCGTTTAAAGATAAAAATGTCCAATTTTTTTTAAAATTAGTTTTTCGTGTCATTCGTTACATGGATTAAAAGGTGGCAGTTCCAAGATCACGAATATATAATTTTTAAGTCGCTGGGGCAAGTATTTTAGCCGCAAATCGAATTTTAAGGGACAGAAAAAGTGTAAAGTTTGATGGGTCTAGGACGCATAGTTTAGCCGGAAAACGCGTTTAAAGATAAAAATGTCCAAATTTTTTAAAATTATATTTTCGTGTAATTCGTTACATGGATTAAAAGGTGGCACTTCCAAGATCACGAATATATAATTTTTAAGTCGCTGGGGCAAGTAGTTTAGCCGCAAATCGAATTTTAAGGGACAGAAAAAGTGTAAAGTTTGATGGGTCTAGGACGCAGAGTTTAGCTGGAAAACGCGTTTAAAGATAAAAATGTCCAATTTTTTTAAAATTAGTTTTTCGTGTCATTCGTTACATGGATTAAAAGGTGGCACTTCCAAGATCACGAATATATAATTTTTAAGTCGCTGGGGCAAGTAGTTTAGCCGCAAATCGAATTTTAAGAGACAGAAAAAGTGTAAAGTTTGATGGGTCTAGGACGCATAGTTTAGCCGGAAAACGCGTTTAAAGATAAAAATGCCCAATTTTTTTAAAATTAGTTTTTCGTGTCATTCGTTACATGGATTAAAAGGTGGCAGTTCCAAGATCACGAATATATAATTTTTAAGTCGCTGGGGCAAGTAGTTTAGTCGCAAATCGAATTTTAAGGGACAGAAAAAGTGTAAAGTTTGATGGGTCTAGGACGCATAGTTTAGCCGGAAAACGCGTTTAAAGATAAAAATGTCCAATTTTTTTAAAATTAAATTTTCGTGTCATTCGTTACATGGATTAAAAGGTGGCAGTTCCAAGATCACGAATATATAATTTTTAAGTCGCTGGGGCAAGTAGTTTAGCCGCAAATCGAATTTTAAGGGACAGAAAAAGTGTAAAGTTTGATGGGTCTAGGACGCATAGTTTAGCCGGAAAACGCGTTTAAAGATAAAAATGTCCAATTTTTTTAAAATAAGTTTTTCGTGTCATTCGCTACATGGATTAAAAGGTGGCAGTTCCAAGATCACGAATATATAATTTTTAAGTCGCTGGGGCAAGTAGTTTAGCCGCAAATCGAATTTTAAGGGACAGAAAAGGTGTAAAGTTTGATGGGTCTAGGACGCATAGTTTAGCCGGAAAACGCGTTTAAAGATAAAAATGTCCAATTTTTTTAAAATTAGTTTTTCGTGTCATTCGTTACATGGATTAAAAGGTGGCAGTTCCAAGATCACGAATATATAATTTTTAAGTCGCTGGGGCAAGTAGTTTAGCCGCAAATCGAATTTTAAGGGACAGAAAAAGTGTAAAGTTTGATGGGTCTAGGACACATAATTTAGCCGGAAAACGCGTTTAAAGATAAAAATGTCCAATTTTTTTAAAATTAGATTTTCGTGTCATTCGTTACATGGATTAAAAGGTGGCAGTTCCAAGATCACGAATATATAATTTTTAAGTCGCTGGGGCAAGTAGTTTAGCCGCAAATCGAATTTTAAGGGACAGAAAAAGTGTAAAGTTTGATGGGTCTAGGACGCATAGTTTAGCCGGAAAACGCGTTTAAAGATAAAAATGTCCAATTTTTTTAAAATTAGTTTTTCGTGTCATTCGTTACATGGATTAAAAGGTGGCATTTCCAAGATCACGAATGTATAATTTTTACGTCGCTGGGGCAAGTAGTTTAGCCGCAAATCGAATTTTAAGGGACAGAAAAAGTGTAAAGTTTGATGGGTCTAGGACGCATAGTTTAGCCGGAAAACGCGTTTAAAGATAAAAATGTCCAATTTTTTTAAAATTAGTTTTTCGTGTCATTCGTTACATGGATTAAAAGGTGGCAGTTCCAAGATCACGAATATACAATTTTTAAGTCGCTGGGGCAAGTAGTTTAGCCGCAAATCGAATTTTAAGGGACAGAAAAAGTGTAAAGTTTGATGGGTCTATGACGCATAGTTTAGCCGGAAAACGCGTTTAAAGATAAAAATGTCCAATTTTTTTTAAATTAGTTTTTCGTGTCATTCGTTACATGGATTAAAAGGTGGCAGTTCCAAGATCACGAATATATAATTTTTAAGTCGCTGGGGCAAGTAGTTTAGCCGCAAATCGAATTTTAAGGGACAGAAAAAGTGTAAAGTTTGATGGGTCTAGGACGCAGAGTTTAGCCGGAAAACGCGTTTAAAGATAAAAATGTCCAATTTTTTTAAAATTAGTTTTTCGTGTCATTCGTTACATGGATTAAAAGGTGGCACTTCCAAGATCACGAATATATAATTTTTAAGTCGCTGGGGCAAGTAGTTTAGCCGCAAATCGAATTTTAAGGGACAGAAAAAGTGTAAAGTTTGATGGGTCTAGGACGCATAGTTTAGCCGGAAAACGCGTTTAAAGATAAAAATGTCCAATTTTTTTAAAATAAGTTTTTCGTGTCATTCGTTACATGGATTAAAAGGTGGCAGTTCCAAGATCACGAATATATAATTTTTAAGTCGCTGGGGCAAGTAGTTTAGCCGCAAATCGAATTTTAAGGGACAGAAAAAGTGTGAAGTTTGATGGGTCTAGGACGCATAGTTTAGCCGGAAAACGCGTTTAAAGATAAAAATGTCCAATTTTTTTTAAAATTAGTTTTTCGTGTCATTCGTTACATGGATTAAAAGGTGGCAGTTCCAAGATCACGAATATATAATTTTTAAGTCGCTGGGGCAAGTATTTTAGCCGCAAATCGAATTTTAAGGGACAGAAAAAGTGTAAAGTTTGATGGGTCTAGGACGCATAGTTTAGCCGGAAAACGCGTTTAAAGATAAAAATGTCCAAATTTTTTAAAATTATATATTCGTGTAATTCGTTACATGGATTAAAAGGTGGCACTTCCAAGATCACGAATATATAATTTTTAAGTCGCTGGGGCAAGTAGTTTAGCCGCAAATCGAATTTTAAGGGACAGAAAAAGTGTAAAGTTTGATGGGTCTAGGACGCAGAGTTTAGCGGGAAAACGCGTTTAAAGATAAAAATGTCCAATTTTTTTAAAATTAGTTTTTCGTGTCATTCGTTACATGGATTAAAAGGTGGCACTTCCAAGATCACGAATATATAATTTTTAAGTCGCTGGGGCAAGTAGTTTAGCCGCAAATCGAATTTTAAGAGACAGAAAAAGTGTAAAGTTTGATGGGTCTAGGACGCATAGTTTAGCCGGAAAACGCGTTTAAAGATAAAAATGCCCAATTTTTTTAAAATTAGTTTTTCGTGTCATTCGTTACATGGATTAAAAGGTGGCAGTTCCAAGATCACGAATATATAATTTTTAAGTCGCTGGGGCAAGTAGTTTAGTCGCAAATCGAATTTTAAGGGACAGAAAAAGTGTAAAGTTTGATGGGTCTAGGACGCATAGTTTAGCCGGAAAACGCGTTTAAAGATAAAAATGTCCAATTTTTTTAAAATTAAATTTTCGTGTCATTCGTTACATGGATTAAAAGGTGGCAGTTCCAAGATCACGAATATATAATTTTTAAGTCGCTGGGGCAAGTAGTTTAGCCGCAAATCGAATTTTAAGGGACAGAAAAAGTGTAAAGTTTGATGGGTCTAGGACGCATAGTTTAGCCGGAAAACGCGTTTAAAGATAAAAATGTCCAATTTTTTTAAAATAAGTTTTTCGTGTCATTCGCTACATGGATTAAAAGGTGGCAGTTCCAAGATCACGAATATATAATTTTTAAGTCGCTGGGGCAAGTAGTTTAGCCGCAAATCGAATTTTAAGGGACAGAAAAGGTGTAAAGTTTGATGGGTCTAGGACGCATAGTTTAGCCGGAAAACGCGTTTAAAGATAAAAATGTCCAATTTTTTTAAAATTAGTTTTTCGTGTCATTCGTTACATGGATTAAAAGGTGGCAGTTCCAAGATCACGAATATATAATTTTTAAGTCGCTGGGGCAAGTAGTTTAGCCGCAAATCGAATTTTAAGGGACAGAAAAAGTGTAAAGTTTGATGGGTCTAGGACACATAGTTTAGCCGGAAAACGCGTTTAAAGATAAAAATGTCCAATTTTTTTAAAATTAGATTTTCGTGTCATTCGTTACATGGATTAAAAGGTGGCAGTTCCAAGATCACGAATATATAATTTTTAAGTCGCTGGGGCAAGTAGTTTAGCCGCAAATCGAATTTTAAGGGACAGAAAAAGTGTAAAGTTTGATGGGTCTAGGACGCATAGTTTAGCCGGAAAACGCGTTTAAAGATAAAAATGTCCAATTTTTTTAAAATTAGTTTTTCGTGTCATTCGTTACATGGATTAAAAGGTGGCATTTCCAAGATCACGAATGTATAATTTTTACGTCGCTGGGGCAAGTAGTTTAGCCGCAAATCGAATTTTAAGGGACAGAAAAAGTGTAAAGTTTGATGGGTCTAGGACGCATAGTTTAGCCGGAAAACGCGTTTAAAGATAAAAATGTCCAATTTTTTTAAAATTAGTTTTTCGTGTCATTCGTTACATGGATTAAAAGGTGGCAGTTCCAAGATCACGAATATACAATTTTTAAGTCGCTGGGGCAAGTAGTTTAGCCGCAAATCGAATTTTAAGGGACAGAAAAAGTGTAAAGTTTGATGGGTCTATGACGCATAGTTTAGCCGGAAAACGCGTTTAAAGATAAAAATGTCCAATTTTTTTTAAATTAGTTTTTCGTGTCATTCGTTACATGGATTAAAAGGTGGCAGTTCCAAGATCACGAATATATAATTTTTAAGTCGCTGGGGCAAGTAGTTTAGCCGCAAATCGAATTTTAAGGGACAGAAAAAGTGTAAAGTTTGATGGGTCTAGGACGCATAGTTTAGCCGGAAAACGCGTTTAAAGATAAAAATGTCCAATTTTTTTTAAAATTAGATTTTCGTGTCATTCGTTACATGGATTAAAAGGTGGCAGTTCCAAGGTCACGAATATATAATTTTTAAGTCGCTGGGGCAAGTAGTTTAGCCGCAAATCGAATTTTAAGGGACAGAAAAAGTGTAAAGTTTGATGGGTCTAGGACGCATAGTTTAGCCGGAAAACGCGTTTAAAGATAAAAATGTCCAATTTTTTTAAAATTAGTTTTTCGTGTCATTCGTTACATGGATTAAAAGGTGGCAGTTCCAAGATCACGAATATATAATTTTTAAGTCGCTGGGGCAAGTAGTTTAGCCGCAAATCGAATTTTAAGGGACAGAAAAAGTGTAAAGTTTGATGGGTCTAGGACGCATAGTTTAGCCGGAAAACGCGTTTAAAGATAAAAATGTCCAATTTTTTTAAAATTAGTTTTTCGTGTCATTCGTTACATGGATTAAAAGATGGCAGTTCCAAGATCACGAATATATAATTTTTAAGTCGCTGGGGCAAGTAGTTTAGCCGCAAATCGAATTTTAAGGGACAGAAAAAGTGTAAAGTTTGATGGGTCTAGGACGCATAGTTTAGCCGGAAAACGCGTTTAAAGATAAAAATGTCCAATTTTTTTAAAATTAGTTTTTCGTGTCATTCGTTACATGGATTAAAAGGTGGCAGTTCCAAGATCACGAATATATAATTTTTAAGTCGCTGGGGCAAGTAGTTTAGCCGCAAATCGAATTTTAAGGGACAGAAAAAGTGTAAAGTTTGATGGGTCTAGGACGCATAGTTTAGCCGGAAAACGCGTTTAAAGATAAAAATGTCCAATTTTTTTAAAATTAGTTTTTCGTGTCATTCGTTACATGGATTAAAAGGTGGCAGTTCCAAGATCACGAATATATAATTTTTAAGTCGCTGGGGCAAGTAGTTTAGCCGCAAATCGAATTTTAAGGGACAGAAAAAGTGTAAAGTTTGATGGGTCTAGGACGCATAGTTTAGCCGGAAAACGCGTTTAAAGATAAAAATGTCCAATTTTTTTAAAATTAGTTTTTCGTGTCATTCGTTACATGGATTAAAAGGTGGCATTTCCAAGATCACGAATGTATAATTTTTACGTCGCTGGGGCAAGTAGTTTAGCCGCAAATCGAATTTTAAGGGACAGAAAAAGTGTAAAGTTTGATGGGTCTAGGACGCATAGTTTAGCCGGAAAACGCGTTTAAAGATAAAAATGTCCAATTTTTTTAAAATTAGTTTTTCGTGTCATTCGTTACATGGATTAAAAGGTGGCAGTTCCAAGATCACGAATATACAATTTTTAAGTCGCTGGGGCAAGTAGTTTAGCCGCAAATCGAATTTTAAGGGACAGAAAAAGTGTAAAGTTTGATGGGTCTATGACGCATAGTTTAGCCGGAAAACGCGTTTAAAGATAAAAATGTCCAATTTTTTTTAAATTAGTTTTTCGTGTCATTCGTTACATGGATTAAAAGGTGGCAGTTCCAAGATCACGAATATATAATTTTTAAGTCGCTGGGGCAAGTAGTTTAGCCGCAAATCGAATTTTAAGGGACAGAAAAAGTGTAAAGTTTGATGGGTCTAGGACGCATAGTTTAGCCGGAAAACGCGTTTAAAGATAAAAATGTCCAATTTTTTTTAAAATTAGATTTTCGTGTCATTCGTTACATGGATTAAAAGGTGGCAGTTCCAAGGTCACGAATATATAATTTTTAAGTCGCTGGGGCAAGTAGTTTAGCCGCAAATCGAATTTTAAGGGACAGAAAAAGTGTAAAGTTTGATGGGTCTAGGACGCATAGTTTAGCCGGAAAACGCGTTTAAAGATAAAAATGTCCAATTTTTTTAAAATTAGTTTTTCGTGTCATTCGTTACATGGATTAAAAGGTGGCAGTTCCAAGATCACGAATATATAATTTTTAAGTCGCTGGGGCAAGTAGTTTAGCCGCAAATCGAATTTTAAGGGACAGAAAAAGTGTAAAGTTTGATGGGTCTAGGACGCATAGTTTAGCCGGAAAACGCGTTTAAAGATAAAAATGTCCAATTTTTTTAAAATTAGTTTTTCGTGTCATTCGTTACATGGATTAAAAGATGGCAGTTCCAAGATCACGAATATATAATTTTTAAGTCGCTGGGGCAAGTAGTTTAGCCGCAAATCGAATTTTAAGGGACAGAAAAAGTGTAAAGTTTGATGGGTCTAGGACGCATAGTTTAGCCGGAAAACGCGTTTAAAGATAAAAATGTCCAATTTTTTTAAAATTAGTTTTTCGTGTCATTCGTTACATGGATTAAAAGGTGGCAGTTCCAAGATCACGAATATATAATTTTTAAGTCGCTGGGGCAAGTAGTTTAGCCGCAAATCGAATTTTAAGGGACAGAAAAAGTGTAAAGTTTGATGGGTCTAGGACGCATAGTTTAGCCGGAAAACGCGTTTAAAGATAAAAATGTCAATTTTTTTTTAAAATTAGTTTTTCGTGTCATTCGTTACATGGATTAAAAGGTGGCAGTTCCAAGATCACGAATATATAATTTTTAAGTCGCTGGGGCAAGTAGTTTAGCCGCAAATCGAATTTTAAGGGACAGAAAAAGTGTAAAGTTTGATGGGTCTAGGACGCATAGTTTAGCCGGAAAACGCGTTTAAAGATAAAAATGTCCAATTTTTTTAAAATTAGTTTTTCGTGTCATTCGTTACATGGATTAAAAGGTGGCAGTTCCAAGATCACGAATATATAATTTTTAAGTCGCTGGGGCAAGTAGTTTAGCCGCAAATCGATTTTTAAGGGACAGAAAAAGTGTAAAGTTTGATGGGTCTAGGACGCATAGTTTGGCCGGAAAACGCGTTTAAAGATAAAAATGTCCAATTTTTTTAAAATTAGTTTTTCGTGTCATTCGTTACATGGATTAAAAGGTGGCAGTTCCAAGATCACGAATATATAATTTTTAAGTCGCTGGGGCAAGTAGTTCAGCCGCAAATCGAATTTTAAGGGACAGAAAAAGTCTAAAGTTTGATGGGTCTAGGACGCATAGTTTAGCCGGAAAACGCGTTTAAAGGTAAAAATGTCCAATTTTTTTAAAATTAGATTTTCGTGTCATTCGTTACATGGATTAAAAGGTGGCAGTTCCAAGATCACGAATATATAATTTTTAAGTCGCTGGGGCAAGTAGTTTAGCCGCAAATCGAATTTTAAGGGACAGAAAAAGTGTAAAGTTTGATGGGTCTAGGACGCATAGTTTAGCCGGAAAACGCGTTTAAAGATAAAAATGTCCAATTTTTTTAAAATTAGATTTTCGTGTCATTCGTTACATGGATTAAAAGGTGGCAGTTCCAAGATCACGAATATATAATTTTTAAGTCGCTGGGGCAAGTAGTTTAGCCGCAAATCGAATTTTAAGGGACAGAAAAAGTGTAAAGTTTGATGGGTCTAGGACGCATAGTTTAGCCGGAAAACGCGTTTAAAGATAAAAATGTCCAATTTTTTTAAAATAAGTTTTTCGTGTCATTCGTTACATGGATTAAAAGGTGGCAGTTCCAAGATCACGAATATATAATTTTTAAGTCGCTGGGGCAAGTAGTTTAGCCGCAAATCGAATTTTAAGGGACAGAAAAAGTGTAAAGTTTGATGGGTCTAGGACGCATAGTTTAGCCGGAAAACGCGTTTAAAGATAAAAATGTCCAATTTTTTTAAAATTAGTTTTTCGTGTCATTCGTTACATGGATTAAAAGGTGGCAGTTCCAAGATCACGAATATATAATTTTTAAGTCGCTGGTGCAAGTAGTTTAGCCGCAAATCGAATTTTAAGGGACAGAAAAAGTGTAAAGTTTGATGGGTCTAGGACGCATAGTTTAGCCGGAAAACGCGTTTAAAGATAAAAATGTCCAATTTTTTTAAAATTAGTTTTTCGTGTCATTCGTTACATGGATTAAAAGGTGGCAGTTCCAAGATCACGAATATATAATTTTTAAGTCGCTGGGGCAAGTAGTTTAGCCGCAAATCGAATTTTAAGGGACAGAAAAAGTGTAAAGTTTGATGGGTCTAGGACGCATAGTTTAGCCGGAAAACGCGTTTAAAGATAAAAATGTCCAATTTTTTTAAAATTAGTTTTTCGTGTCATTCGTTACATGGATTAAAAGGTGGCAGTTCCAAGATCACGAATATATAATTCTTAAGTCGCTGGGGCAAGTAGTTTAGCCGCAAATCGAATTTTAAGGGACAGAAAAAGTGTAAAGTTTGATGGGTCTAGGACGCATAGTTTAGCCGGAAAACGCGTTTAAAGATAAAAATGTCCAATTTTTTTAAAATTAGTTTTTCGTGTCATTCATTACATGGATTAAAAGGTGGCAGTTCCAAGATCACGAATATATAATTTTTAAGTCGCTGGGGCAAGTAGTTTAGCCGCAAATCGAATTTTAAGGGACAGAAAAAGTGTAAAGTTTGATGGGTCTAGGACGCATAGTTTAGCCGGAAAACGCGTTTAAAGATAAAAATGTCCAATTTTTTTAAAATTAGTTTTTCGTGTCATTCGTTACATGGATTAAAAGGTGGCAGTTCCAAGATCACGAATATATAATTTTTAAGTCGCTGGGGCAAGTAGTTTAGCCGCAAATCGAATTTTAAGGGACAGAAAAAGTGTAAAGTTTGATGTGTCTAGGACGCATAGTTTAGCCGGAAAACGCGTTTAAAGATAAAAATGTCCAATTTTTTTAAAATTAGTTTTTCGTGTCATTCGTTACATGGATTAAAAGGTGGCAGTTCCAAGATCACGAATATATAATTTCTAAGTCGCTGGGGCAAGTAGTTTAGCCGCAAATCTAATTTTAAGGGACAGAAAAAGTGTAAAGTTTGATGGGTCTAGGACGCATAGTTTAGCCGGAAAACGCGTTTAAAGATAAAAATGTCCAATTTTTTTAAAATTAGTTTTTCGTGTCATTCGTTACATGGATTAAAAGGTGGCAGTTCCAAGATCACGAATATATAATTTTTAAGTCGCTGGGGCAAGTAGTTTAGCCGCAAATCGAATTTTAAGGGACAGAAAAAGTGTAAAGTTTGATGGGTCTAGGACGCATAGTTTAGCCGGAAAACGCGTTTAAAGATAAAAATGTCCAATTTTTTTAAAATTAGTTTTTCGTGTCATTCGTTACATGGATTAAAAGGTGGCAGTTCCAAGATCACGAATATATAATTTTTAAGTCGCTGGGGCAAGTAGTTTAGCCGCAAATCGAATTTTAAGGGACAGAAAAAGTGTAAAGTTTGATGGGTCTAGGACGCATAGTTTAGCCGGAAAACGCGTTTAAAGATAAAAATGTCCAATTTTTTTTAAAATTAGATTTTCGTGTCATTCGTTACATGGATTAAAAGGTGGCAGTTCCAAGATCACGAATATATAATTTTTAAGTCGCTGGGGCAAGTAGTTTAGCTGCAAATCGAATTTTAAGGGACAGAAAAAGTGTAAAGTTTGATGGGTCTAGGACGCATAGTTTAGCCGGAAAACGCGTTTAAAGATAAAAATGTCCAATTTTTTTAAAATTAGTTTTTCGTGTCATTCGTTACATGGATTAAAAGGTGGCAGTTCCAAGATCACGAATATATAATTTTTAAGTCGCTGGGGCAAGTAGTTTAGCCGCAAATCGAATTTTAAGGGACAGAAAAAGTGTAAAGTTTGATGGGTCTAGGACGCATAGTTTAGCCGGAAAACGCGTTTAAAGATAAAAATGTCCAATTTTTTTAAAATTAGATTTTCGTGTCATTCGTTACATGGATTAAAAGGTGGCAGTTCCAAGATCACGAATATATAATTTTTAAGTCGCTGGGGCAAGTAGTTTAGCCGCAAATCGAATTTTAAGGGACAGAAAAAGTGTAAAGTTTGATGGGTCTAGGACGCATAGTTTAGCCGGAAAACGCGTTGAAAGATAAAAATGTCCAATTTTTTTAAAATTAGTTTTTCGTGTCATTCGTTACATGGATTAAAAGGTGGCAGTTCCAAGATCACGAATATATAATTTTTAAGTCGCTGGGGCAAGTAGTTTAGCCGCAAATCGAATTTTAAGGGACAGAAAAAGTGTAAAGTTTGATGGGTCTAGGACGCATAGTTTAGCCGGAAAACGCGTTTAAAGATAAAAATGTCCAATTTTTTTAAAATTAGTTTTTCGTGTCATTCGTTACATGGATTAAAAGGTGGCAGTTCCAAGATCACGAATATATAATTTTTAAGTCGCTGGGGCAAGTAGTTTAGCCGCAAATCGATTTTTAAGGGACAGAAAAAGTGTAAAGTTTGATGGGTCTAGGACGCATAGTTTGGCCGGAAAACGCGTTTAAAGATAAAAATGTCCAATTTTTTTAAAATTAGTTTTTCGTGTCATTCGTTACATGGATAAAAAGGTGGCAGTTCCAAGATCACGAATATATAATTTTTAAGTCGCTGGGGCAAGTAGTTCAGCCGCAAATCGAATTTTAGGGGACAGAAAAAGTCTAAAGTTTGATGGGTCTAGGACGCATAGTTTAGCCGGAAAACGCGTTTAAAGATAAAAATGTCCAATTTTTTTAAAATTAGATTTTCGTGTCATTCGTTACATGGATTAAAAGGTGGCAGTTCCAAGATCACGAATATATAATTTTTAAGTCGCTGGGGCAAGTAGTTTAGCCGCAAATCGAATTTTAAGCGACAGAAAAAGTGTAAAGTTTGATGGGTCTAGGACGCATAGTTTAGCCGGAAAACGCGTTTAAAGATAAAAATGTCCAATTTTTTTAAAATTAGATTTTCGTGTCATTCGTTACATGGATTAAAAGGTGGCAGTTCCAAGATCACGAATATATAATTTTTAAGTCGCTGGGGCAAGTAGTTTAGCCGCAAATCGAATTTTAAGGGACAGAAAAAGTGTAAAGTTTGATGGGTCTAGGACGCATAGTTTAGCCGGAAAACGCGTTTAAAGATAAAAATGTCCAATTTTTTTAAAATTAGTTTTTCGTGTCATTCGTTACATGGATTAAAAGGTGGCAGTTCCAAGATCACGAATATATAATTTTTAAGTCGCTGGTGCAAGTAGTTTAGCCGCAAATCGAATTTTAAGGGACAGAAAAAGTGTAAAGTTTGATGGGTCTAGGACGCATAGTTTAGCCGGAAAACGCGTTTAAAGATAAAAATGTCCAATTTTTTTAAAATTAGTTTTTCGTGTCATTCGTTACATGGATTAAAAGGTGGCAGTTCCAAGATCACGAATATATAATTTTTAAGTCGCTGGGGCAAGTAGTTTAGCCGCAAATCGAATTTTAAGGGACAGAAAAAGTGTAAAGTTTGATGGGTCTAGGACGCATAGTTTAGCCGGAAAACGCGTTTAAAGATAAAAATGTCCAATTTTTTTAAAATTAGTTTTTCGTGTCATTCGTTACATGGATTAAAAGGTGGCAGTTCCAAGATCACGAATATATAATTCTTAAGTCGCTGGGGCAAGTAGTTTAGCCGCAAATCGAATTTTAAGGGACAGAAAAAGTGTAAAGTTTGATGGGTCTAGGACGCATAGTTTAGCCGGAAAACGCGTTTAAAGATAAAAATGTCCAATTTTTTTAAAATTAGTTTTTCGTGTCATTCGTTACATGGATTAAAAGGAGGCAGTTCCAAGATCACGAATATATAATTTTTAAGTCGCTGGGGCAAGTAGTTTAGCCGCAAATCGAATTTTAAGGGACAGAAAAAGTGTAAAGTTTGATGGGTCTAGGACGCATAGTTTAGCCGGAAAACGCGTTTAAAGATAAAAATGTCCAATTTTTTAAAATTAGTTTTTCGTGTCATTCGTTACATGGATTAAAAGGTGGCAGTTCCAAGATCACGAATATATAATTTTTAAGTCGCTGGGGCAAGTAGTTTAGCCGCAAATCGAATTTTAAGGGACAGAAAAAGTGTAAAGTTTGATGTGTCTAGGACGCATAGTTTAGCCGGAAAACGCGTTTAAAGATAAAAATGTCCAATTTTTTTAAAATTAGTTTTTCGTGTCATTCGTTACATGGATTAAAAGGTGGCAGTTCCAAGATCACGAATATATAATTTCTAAGTCGCTGGGGCAAGTAGTTTAGCCGCAAATCGAATTTTAAGGGACAGAAAAAGTGTAAAGTTTGATGGGTCTAGGACGCATAGTTTAGCCGGAAAACGCGTTTAAAGATAAAAATGTCCAATTTTTTTAAAATTAGTTTTTCGTGTCATTCGTTACATGGATTAAAAGGTGGCAGTTCCAAGATCACGAATATATAATTTTTAAGTCGCTGGGGCAAGTAGTTTAGCCGCAAATCGAATTTTAAGGGACAGAAAAAGTGTAAAGTTTGATGGGTCTAGGACGCATAGTTTAGCCGGAAAACGCATTTAAAGATAAAAATGTCCAATTTTTTTAAAATTAGTTTTTCGTGTCATTCGTTACATGGATTAAAAGGTGGCAGTTTCAAGATCACGAATATATAATTTTTAAGTCGCTGGGGCAAGTAGTTTAGCCGCAAATCGAATTTTAAGGGACAGAAAAAGTGTAAAGTTTGATGGGTCTAGGACGCATAGTTTAGCCGGAAAACGCGTTTAAAGATAAAAATGTCCAATTTTTTTTAAATTAGATTTTCGTGTCATTCGTTACATGGATTAAAAGGTGGCAGTTCCAAGATCACGAATATATAATTTTTAAGTCGCTGGGGCAAGTAGTTTAGCTGCAAAACGAATTTTAAGGGACAGAAAAAGTGTAAAGTTTGATGGGTCTAGGACGCATAGTTTAGCCGGAAAACGCGTTTAAAGATAAAAATGTCCAATTTTTTTAAAATTAGTTTTTCGTGTCATTCGTTACATGGATTAAAAATTGGCAGTTCCAAGATCACGAATATATAATTTTTAAGTCGCTGGGGCAAGTAGTTTAGCCGCAAATCGAATTTTAAGGGACAGAAAAAGTGTAAAGTTTGATGGGTCTAGGACGCATAGTTTAGCCGGAAAACGCGTTTAAAGATAAAAATGTCCAATTTTTTTAAAATTAGTTTTTCGTGTCATTCGTTACATGGATTAAAAGGTGGAAGTTCCAAGATCACGAATATATAATTTTTAAGTCGCTGGGGCAAGTAGTTTAGCCGCAAATCGAATTTTAAGGGACAGAAAAAGTGTAAAGTTTGATGGGTCTAGGACGCATAGTTTAGCCGGAAAACGCGTTTAAAGATAAAAATGTCCAATTTTTTTTTTAAATTAGATTTTCGTGTCATTCGTTACATGGATTAAAAGGTGGCAGTTCCAAGATCACGAATATATAATTTTTAATTCGCTGGGGCAAGTAGTTTAGCCGCAAATCGAATTTTAAGGGACAGAAAAAGTGTAAAGTTTGATGGGTCTAGGACGCATAGTTTAGCCGGAAAACGCGTTTAAAGATAAAAATGTCCAATTTTTTTAAAATTAGTTTTTCGTGTCATTCGTTACATGGATTAAAAGGTGGCAGTTCCAAGATCACGAATATATAATTTTTAAGTCGCTGGGGCAAGTAGTTTAGCCGCAAATCGAATTTTAAGGGACAGAAAAAGTGTAAAGTTTGATGGGTCTAGGACGCATAGTTTAGCCGGAAAACGCGTTTAAAGATAAAAATGTCCAATTTTTTTAAAATTAGTTTTTCGTGTCATTCGTTACATGGATTAAAAGGTGGCAGTTCCAAGATCACGAATATATAATTTTTAAGTCGCTGGGGCAAGTAGTTTAGCTGCAAATCGAATTTTAAGGGACAGAAAAAGTGTAAAGTTTGATGGGTCTAGGACGCATAGTTTAGCCGGAAAACGCGTTTAAAGATAAAAATGTCCAATTTTTTTAAAATTAGTTTTTCGTGTCATTCGTTACATGGATTAAAAATTGGCAGTTCCAAGATCACGAATATATAATTTTTAAGTCGCTGGGGCAAGTAGTTTAGCCGCAAATCGAATTTTAAGGGACAGAAAAAGTGTAAAGTTTGATGGGTCTAGGACGCATAGTTTAGCCGGAAAACGCGTTTAAAGATAAAAATGTCCAATTTTTTTAAAATTAGTTTTTCGTGTCATTCGTTACATGGATTAAAAGGTGGCAGTTCCAAGATCACGAATATATAATTTTTAAGTCGCTGGGGCAAGTAGTTTAGCCGCAAATCGAATTTTAAGGGACAGAAAAAGTGTAAAGTTTGATGGGTCTAGGACGCATAGTTTAGCCGGAAAACGCGTTTAAAGATAAAAATGTCCAATTTTTTTTAAAATTAGTTTTTCGTGTCATTCGTTACATGGATTAAAAGGTGGCAGTTCCAAGATCACGAATATATAATTTTTAATTCGCTGGGGCAAGTAGTTTAGCCGCAAATCGAATTTTAAGGGACAGAAAAAGTGTAAAGTTTGATGGGTCTAGGACGCATAGTTTAGCCGGAAAACGCGTTTAAAGATAAAAATGTCCAATTTTTTTAAAATTAGTTTTTCGTGTCATTCGTTACATGGATTAAAAGGTGGCAGTTCCAAGATCACGAATATATAATTTTTAAGTCGCTGGGGCAAGTAGTTTAGCCGCAAATCGAATTTTAAGGGACAGAAAAAGTGTAAAGTTTGATGGGTCTAGGACGCATAGTTTAGCCGGAAAACGCGTTTAAAGATAAAAATGTCCAATTTTTTTAAAATTAGTTTTTCGTGTCATTCGTTACATGGATTAAAAGGTGGCAGTTCCAAGATCACGAATATATAATTTTTAAGTCGCTGGGGCAAGTAGTTTAGCCGCAAATCGAATTTTAAGGGACAGAAAAAGTGTAAAGTTTGATGGGTCTAGGACGCATAGTTTAGCCGGAAAACGCGTTTAAAGATAAAAATGTCCAATTTTTTTAAAATTAGTTTTTCGTGTCATTCGTTACATGGATTAAAAGGTGGCAGTTCCAAGATCACGAATATATAATTTTTAAGTCGCTGGGGCAAGTAGTTTAGCCGCAAATCGAATTTTAAGGGACAGAAAAAGTGTAAAGTTTGATGGGTCTAGGACGCATAGTTTAGCCGGAAAACGCGTTTAAAGATAAAAATGTCCAATTTTTTTAAAATTAGTTTTTCGTGTCATTCGTTACATGGATTAAAAGGTGGCAGTTCCAAGATCACGAATATATAATTTTTAAGTCGCTGGGGCAAGTAGTTTAGCCGCAAATCGAATTTTAAGGGACAGAAAAAGTGTAAAGTTTGATGGGTCTAGGACGCATAGTTTAGCCGGAAAACGCGTTTAAAGATAAAAATGTCCAATTTTTTTAAAATTAGTTTTTCGTGTCATTCGTTACATGGATTAAAAGGTGGCAGTTCCAAGATCACGAATATATAATTTTTAAGTCGCTGGGGCAAGTAGTTTAGCCGCAAATCGAATTTTAAGGGACAGAAAAAGTGTAAAGTTTGATGGGTCTAGGACGCATAGTTTAGCCGGAAAACGCGTTTAAAGATAAAAATGTCCAATTTTTTTAAAATTAGTTTTTCGTGTCATTCGTTACATGGATTAAAAGGTGGCAGTTCCAAGATCACGAATATATAATTTTTAAGTCGCTGGGGCAAGTAGTTTAGCCGCAAATCGAATTTTAAGGGACAGAAAAAGTGTAAAATTTGATGGGCCTAGGACGCATAGTTTAGCCGGAAAACGCGTTTAAAGATAAAAATGTCCAATTTTAAGGGACAGAAAAAGTGTAAAGTTTGATGGGTCTAGGACGCATAGTTTAGCCGGAAAACGCGTTTAAAGATAAAAATGTCCAATTTTTTTAAAATTAGTTTTTCGTGTCATTCGTTACATGGATTAAAAGGTGGCAGTTCCAAGATCACGAATATATAATTTTTAAGTCGCTGGGGCAAGTAGTTTAGCCGCAAATCGAATTTTAAGGGACAGAAAAAGTGTAAAGTTTGATGGGTCTAGGACGCATAGTTTAGCCGGAAAACGCGTTTAAAGATAAAAATGTCCAATTTTTTTAAAATTAGATTTTCGTGTCATTCGTTACATGGATTAAAAGGTGGCAGTTCCAAGATCACGAATATATAATTTTTAATTCGCTGGGGCAAGTAGTTTAGCCGCAAATCGAATTTTAAGGGACAGAAAAAGTGTAAAGTTTGATGGGTCTAGGACGCATAGTTTAGCCGGAAAACGCGTTTAAAGATAAAAATGTCCAATTTTTTTAAAATTAGTTTTTCGTGTCATTCGTTACATGGATTAAAAGGTGGCAGTTCCAAGATCACGAATATATAATTTTTAAGTCGCTGGGGCAAGTAGTTTAGCCGCAAATCGAATTTTAAGGGACAGAAAAAGTGTAAAGTTTGATGGGTCTAGGACGCATAGTTTAGCCGGAAAACGCGTTTAAAGATAAAAATGTCCAATTTTTTTAAAATTAGTTTTTCGTGTCATTCGTTACATGGATTAAAAGGTGGCAGTTCCAAGATCACGAATATATAATTTTTAAGTCGCTGGGGCAAGTAGTTTAGCCGCAAATCGAATTTTAAGGGACAGAAAAAGTGTAAAGTTTGATGGGTCTAGGACGCATAGTTTAGCCGGAAAACGCGTTTAAAGATAAAAATGTCCAATTTTTTTAAAATTAGTTTTTCGTGTCATTCGTTACATGGATTAAAAGGTGGCAGTTCCAAGATCACGAATATATAATTTTTAAGTCGCTGGGGCAAGTAGTTTAGCCGCAAATCGAATTTTAAGGGACAGAAAAAGTGTAAAATTTGATGGGTCTAGGACGCATAGTTTAGCCGGAAAACGCGTTTAAAGATAAAAATGTCCAATTTTAAGGGACAGAAAAAGTGTAAAGTTTGATGGGTCTAGGACGCATAGTTTAACCGGAAAACGCGTTTAAAGATAAAAATGTCCAATTTTTTTAAAATTAGTTTTTCGTGTCATTCGTTACATGGATTAAAAGGTGGCAGTTCCAAGATCACGAATATATAATTTTTAAGTCGCTGGGGCAAGTAGTTTAGCCGCAAATCGAATTTTAAGGGACAGAAAAAGTGTAAAGTTTGATGGGTCTAGGACGCATAGTTTAGCCGGAAAACGCGTTTAAAGATAAAAATGTCCAATTTTTTTAAAATTAGATTTTCGTGTCATTCGTTACATGGATTAAAAGGTGGCAGTTCCAAGATCACGAATATATAATTTTTAATTCGCTGGGGCAAGTAGTTTAGCCGCAAATCGAATTTTAAGGGACAGAAAAAGTGTAAAGTTTGATGGGTCTAGGACGCATAGTTTAGCCGGAAAACGCGTTTAAAGATAAAAATGTCCAATTTTTTTAAAATTAGTTTTTCGTGTCATTCGTTACATGGATTAAAAGGTGGCAGTTCCAAGATCACGAATATATAATTTTTAAGTCGCTGGGGCAAGTAGCTTAGCCGCAAATCGAATTTTAAGGGACAGAAAAAGTGTAAAGTTTGATGGGTCTAGGACGCATAGTTTAGCCGGAAAACGCGTTTAAAGATAAAAATGTCCAATTGTTTTAAAATTAGTTTTTCGTGTCATTCGTTACATGGATTAAAAGGTGGCAGTCCCAAGATCACGAATATATAATTTTTAAGTCGCTGGGGCAAGTAGTTTAGCCGCAAATCGAATTTTAAGGGACAGAAAAAGTGTAAAGTTTGATGGGTCTAGGACGCATAGTTTAGCCGGAAAACGCGTTTAAAGATAAAAATGTCCAATTTTTTTAAAATTAGTTTTTCGTGTCATTCGTTACATGGATTAAAAGGTGGCAGTTCCAAGATCACGAATATATAATTTTTAAGTCGCTGGGGCAAGTAGTTTAGCCGCAAATCGAATTTTAAGGGACAGAAAAAGTGTAAAGTTTGATGGGTCTAGGACGCATAGTTTAGCCGGAAAACGCGTTTAAAGATAAAAATGTCCAATTTTTTTAAAATTAGTTTTTCGTGTCATTCGTTACATGGATTAAAAGGTGGCAGTTCCAAGATCACGAATATATAATTTCTAAGTCGCTGGGGCAAGTAGTTTAGCCGCAAATCGAATTTTAAGGGACAGAAAAAGTGTAAAGTTTGATGGGTCTAGGACGCATAGTTTAGCCGGAAAACGCGTTTAAAGATAAAAATGTCCAATTTTTTTAAAATTAGTTTTTCGTCTCATTCGTTACATGGATTAAAAGGTGGCAGTTCCAAGATCACGAATATATAATTTTTAAGTCGCTGGGGCAAGTAGTTTAGCCGCAAATCGAATTTTAAGGGACAGAAAAAGTGTAAAGTTTGATGGGTCTAGGACGCATAGTTTAGCCGGAAAACGCGTTTAAAGATAAAAATGTCCAATTTTTTTAAAATTAGTTTTTCGTGTCATTCGTTACATGGATTAAAAGGTGGCAGTTCCAAGATCACGAATATATAATTTTTAAGTCGCTGGGGCAAGTAGTTTAGCCGCAAATCGAATTTTAAGGGACAGAAAAAGTGTAAAATTTGATGGGTCTAGGACGCATAGTTTAGCCGGAAAACGCGTTTAAAGATAAAAATGTCCAATTTTAAGGGACAGAAAAAGTGTAAAGTTTGATGGGTCTAGGACGCATAGTTTAGCCGGAAAACGCGTTTAAAGATAAAAATGTCCAATTTTTTTAAAATTAGTTTTTCGTGTCATTCGTTACATGGATTAAAAGGTGGCAGTTCCAAGATCACGAATATATAATTTTTAAGTCGCTGGGGCAAGTAGTTTAGCCGCAAATCGAATTTTAAGGGACAGAAAAAGTGTAAAGTTTGATGGGTCTAGGACGCATAGTTTAGCCGGAAAACGCGTTTAAAGATAAAAATGTCCAATTTTTTTAAAATTAGATTTTCGTGTCATTCGTTACATGGATTAAAAGGTGGCAGTTCCAAGATCACGAATATATAATTTTTAATTCGCTGGGGCAAGTAGTTTAGCCGCAAATCGAATTTTAAGGGACAGAAAAAGTGTAAAGTTTGATGGGTCTAGGACGCATAGTTTAGCCGGAAAACGCGTTTAAAGATAAAAATGTCCAATTTTTTTAAAATTAGTTTTTCGTGTCATTCGTTACATGGATTAAAAGGTGGCAGTTCCAAGATCACGAATATATAATTTTTAAGTCGCTGGGGCAAGTAGTTTAGCCGCAAATCGAATTTTAAGGGACAGAAAAAGTGTAAAGTTTGATGGGTCTAGGACGCATAGTTTAGCCGGAAAACGCGTTTAAAGATAAAAATGTCCAATTTTTTTAAAATTAGTTTTTCGTGTCATTCGTTACATGGATTAAAAGGTGGCAGTTCCAAGATCACGAATATATAATTTTTAAGTCGCTGGTGCAAGTAGTTTAGCCGCAAATCGAATTTTAAGGGACAGAAAAAGTGTAAAGTTTGATGGGTCTAGGACGCATAGTTTAGCCGGAAAACGCGTTTAAAGGTAAAAATGTCCAATTTTTTAAAAATTAGTTTTTCGTGTCATTCGTTACATGGATTAAAAGGTGGCAGTTCCAAGATCACGAATATATAATTCTTAAGTCGCTGGGGCAAGTAGTTTAGCCGCAAATCGAATTTTAAGGGACAGAAAAAGTGTAAAGTTTGATGGGTCTAGGACGCATAGTTTAGCCGGAAAACGCGTTTAAAGATAAAAATGTCCAATTTTTTTAAAATTAGTTTTTCGTGTCATTCGTTACATGGATTAAAAGGTGGCAGTTCCAAGATCACGAATATATAATTTTTAAGTCGCTGGGGCAAGTAGTTTAGCCGCAAATCGAATTTTAAGGGACAGAAAAAGTGTAAAGTTTGATGGGTCTAGGACGCATAGTTTAGCCGGAAAACGCGTTTAAAGATAAAAATGTCCAATTTTTTTAAAATTAGTTTTTCGTGTCATTCGTTACATGGATTAAAAGGTGGCAGTTCCAAGATCACGAATATATAATTTTTAAGTCGCTGGGGCAAGTAGTTTAGCCGCAAATCGAATTTTAAGGGACAGAAAAAGTGTAAAGTTTGATGGGTCTAGGACGCATAGTTTAGCCGGAAAACGCGTTTAAAGATAAAAATGTCCAATTTTTTTAAAATTAGTTTTTCGTGTCATTCGTTACATGGATTAAAAGGTGGCAGTTCCAAGATCACGAATATATAATTTTTAAGTCGCTGGGGCAAGTAGTTTAGCCGCAAATCGAATTTTAAGGGACAGAAAAAGTGTAAAGTTTGATGGGTCTAGGACGCATAGTTTAGCCGGAAAACGCGTTTAAAGATAAAAATGTCCAATTTTTTTAAAATTAGTTTTTCGTGTCATTCGTTACATGGATTAAAAGGTGGCAGTTCCAAGATCACGAATATATAATTTCTAAGTCGCTGGGGCAAGTAGTTTAGCCGCAAATCGAATTTTAAGGGACAGAAAAAGTGTAAAGTTTGATGGGTCTAGGACGCATAGTTTAGCCGGAAAACGCGTTTAAAGATAAAAATGTCCAATTTTTTTAAAATTAGTTTTTCGTGTCATTCGTTACATGGATTAAAAGGTGGCAGTTCCAAGATCACGAATATATAATTTTTAAGTCGCTGGGGCAAGTAGTTTAGCCGCAAATCGAATTTTAAGGGACAGAAAAAGTGTAAAGTTTGATGGGTCTAGGACGCATAGTTTAGCCGGAAAACGCGTTTAAAGATAAAAATGTCCAATTTTTTTAAAATTAGTTTTTCGTGTCATTCGTTACATGGATTAAAAGGTGGCAGTTCCAAGATCACGAATATATAATTTTTAAGTCGCTGGGGCAAGTAGTTTAGCCGCAAATCGAATTTTAAGGGACAGAAAAAGTGTAAAATTTGATGGGTCTAGGACGCATAGTTTAGCCGGAAAACGCGTTTAAAGATAAAAATGTCCAATTTTAAGGGACAGAAAAAGTGTAAAGTTTGATGGGTCTAGGACGCATAGTTTAGCCGGAAAACGCGTTTAAAGATAAAAATGTCCAATTTTTTTTAAATTAGTTTTTCGTGTCATTCGTTACATGGATTAAAAGGTGGCAGTTCCAAGATCACGAATATATAATTTTTAAGTCGCTGGGGCAAGTAGTTTAGCCGCAAATCGAATTTTAAGGGACAGAAAAAGTGTAAAGTTTGATGGGTCTAGGACGCATAGTTTAGCCGGAAAACGCGTTTAAAGATAAAAATGTCCAATTTTTTTAAAATTAGATTTTCGTGTCATTCGTTACATGGATTAAAAGGTGGCAGTTCCAAGATCACGAATATATAATTTTTAATTCGCTGGGGCAAGTAGTTTAGCCGCAAATCGAATTTTAAGGGACAGAAAAAGTGTAAAGTTTGATGGGTCTAGGACGCATAGTTTAGCCGGAAAACGCGTTTAAAGATAAAAATGTCCAATTTTTTTAAAATTAGTTTTTCGTGTCATTCGTTACATGGATTAAAAGGTGGCAGTTCCAAGATCACGAATATATAATTTTTAAGTCGCTGGGGCAAGTAGTTTAGCCGCAAATCGAATTTTAAGGGACAGAAAAAGTGTAAAGTTTGATGGGTCTAGGACGCATAGTTTAGCCGGAAAACGCGTTTAAAGATAAAAATGTCCAATTTTTTTAAAATTAGTTTTTCGTGTCATTCGTTACATGGATTAAAAGGTGGCAGTTCCAAGATCACGAATATATAATTTTTAAGTCGCTGGTGCAAGTAGTTTAGCCGCAAATCGAATTTTAAGGGACAGAAAAAGTGTAAAGTTTGATGGGTCTAGGACGCATAGTTTAGCCGGAAAACGCGTTTAAAGGTAAAAATGTCCAATTTTTTAAAAATTAGTTTTTCGTGTCATTCGTTACATGGATTAAAAGGTGGCAGTTCCAAGATCACGAATATATAATTTTTAAGTCGCTGGGGCAAGTAGTTTAGCCGCAAATCGAATTTTAAGGGACAGAAAAAGTGTAAAGTTTGATGGGTCTAGGACGCATAGTTTAGCCGGAAAACGCGTTTAAAGATAAAAATGTCCAATTTTTTTAAAATTAGTTTTTCGTGTCATTCGTTACATGGATTAAAAGGTGGCAGTTCCAAGATCACGAATATATAATTCTTAAGTCGCTGGGGCAAGTAGTTTAGCCGCAAATCGAATTTTAAGGGACAGAAAAAGTGTAAAGTTTGATGGGTCTAGGACGCATAGTTTAGCCGGAAAACGCGTTTAAAGATAAAAATGTCCAATTTTTTTAAAATTAGTTTTTCGTGTCATTCGTTACATGGATTAAAAGGTGGCAGTTCCAAGATCACGAATATATAATTTTTAAGTCGCTGGGGCAAGTAGTTTAGCCGCAAATCGAATTTTAAGGGACAGAAAAAGTGTAAAGTTTGATGGGTCTAGGACGCATAGTTTAGCCGGAAAACGCGTTTAAAGATAAAAATGTCCAATTTTTTTAAAATTAGTTTTTCGTGTCATTCGTTACATGGATTAAAAGGTGGCAGTTCCAAGATCACGAATATATAATTTTTAAGTCGCTGGGGCAAGTAGTTTAGCCGCAAATCGAATTTTAAGGGACAGAAAAAGTGTAAAGTTTGATGGGTCTAGGACGCATAGTTTAGCCGGAAAACGCGTTTAAAGATAAAAATGTCCAATTTTTTTAAAATTAGATTTTCGTGTCATTCGTTACATAGATTAAAAGGTGGCAGTTCCAAGATCACGAATATATAATTTTTAAGTCGCTGGGGCAAGTAGTTTAGCTGCAAATCGAATTTTAAGGGACAGAAAAAGTGTAAAGTTTGATGGGTCTAGGACGCATAGTTTAGCCGGAAAACGCGTTTAAAGATAAAAATGTCCAATTTTTTTAAAATTAGTTTTTCGTGTCATTCGTTACATGGATTAAAAATTGGCAGTTCCAAGATCACGAATATATAATTTTTAAGTCGCTGGGGCAAGTAGTTTAGCCGCAAATCGAATTTTAAGGGACAGAAAAAGTGTAAAGTTTGATGGGTCTAGGACGCATAGTTTAGCCGGAAAACGCGTTTAAAGATAAAAATGTCCAATTTTTTTAAAATTAGTTTTTCGTGTCATTCGTTACATGGATTAAAAGGTGGCAGTTCCAAGATCACGAATATATAATTTTTAAGTCGCTGGGGCAAGTAGTTTAGCCGCAAATCGAATTTTAAGGGACAGAAAAAGTGTAAAGTTTGATGGGTCTAGGACGCATAGTTTAGCCGGAAAACGCGTTTAAAGATAAAAATGTCCAATTTTTTTTAAAATTAGATTTTCGTGTCATTCGTTACATGGATTAAAAGGTGGCAGTTCCAAGATCACGAATATATAATTTTTAATTCGCTGGGGCAAGTAGTTTAGCCGCAAATCGAATTTTAAGGGACAGAAAAAGTGTAAAGTTTGATGGGTCTAGGACGCATAGTTTAGCCGGAAAACGCGTTTAAAGATAAAAATGTCCAATTTTTTTAAAATTAGTTTTTCGTGTCATTCGTTACATGGATTAAAAGGTGGCAGTTCCAAGATCACGAATATATAATTTTTAAGTCGCTGGGGCAAGTAGTTTAGCCGCAAATCGAATTTTAAGGGACAGAAAAAGTGTAAAGTTTGATGGGTCTAGGACGCATAGTTTAGCCGGAAAACGCGTTTAAAGATAAAAATGTCCAATTTTTTTAAAATTAGTTTTTCGTGTCATTCGTTACATGGATTAAAAGGTGGCAGTTCCAAGATCACGAATATATAATTTTTAAGTCGCTGGGGCAAGTAGTTTAGCCGCAAATCGAATTTTAAGGGACAGAAAAAGTGTAAAGTTTGATGGGTCTAGGACGCATAGTTTAGCCGGAAAACGCGTTTAAAGATAAAAATGTCCAATTTTTTTAAAATTAGTTTTTCGTGTCATTCGTTACATGGATTAAAAGGTGGCAGTTCCAAGATCATGAATATATAATTTTTAAGTCGCTGGGGCAAGTAGTTTAGCCGCAAATCGAATTTTAAGGGACAGAAAAAGTGTAAAGTTTGATGGGTCTAGGACGCATAGTTTAGCCGGAAAACGCGTTTAAAGATAAAAATGTCCAATTTTTTTAAAATTAGTTTTTCGTGTTATTCGTTACATGGATTAAAAGGTGGCAGTTCCAAGATCACGAATATATAATTTTTAAGTCGCTGGGGCAAGTAGTTTAGCCGCAAATCGAATTTTAAGGGACAGAAAAAGTGTAAAGTTTGATGGGTCTAGGACGCATAGTTTAGCCGGAAAACGCGTTTAAAGATAAAAATGTCCAATTTTAAGGGACAGAAAAAGTGTAAAGTTTGATGGGTCTAGGACGCATAGTTTAGCCGGAAAACGCGTTTAAAGATAAAAATGTCCAATTTTTTTAAAATTAGTTTTTCGTGTCATTCGTTACATGGATTAAAAGGTGGCAGTTCCAAGATCACGAATATATAATTTTTAAGTCGCTGGGGCAAGTAGTTTAGCCGCAAATCGAATTTTAAGGGACAGAAAAAGTGTAAAGTTTGATGGGTCTAGGACGCATAGTTTAGCCGGAAAACGCGTTTAAAGATAAAAATGTCCAATTTTTTTAAAATTAGTTTTTCGTGTCATTCGTTACATGGATTAAAAGGTGGCAGTTCCAAGATCATGAATATATAATTTTTAAGTCGCTGGGGCAAGTAGTTTAGCCGCAAATCGAATTTTAAGGGACAGAAAAAGTGTAAAGTTTGATGGGTCTAGGACGCATAGTTTAGCCGGAAAACGCGTTTAAAGATAAAAATGTCCAATTTTTTTAAAATTAGTTTTTCGTGTTATTCGTTACATGGATTAAAAGGTGGCAGTTCCAAGATCACGAATATATAATTTTTAAGTCGCTGGGGCAAGTAGTTTAGCCGCAAATCGAATTTTAAGGGACAGAAAAAGTGTAAAGTTTGATGGGTCTAGGACGCATAGTTTAGCCGGAAAACGCGTTTAAAGATAAAAATGTCCAATTTTAAGGGACAGAAAAAGTGTAAAGTTTGATGGGTCTAGGACGCATAGTTTAGCCGGAAAACGCGTTTAAAGATAAAAATGTCCAATTTTTTTAAAATTAGTTTTTCGTGTCATTCGTTACATGGATTAAAAGGTGGCAGTTCCAAGATCACGAATATATAATTTTTAAGTCGCTGGGGCAAGTAGTTTAGCCGCAAATCGAATTTTAAGGGACAGAAAAAGTGTAAAGTTTGATGGGTCTAGGACGCATAGTTTAGCCGGAAAACGCGTTTAAAGATAAAAATGTCCAATTTTTTTAAAATTAGATTTTCGTGTCATTCGTTACATAGATTGAAAGGTGGCAGTTCCAAGATCACGAATATATAATTTTTAAGTCGCTGGGGCAAGTAGTTTAGCTGCAAATCGAATTTTAAGGGACAGAAAAAGTGTAAAGTTTGATGGGTCTAGGACGCATAGTTTAGCCGGAAAACGCGTTTAAAGATAAAAATGTCCAATTTTTTTAAAATTAGTTTTTCGTGTCATTCGTTACATGGATTAAAAGGTGGCAGTTCCAAGATCACGAATATATAATTTTTAAGTCGCTGGGGCAAGTAGTTTAGCCGCAAATCGAATTTTAAGGGACAGAAAAAGTGTAAAGTTTGATGGGTCTAGGACGCATAGTTTAGCCGGAAAACGCGTTTAAAGATAAAAATGTCCAATTTTTTTTTAAAATTAGATTTTCGTGTCATTCGTTACATGGATTAAAAGGTGGCAGTTCCAAGATCACGAATATATAATTTTTAATTCGCTGGGGCAAGTAGTTTAGCCGCAAATCGAATTTTAAGGGACAGAAAAAGTGTAAAGTTTGATGGGTCTAGGACGCATAGTTTAGCCGGAAAACGCGTTTAAAGATAAAAATGTCCAATTTTTTTAAAATTAGATTTTCGTGTCATTCGTTACATAGATTAAAAGGTGGCAGTTCCAAGATCACGAATATATAATTTTTAAGTCGCTGGGGCAAGTAGTTTAGCTGCAAATCGAATTTTAAGGGACAGAAAAAGTGTAAAGTTTGATGGGTCTAGGACGCATAGTTTAGCCGGAAAACGCGTTTAAAGATAAAAATGTCCAATTTTTTTAAAATTAGTTTTTCGTGTCATTCGTTACATGGATTAAAAATTGGCAGTTCCAAGATCACGAATATATAATTTTTAAGTCGCTGGGGCAAGTAGTTTAGCCGCAAATCGAATTTTAAGGGACAGAAAAAGTGTAAAGTTTGATGGGTCTAGGACGCATAGTTTAGCCGGAAAACGCGTTTAAAGATAAAAATGTCCAATTTTTTTAAAATTAGTTTTTCGTGTCATTCGTTACATGGATTAAAAGGTGGCAGTTCCAAGATCACGAATATATAATTTTTAAGTCGCTGGGGCAAGTAGTTTAGCCGCAAATCGAATTTTAAGGGACAGAAAAAGTGTAAAGTTTGATGGGTCTAGGACGCATAGTTTAGCCGGAAAACGCGTTTAAAGATAAAAATGTCCAATTTTTTTTAAAATTAGATTTTCGTGTCATTCGTTACATGGATTAAAAGGTGGCAGTTCCAAGATCACGAATATATAATTTTTAATTCGCTGGGGCAAGTAGTTTAGCCGCAAATCGAATTTTAAGGGACAGAAAAAGTGTAAAGTTTGATGGGTCTAGGACGCATAGTTTAGCCGGAAAACGCGTTTAAAGATAAAAATGTCCAATTTTTTTTAAAATTAGTTTTTCGTGTCATTCGTTACATGGATTAAAAGGTGGCAGTTCCAAGATCACGAATATATAATTTTTAAGTCGCTGGGGCAAGTAGTTTAGCCGCAAATCGAATTTTAAGGGACAGAAAAAGTGTAAAGTTTGATGGGTCTAGGACGCATAGTTTAGCCGGAAAACGCGTTTAAAGATAAAAATGTCCAATTTTTTTAAAATTAGTTTTTCGTGTCATTCGTTACATGGATTAAAAGGTGGCAGTTCCAAGATCACGAATATATAATTTTTAAGTCGCTGGGGCAAGTAGTTTAGCCGCAAATCGAATTTTAAGGGACAGAAAAAGTGTAAAGTTTGATGGGTCTAGGACGCATAGTTTAGCCGGAAAACGCGTTTAAAGATAAAAATGTCCAATTTTTTTAAAATTAGTTTTTCGTGTCATTCGTTACATGGATTAAAAGGTGGCAGTTCCAAGATCACGAATATATAATTTTTAAGTCGCTGGGGCAAGTAGTTTAGCCGCAAATCGAATTTTAAGGGACAGAAAAAGTGTAAAGTTTGATGGGTCTAGGACGCATAGTTTAGCCGGAAAACGCGTTTAAAGATAAAAATGTCCAATTTTTTTAAAATTAGTTTTTCGTGTCATTCGTTACATGGATTAAAAGGTGGCAGTTCCAAGATCACGAATATATAATTTTTAAGTCGCTGGGGCAAGTAGTTTAGCCGCAAATCGAATTTTAAGGGACAGAAAAAGTGTAAAGTTTGATGGGTCTAGGACGCATAGTTTAGCCGGAAAACGCGTTTAAAGATAAAAATGTCCAATTTTAAGGGACAGAAAAAGTGTAAAGTTTGATGGGTCTAGGACGCATAGTTTAGCCGGAAAACGCGTTTAAAGATAAAAATGTCCAATTTTTTTAAAATTAGTTTTTCGTGTCATTCGTTACATGGATTAAAAGGTGGCAGTTCCAAGATCACGAATATATAATTTTTAAGTCGCTGGGGCAAGTAGTTTAGCCGCAAATCGAATTTTAAGGGACAGAAAAAGTGTAAAGTTTGATGGGTCTAGGACGCATAGTTTAGCCGGAAAACGCGTTTAAAGATAAAAATGTCCAATTTTTTTAAAATTAGATTTTCGTGTCATTCGTTACATAGATTAAAAGGTGGCAGTTCCAAGATCACGAATATATAATTTTTAAGTCGCTGGGGCAAGTAGTTTAGCTGCAAATCGAATTTTAAGGGACAGAAAAAGTGTAAAGTTTGATGGGTCTAGGACGCATAGTTTAGCCGGAAAACGCGTTTAAAGATAAAAATGTCCAATTTTTTTAAAATTAGTTTTTCGTGTCATTCGTTACATGGATTAAAAGGTGGCAGTTCCAAGATCACGAATATATAATTTTTAAGTCGCTGGGGCAAGTAGTTTAGCCGCAAATCGAATTTTAAGGGACAGAAAAAGTGTAAAGTTTGATGGGTCTAGGACGCATAGTTTAGCCGGAAAACGCGTTTAAAGATAAAAATGTCCAATTTTTTTTTAAAATTAGATTTTCGTGTCATTCGTTACATGGATTAAAAGGTGGCAGTTCCAAGATCACGAATATATAATTTTTAATTCGCTGGGGCAAGTAGTTTAGCCGCAAATCGAATTTTAAGGGACAGAAAAAGTGTAAAGTTTGATGGGTCTAGGACGCATAGTTTAGCCGGAAAACGCGTTTAAAGATAAAAATGTCCAATTTTTTTAAAATTAGTTTTTCGTGTCATTCGTTACATGGATTAAAAGGTGGCAGTTCCAAGATCACGAATATATAATTTTTAAGTCGCTGGGGCAAGTAGTTTAGCCGCAAATCGAATTTTAAGGGACAGAAAAAGTGTAAAGTTTGATGGGTCTAGGACGCATAGTTTAGCCGGAAAACGCGTTTAAAGATAAAAATGTCCAATTTTTTTAAAATTAGTTTTTCGTGTCATTCGTTACATGGATTAAAAGGTGGCAGTTCCAAGATCACGAATATATAATTTTTAAGTCGCTGGGGCAAGTAGTTTAGCCGCAAATCGAATTTTAAGGGACAGAAAAAGTGTAAAGTTTGATGGGTCTAGGACGCATAGTTTAGCCGGAAAACGCGTTTAAAGATAAAAATGTCCAATTTTTTTAAAATTAGTTTTTCGTGTCATTCGTTACATGGATTAAAAGGTGGCAGTCCAAGATCACGAATATATAATTTTTAAGTCGCTGGGGCAAGTAGTTTAGCCGCAAATCGAATTTTAAGGGACAGAAAAAGTGTAAAGTTTGATGGGTCTAGGACGCATAGTTTAGCCGGAAAACGCGTTTAAAGATAAAAATGTCCAATTTTTTTAAAATTAGTTTTTCGTGTCATTCGTTACATGGATTAAAAGGTGGCAGTTCCAAGATCACGAATATATAATTTTTAAGTCGCTGGGGCAAGTAGTTTAGCCGCAAATCGAATTTTAAGGGACAGAAAAAGTGTAAAGTTTGATGGGTCTAGGACGCATAGTTTAGCCGGAAAACGCGTTTAAAGATAAAAATGTCCAATTTTTTTAAAATTAGTTTTTCGTGTCATTCGTTACATGGATTAAAAGGTGGCAGTTCCAAGATCACGAATATATAATTTTTAAGTCGCTGGGGCAAGTAGTTTAGCCGCAAATCGAATTTTAAGGGACAGAAAAAGTGTAAAGTTTGATGGGTCTAGGACGCATAGTTTAGCCGGAAAACGCGTTTAAAGATAAAAATGTCCAATTTTTTTAAAATTAGTTTTTCGTGTCATTCGTTACATGGATTAAAAGGTGGCAGTTCCAAGATCACGAATATATAATTTTTAAGTCGCTGGGGCAAGTAGTTTAGCCGCAAATCGAATTTTAAGGGACAGAAAAAGTGTAAAATTTGATGGGTCTAGGACGCATAGTTTAGCCGGAAAACGTGTTTAAAGATAAAAATGTCCAATTTTAAGGGACAGAAAAAGTGTAAAGTTTGATGGGTCTAGGACGCATAGTTTAGCCGGAAAACGCGTTTAAAGATAAAAATGTCCAATTTTTTTAAAATTAGTTTTTCGTGTCATTCGTTACATGGATTAAAAGGTGGCAGTTCCAAGATCACGAATATATAATTTTTAAGTCGCTGGGGCAAGTAGTTTAGCCGCAAATCGAATTTTAAGGGACAGAAAAAGTGTAAAGTTTGATGGGTCTAGGACGCATAGTTTAGCCGGAAAACGCGTTTAAAGATAAAAATGTCCAATTTTTTTAAAATTAGATTTTCGTGTCATTCGTTACATGGATTAAAAGGTGGCAGTTCCAAGATCACGAATATATAATTTTTAATTCGCTGGGGCAAGTAGTTTAGCCGCAAATCGAATTTTAAGGGACAGAAAAAGTGTAAAGTTTGATGGGTCTAGGACGCATAGTTTAGCCGGAGAACGCGTTTAAAGATAAAAATGTCCAATTTTTTTAAAATTAGTTTTTCGTGTCATTCGTTACATGGATTAAAAGGTGGCAGTTCCAAGATCACGAATATATAATTTTTAAGTCGCTGGGGCAAGTAGTTTAGCCGCAAATCGAATTTTAAGGGACAGAAAAAGTGTAAAGTTTGATGGGTCTAGGACGCATAGTTTAGCCGGAAAACGCGTTTAAAGATAAAAATGTCCAATTTTTTTAAAATTAGTTTTTCGTGTCATTCGTTACATGGATTAAAAGGTGGCAGTTCCAAGATCACGAATATATAATTTTTAAATCGCTGGGGCAAGTAGTTTAGCCGCAAATCGAATTTTAAGGGACAGAAAAAGTGTAAAGTTTGATGGGTCTAGGACGCATAGTTTAGCCGGAAAACGCGTTTAAAGATAAAAATGTCCAATTTTTTTAAAATTAGTTTTTCGTGTCATTCGTTACATGGATTAAAAGGTGGCAGTTCCAAGATCACGAATATATAATTTTTAATTCGCTGGGGCAAGTAGTTTAGCCGCAAATCGAATTTTAAGGGACAGTAAAAGTGTAAAGTTTGATGGGCCTAGGACGCATAGTTTAGCCGGAAAACGCGTTTAAAGATAAAAATGTCCAATTTTTTTAAAATTAGTTTTTCGTGTCATTCGTTACATGGATTAAAAGGTGGCAGTTCCAAGATCACGAATATATAATTTTTAAGTCGCTGGGGCAAGTAGTTTAGCCGCAAATCGAATTTTAAGGGACAGAAAAAGTGTAAAGTTTGATGGGTCTAGGACGCATAGTTTAGCCGGAAAACGCGTTTAAAGATAAAAATGTCCAATTGTTTTAAAATTAGTTTTTCGTGTCATTCGTTACATGGATTAAAAGGTGGCAGTTCCAAGATCACGAATATATAATTTTTAAGTCGCTGGGGCAAGTAGTTTAGCCGCAAATCGAATTTTAAGGGACAGAAAAAGTGTAAAGTTTGATGGGTCTAGGACGCATAGTTTAGCCGGAAAACGCGTTTAAAGATAAAAATGTCCAATTTTTTTAAAATTAGTTTTTCGTGTCATTCGTTACATGGATTAAAAGGTGGCAGTTCCAAGATCACGAATATATAATTTTTAAGTCGCTGGGGCAAGTAGTTTAGCCGCAAATCGAATTTTAAGGGACAGAAAAAGTGTAAAGTTTGATGGGTCTAGGACGCATAGTTTAGCCGGAAAACGCGTTTAAAGATAAAAATGTCCAATTTTTTTAAAATTAGTTTTTCGTGTCATTCGTTACATGGATTAAAAGGTGGCAGTTCCAAGATCACGAATATATAATTTTTAAGTCGCTGGGGCAAGTAGTTTAGCCGCAAATCGAATTTTAAGGGACAGAAAAAGTGTAAAGTTTGATGGGTCTAGGACGCATAGTTTAGCCGGAAAACGCGTTTAAAGATAGAAATGTTCAATTTTTTTAATTAGATTTTCGTGTCATTCGTTACATGGATTAAAAGGTGGCAGTTCCAAGATCACGAATATATAATTTTTAATTCGCTGGGGCAAGTAGTTTAGCCGCAAATCGAATTTTAAGGGACAGAAAAAGTGTAAAGTTTGATGGGTCTAGGACGCAAAGTTTAGCCGGAAAACGCGTTTAAAGATAAAAATGTCCAATTTTTTTAAAATTAGTTTTTCGTGTCATTCGTTACATGGATTAAAAGGTGGCAGTTCCAAGATCACGAATATATAATTTTTAAGTCGCTGGGGCAAGTAGTTTAGCCGCAAATCGAATTTTAAGGGACAGAAAAAGTGTAAAGTTTGATGGGTCTAGGACGCATAGTTTAGCCGGAAAACGCGTTTAAAGATAAAAATGTCCAATTTTTTTAAAATTAGATTTTCGTGTCATTCGTTACATGGATTAAAAGGTGGCAGTTCCAAGATCACGAATATATAATTTTTAAGTCGCTGGGGCAAGTAGTTTAGCCGCAAATCGAATTTTAAGGGACAGAAAAAGTGTAAAGTTTGATGGGTCTAGGACGCATAGTTTAGCCGGAAAACGCGTTTAAAGATAAAAATGTCCAATTTTTTTTAAAATTAGTTTTTCGTGTCATTCGTTACATGGATTAAAAGGTGGCAGTTCCAAGATCACGAATATATAATTTTTAAGTCGCTGGGGCAAGTAGTTTAGCCGCAAATCGAATTTTAAGGGACAGAAAAAGTGTAAAGTTTGATGGGTCTAGGACGCATAGTTTAGCCGGAAAACGCGTTTAAAGATAAAAATGTACAATTTTTTTAAAATTAGTTTTTCGTGTCATTCGTTACATGGATTAAAAGGTGGCAGTTCCAAGATCACGAATATATAATTTTTAAGTCGCTGGGGCAAGTAGTTTAGCCGCAAATCGAATTTTAAGGGACAGAAAAAGTGTAAAGTTTGATGGGTCTAGGACGCATAGTTTAGCCGGAAAACGCGTTTAAAGATAAAAATGTCCAATTTTTTTAAAATTAGTTTTTCGTGTCATTCGTTACATGGATTAAAAGGTGGCAGTTCCAAGATCACGAATATATAATTTTTAAGTCGCTGGGGCAAGTAGTTTAGCCGCAAATCGAATTTTAAGGGACAGAAAAAGTGTAAAGTTTGATGGGTCTAGGACACATAGTTTAGCCGGAAAACGCGTTTAAAGATCAAAATGTCCAATTTTTTTAAAATTAGTTTTTCGTGTCATTCGTTACATGGATTAAAAGGTGGCAGTTCCAAGATCACGAATATATAATTTTTAATTCGCTGGGGCAAGTAGTTTAGCCGCAAATCGAATTTTAAGGGACAGAAAAAGTGTAAAGTTTGATGGGTCTAGGACGCATAGTTTAGCCGGAAAACGCGTTTAAAGATAAAAATGTCCAATTTTTTTAAAATTAGTTTTTCGTGTCATTCGTTACATGGATTAAAAGGTGGCAGTTCCAAGATCACGAATATATAATTTTTAAGTCGCTGGGGCAAGTAGTTTAGCCGCAAATCGAATTTTAAGGGACAGAAAAAGTGTAAAGTTTGATGGGTCTAGGACACCTAGTTTAGCCGGAAAACGCGTTTAAAGATCAAAATGTCCAATTTTTTTAAAATTAGATTTTCGTGTCATTCGTTACATGGATTAAAAGGTGGCAGTTCCAAGATCACGAATATATAATTTTTAAGTCGCTGGGGCAAGTAGTTTAGCCGCAAATCGAATTTTAAGGGACAGAAAAAGTGTAAAGTTTGATGGGTCTAGGACGCATAGTTTAGCCGGAAAACGCGTTTAAAGATAAAAATGTCCAATTTTTTTAAAATTAGATTTTCGTGTCATTCGTTACATGGATTAAAAGGTGGCAGTTCCAAGATCACGAATATATAATTTTTAAGTCGCTGGGGCAAGTAGTTTAGCCGCAAATCGAATTTTAAGGGACAGAAAAAGTGTAAAGTTTGATGGGTCTAGGACGCATAGTTTAGCCGGAAAACGCGTTTAAAGATAAAAATGTCCAATTTTTTTTAAAATTAGTTTTTCGTGTCATTCGTTACATGGATTAAAAGGTGGCAGTTCCAAGATCACGAATATATAATTTTTAAGTCGCTGGGGCAAGTAGTTTAGCCGCAAATCGAATTTTAAGGGACAGAAAAAGTGTAAAGTTTGATGGGTCTAGGACGCATAGTTTAGCCGGAAAACGCGTTTAAAGATAAAAATGTCCAATTTTTTTAAAATTAGTTTTTCGTGTCATTCGTTACATGGATTAAAAGGTGGCAGTTCCAAGATCACGAATATATAATTTTTAAGTCGCTGGGGCAAGTAGTTTAGCCGCAAATCGAATTTTAAGGGACAGAAAAAGTGTAAAGTTTGATGGGTCTAGGACGCATAGTTTAGCCGGAAAACGCGTTTAAAGATAAAAATGTCCAATTTTTTTAAAATTAGTTTTTCGTGTCATTCGTTACATGGATTAAAAGGTGGCAGTTCCAAGATCACGAATATATAATTTTTAAGTCGCTGGGGCAAGTAGTTTAGCCGCAAATCGAATTTTAAGGGACAGAAAAAGTGTAAAGTTTGATGGGTCTAGGACGCATAGTTTAGCCGGAAAACGCGTTTAAAGATAAAAATGTCCAATTTTTTTAAAATTAGTTTTTCGTGTCATTCGTTACATGGATTAAAAGGTGGCAGTTCCAAGATCACGAATATATAATTTTTAAGTCGCTGGGGCAAGTAGTTTAGCCGCAAATCGAATTTTAAGGGACAGAAAAAGTGTAAAGTTTGATGGGTCTAGGACGCATAGTTTAGCCGGAAAACGCGTTTAAAGATAAAAATGTCCAATTTTTTTAAAATTAGTTTTTCGTGTCATTCGTTACATGGATTAAAAGGTGGCAGTTCCAAGATCACGAATATATAATTTTTAAGTCGCTGGGGCAAGTAGTTTAGCCGCAAATCGAATTTTAAGGGACAGAAAAAGTGTAAAATTTGATGGGTCTAGGACGCATAGTTTAGCCGGAAAACGCGTTTAAAGATAAAAATGTCCAATTTTAAGGGACAGAAAAAGTGTAAAGTTTGATGGGTCTAGGACGCATAGTTTAGCCGGAAAACGCGTTTAAAGATAAAAATGTCCAATTTTTTTAAAATTAGTTTTTCGTGTCATTCGTTACATGGATTAAAAGGTGGCAGTTCCAAGATCACGAATATATAATTTTTAAGTCGCTGGGGCAAGTAGTTTAGCCGCAAATCGAATTTTAAGGGACAGAAAAAGTGTAAAGTTGATGTGTCTAGGACGCATAGTTTAGCCGGAAAACGCGTTTAAAGATAAAAATGTCCAATTTTTTTAAAATTAGTTTTTCGTGTCATTCGTTACATGGATTAAAAGGTGGCAGTTCCAAGATCACGAATATATAATTTCTAAGTCGCTGGGGCAAGTAGTTTAGCCGCAAATCGAATTTTAAGGGACAGAAAAAGTGTAAAGTTTGATGGGTCTAGGACGCATAGTTTAGCCGGAAAACGCGTTTAAAGATAAAAATGTCCAATTTTTTTAAAATTAGTTTTTCGTGTCATTCGTTACATGGATTAAAAGGTGGCAGTTCCAAGATCACGAATATATAATTTTTAAGTCGCTGGGGCAAGTAGTTTAGCCGCAAATCGAATTTTAAGGGACAGAAAAAGTGTAAAGTTTGATGGGTCTAGGACGCATAGTTTAGCCGGAAAACGCGTTTAAAGATAAAAATGTCCAATTTTTTTAAAATTAGTTTTTCGTGTCATTCGTTACATGGATTAAAAGGTGGCAGTTCCAAGATCACGAATATATAATTTTTAAGTCGCTGGGGCAAGTAGTTTAGCCGCAAATCGAATTTTAAGGGACAGAAAAAGTGTAAAATTTGATGGGTCTAGGACGCATAGTTTAGCCGGAAAACGCGTTTAAAGATAAAAATGTCCAATTTTTTTAAAATTAGATTTTCGTGTCATTCGTCACATGGATTAAAAGGTGGCAGTTCCAAGATCACGAATATATAATTTTTAAGTCG
Source organism: Philhelius pedissequus (assembly GCA_910595825.1). Taxonomy (NCBI): domain Eukaryota; kingdom Metazoa; phylum Arthropoda; class Insecta; order Diptera; family Syrphidae; genus Philhelius; species Philhelius pedissequus. The sequence goes on along the minus strand of OU343162.1, from coordinate 159,904,182 downwards.
CTGGGGCAAGTAGTTTAGCCGCAAATCGAATTTTAAGGGACAGAAAAAGTGTAAAGTTTGATGGGTCTAGGACGCATAGTTTAGCCGGAAAACGCGTTTAAAGATAAAAATGTCCAATTTTTTTAAAATTAGTTTTTCGTGTCATTCGTTACATGGATTAAAAGGTGGCAGTTCCAAGATCACGAATATATAATTTTTAAGTCGCTGGGGCAAGTAGTTTAGCCGCAAATCGAATTTTAAGGGACAGAAAAAGTGTAAAGTTTGATGGGTCTAGGACGCATAGTTTAGCCGGAAAACGCGTTTAAAGATAAAAATGTCCAATTTTTTTAAAATTAGTTTTTCGTGTCATTCGTTACATGGATTAAAAGGTGGCAGTTCCAAGATCACGAATATATAATTTTTAAGTCGCTGGGGCAAGTAGTTTAGCCGCAAATCGAATTTTAAGGGACAGAAAAAGTGTAAAGTTTGATGGGTCTAGGACGCATAGTTTAGCCGGAAAACGCGTTTAAAGACAAAAATGTCCAATTTTTTTAAAATTAGATTTTCGTGTCATTCGTTACATGGATTAAAAGGTGGCAGTTCCAAGATCACGAATATATAATTTTTAAGTCGCTGGGGCAAGTAGTTTAGCCGCAAATCGAATTTTAAGGGACAGAAAAAGTGTAAAGTTTGATGGGTCTAGGACGCATAGTTTAGCCGGAAAACGCGTTTAAAGATAAAAATGTCCAATTTTTTTAAAATTAGATTTTCGTGTCATTCGTTACATGGATTAAAAGGTGGCAGTTCCAAGATCACGAATATATAATTTTTAAGTCGCTGGGGCAAGTAGTTTAGCCGCAAATCGAATTTTAAGGGACAGAAAAAGTGTAAAGTTTGATGGGTCTAGGACGCATAGTTTAGCCGGAAAACGCGTTTAAAGATAAAAATGTCCAATTTTTTTAAAATTAGATTTTCGTGTCATTCGTTACATGGATTAAAAGGTGGCAGTTCCAAGATCACGAATATATAATTTTTAAGTCGCTGGGGCAAGTAGTTTAGCCGCAAATCGAATTTTAAGGGACAGAAAAAGTGTAAAGTTTGATGGGTCTAGGATGCATAGTTTAGCCGGAAAACGCGTTTAAAGATAAAAATGTCCAATTTTTTTAAAATTAGTTTTTCGTGTAATTCGTTACATGGATTAAAAGGTGGCAGTTCCAAGATCACGAATATATAATTTTTAAGTCGCTGGGGCAAGTAGTTTAGCCGCAAATCGAATTTTAAGGGACAGAAAAAGTGTAAAGTTTGATGGGTCTAGGACGCATAGTTTAGCCGGAAAACGCGTTTAAAGATAAAAATGTCCAATTTTTTTAAAATTAGATTTTCGTGTCATTCGTTACATGGATTAAAAGGTGGCAGTTCCAAGATCACGAATATATAATTTTTAAGTCGCTGGGGCAAGTAGTTTAGCCGCAAATCGAATTTTAAGGGACAGAAAAAGTGTAAAGTTTGATGGGTCTAGGACGCATAGTTTAGCCGGAAAACGCGTTTAAAGATAAAAATGTCCAATTTTTTTAAAATTAGTTTTTCGTGTCATTCGTTACATGGATTAAAAGGTGGCAGTTCCAAGATCACGAATATATAATTTTTAAGTCGCTGGTGCAAGTAGTTTAGCCGCAAATCGAATTTTAAGGGACAGAAAAAGTGTAAAGTTTGATGGGTCTAGGACGCATAGTTTAGCCGGAAAACGCGTTTAAAGATAAAAATGTCCAATTTTTTTTTAAAATTAGTTTTTCGTGTCATTCGTTACATGGATTAAAAGGTGGCAGTTCCAAGATCACGAATATATAATTTTTAAGTCGCTGGGGCAAGTAGTTTAGCCGCAAATCGAATTTTAAGGGACAGAAAAAGTGTAAAGTTTGATGGGTCTAGGACGCATAGTTTAGCCGGAAAACGCGTTTAAAGATAAAAATGTCCAATTTTTTTAAAATTAGTTTTTCGTGTCATTCGTTACATGGATTAAAAGGTGGCAGTTCCAAGATCACGAATATATAATTTTTAAGTCGCTGGGGCAAGTAGTTTAGCCGCAAATCGAATTTTAAGGGACAGAAAAAGTGTAAAGTTGATGTGTCTAGGACGCATAGTTTAGCCGGAAAACGCGTTTAAAGATAAAAATGTCCAATTTTTTTAAAATTAGTTTTTCGTGTCATTCGTTACATGGATTAAAAGGTGGCAGTTCCAAGATCACGAATATATAATTTCTAAGTCGCTGGGGCAAGTAGTTTAGCCGCAAATCGAATTTTAAGGGACAGAAAAAGTGTAAAGTTTGATGGGTCTAGGACGCATAGTTTAGCCGGAAAACGCGTTTAAAGATAAAAATGTCCAATTTTTTGAAAATTAGTTTTTCGTGTCATTCGTTACATGGATTAAAAGGTGGCAGTTCCAAGATCACGAATATATAATTTTTAAGTCGCTGGGGCAAGTAGTTTAGCCGCAAATCGAATTTTAGGGGACAGAAAAAGTGTAAAGTTTGATGGGTCTAGGACGCATAGTTTAGCCGGAAAACGCGTTTAAAGATAAAAATGTCCAATTTTTTTAAAATTAGATTTTCGTGTCATTCGTTACATGGATTAAAAGGTGGCAGTTCCAAGATCACGAATATATAATTTTTAAGTCGCTGGGGCAAGTAGTTTAGCCGCAAATCGAATTTTAAGGGACAGAAAAAGTGTAAAGTTTGATGGGTCTAGGACGCATAGTTTAGCCGGAAAACGCGTTTAAAGATAAAAATGTCCAATTTTTTTAAAATTAGTTTTTCGTGTCATTCGTTACATGGATTAAAAGGTGGCAGTTCCAAGATCACGAATATATAATTTTTAAGTCGCTGGGGCAAGTAGTTTAGCCGCAAATCGAATTTTAAGGGACAGAAAAAGTGTAAAGTTTGATGGGTCTAGGACGCATAGTTTAGCCGGAAAACGCGTTTAAAGATAAAAATGTCCAATTTTTTTAAAATTAGATTTTCGTGTCATTCGTTACATGGATTAAAAGGTGGCAGTTCCAAGATCACGAATATATAATTTTTAAGTCGCTGGGGCAAGTAGTTTAGCCGCAAATCGAATTTTAAGGGACAGAAAAAGTGTAAAGTTTGATGGGTCTAGGACGCATAGTTTAGCCGGAAAACGCGTTTAAAGATAAAAATGTCCAATTTTTTTAAAATTAGTTTTTCGTGTCATTCGTTACATGGATTAAAAGGTGGCAGTTCCAAGATCACGAATATATAATTTTTAAGTCGCTGGGGCAAGTAGTTTAGCCGCAAATCGAATTTTAAGGGACAGAAAAAGTGTAAAGTTTGATGGGTCTAGGACGCATAGTTTAGCCGGAAAACGCGTTTAAAGATAAAAATGTCCAATTTTTTTAAAATTAGTTTTTCGTGTCATTCGTTACATGGATTAAAAGGTGGCAGTTCCAAGATCACGAATATATAATTTTTAAGTCGCTGGGGCAAGTAGTTTAGCCGCAAATCGAATTTTAAGGGACAGAAAAAGTGTAAAGTTTGATGGGTCTAGAACGCATAGTTTAGCCGGAAAACGCGTTTAAAGATAAAAATGTCCAATTTTTTTTAAAATTAGTTTTTCGTGTCATTCGTTACATGGATTAAAAGGTGGCAGTTCCAAGATCACGAATATATAATTTTTAAGTCGCTGGGGCAAGTAGTTTAGCCGCAAATCGAATTTTAAGGGACAGAAAAAGTGTAAAGTTTGATGGGTCTAGGACGCATAGTTTAGCCGGAAAACGCGTTTAAAGATAAAAATGTCCAATTTTTTTAAAATTAGTTTTTCGTGTCATTCGTTACATGGATTAAAAGGTGGCAGTTCCAAGATCACGAATATATAATTTTTAAGTCGCTGGGGCAAGTAGTTTAGCCGCAAATCGAATTTTAAGGGACAGAAAAAGTGTAAAATTTGATGGGTCTAGGACGCATAGTTTAGCCGGAAAACGCGTTTAAAGATTAAAATGTCCAATTTTTTAAAATTAGATTTTCGTGTCATTCGTCACATGGATTAAAAGGTGGCAGTTCCAAGATCACGAATATATAATTTTTAAGTCGCTGGGGCAAGTAGTTTAGCCGCAAATCGAATTTTAAGGGACAGAAAAAGTGTAAAGTTTGATGGGTCTAGGACGCATAGTTTAGCCGGAAAACGCGTTTAAAGATAAAAATGTCCAATTTTTTTAAAATTAGTTTTTCGCGTCATTCGTTACATGGATTAAAAGGTGGCAGTTCCAAGATCACGAATATATAATTTTTAAGTCGCTGGGGCAAGTAGTTTAGCCGCAAATCGAATTTTAAGGGACAGAAAAAGTGTAAAGTTTGATGGGTCTAGGACGCATAGTTTAGCCGGAAAACGCGTTTAAAGATAAAAATGTCCAATTTTTTTAAAATTAGTTTTTCGTGTCATTCGTTACATGGATTAAAAGGTGGCAGTTCCAAGATCACGAATATATAATTTTTAAGTCGCTGGGGCAAGTAGTTTAGCCGCAAATCGAATTTTAAGGGACAGAAAAAGTGTAAAGTTTGATGGGTCTAGGACGCATAGTTTAGCCGGAAAACGCGTTTAAAGACAAAAATGTCCAATTTTTTTAAAATTATATTTTCGTGTCATTCGTTACATGGATTAAAAGGTGGCAGTTCCAAGATCACGAATATATAATTTTTAAGTCGCTGGGGCAAGTAGTTTAGCCGCAAATCGAATTTTAAGGGACAGAAAAAGTGTAAAGTTTGATGGGTCTAGGACGCATAGTTTAGCCGGAAAACGCGTTTAAAGATAAAAATGTCCAATTTTTTTAAAATTAGATTTTCGTGTCATTCGTTACATGGATTAAAAGGTGGCAGTTCCAAGATCACGAATATATAATTTTTAAGTCGCTGGGGCAAGTAGTTTAGCCGCAAATCGAATTTTAAGGGAAAGAAAAAGTGTAAAGTTTGATGGGTCTAGGACGCATAGTTTAGCCGGAAAACGCGTTTAAAGATAAAAATGTCCATTTTTTTAAAAATTAGTTTTTCGTGTCATTCGTTACATGGATTAAAAGGTGGCAGTTCCAAGATCACGAATATATAATTTTTAAGTCGCTGGGGCAAGTAGTTTAGCCGCAAATCGAATTTTAAGGGACAGAAAAAGTGTAAAGTTTGATGGGTCTAGGACGCATAGTTTAGCCGGAAAACGCGTTTAAAGATAAAAATGTCCAATTTTTTTAAAATTAGTTTTTCGTGTCATTCGTTACATGGATTAAAAGGTGGCAGTTCCAAGATCACGAATATATAATTTTTAAGTCGCTGGGGCAAGTAGTTTAGCCGCAAATCGAATTTTAAGGGACAGAAAAAGTGTAAAGTTTGATGGGTCTAGGACGCATAGTTTAGCCGGAAAACGCGTTTAAAGATAAAAATGTCCAATTTTTTTAAAATTAGTTTTTCGTGTCATTCGTTACATGGATTAAAAGGTGGCAGTTCCAAGATCACGAATATATAATTTTTAAGTCGCTGGGGCAAGTAGTTTAGCCGCAAATCGAATTTTAAGGGACAGAAAAAGTGTAAAGTTTGATGGGTCTAGGACGCATAGTTTAGCCGGAAAACGCGTTTAAAGATAAAAATGTCCAATTTTTTTAAAATTAGTTTTTCGTGTCATTCGTTACATGGATTAAAAGGTGGCAGTTCCAAGATCACGAATATATAATTTTTAAGTCGCTGGGGCAAGTAGTTTAGCCGCAAATCGAATTTTAAGGGACAGAAAAAGTGTAAAATTTGATGGGTCTAGGACGCATAGTTTAGCCGGAAAACGCGTTTAAAGATAAAAATGTCCAATTTTTTTAAAATTAGATTTTCGTGTCATTCGTCACATGGATTAAAAGGTGGCAGTTCCAAGATCACGAATATATAATTTTTAAGTCGCTGGGGCAAGTAGTTTAGCCGCAAATCGAATTTTAAGGGACAGAAAAAGTGTAAAGTTTGATGGGTCTAGGACGCATAGTTTAGCCGGAAAACGCGTTTAAAGATAAAAATGTCCAATTTTTTTAAAATTAGTTTTTCGTGTCATTCGTTACATGGATTAAAAGGTGGCAGTTCCAAGATCACGAATATATAATTTTTAAGTCGCTGGGGCAAGTAGTTTAGCCGCAAATCGAATTTTAAGGGACAGAAAAAGTGTAAAGTTTGATGGGTCTAGGACGCATAGTTTAGCCGGAAAACGCGTTTAAAGATAAAAATGTCCAATTTTTTTAAAATTAGTTTTTCGTGTCATTCGTTACATGGATTAAAAGGTGGCAGTTCCAAGATCACGAATATATAATTTTTAAGTCGCTGGGGCAAGTAGTTTAGCCGCAAATCGAATTTTAAGGGACAGAAAAAGTGTAAAGTTTGATGGGTCTAGGACGCATAGTTTAGCCGGAAAACGCGTTTAAAGATAAAAATGTCCAATTTTTTTAAAATTAGTTTTTCGTGTCATTCGTTACATGGATTAAAAGGTGGCAGTTCCAAGATCACGAATATATAATTTTTAAGTCGCTGGGGCAAGTAGTTTAGCCGCAAATCGAATTTTAAGGGACAGAAAAAGTGTAAAGTTTGATGGGTCTAGGACGCATAGTTTAGCCGGAAAACGCGTTTAAAGATAAAAATGTCCAATTTTTTTAAAATTAGTTTTTCGTGTCATTCGTTACATGGATTAAAAGGTGGCAGTTCCAAGATCACGAATATATAATTTTTAAGTCGCTGGGGCAAGTAGTTTAGCCGCAAATCGAATTTTAAGGGACAGAAAAAGTGTAAAGTTTGATGGGTCTAGGACGCATAGTTTAGCCGGAAAACGCGTTTAAAGATAAAAATGTCCATTTTTTTTAAAAATTAGATTTTCGTGTCATTCGTTACATGGATTAAAAGGTGGCAGTTCCAAGATCACGAATATATAATTTTTAAGTCGCTGGGGCAAGTAGTTTAGCCGCAAATCGAATTTTAAGGGACAGAAAAAGTGTAAAGTTTGATGGGCCTAGGACGCATAGTTTAGCCGGAAAACGCGTTTAAAGATAAAAATGTCCAATTTTTTTAAAATTAGTTTTTCGTGTCATTCGTTACATGGATTAAAAGGTGGCAGTTCCAAGATCACGAATATATAATTTTTAAGTCGCTGGGGCAAGTAGTTTAGCCGCAAATCGAATTTTAAGGGACAGAAAAAGTGTAAAGTTTGATGGGTCTAGGACGCATAGTTTAGCCGGAAAACGCGTTTAAAGATAAAAATGTCCAATTTTTTTTAAATTAGTTTTTCGTGTCATTCGTTACATGGATTAAAGGTGGCAGTTCCAAGATCACGAATATATAATTTTTAAGTCGCTGGGGCAAGTAGTTTAGCCGCAAATCGAATTTTAAGGGACAGAAAAAGTGTAAAGTTTGATGGGTCTAGGACGCATAGTTTAGCCGGAAAACGCGTTTAAAGATAAAAATGTCCAATTTTTTTAAAATTAGTTTTTCGTGTCATTCGTTACATGGATTAAAAGGTGGCAGTTCCAAGATCACGAATATATAATTTTTAAGTCGCTGGGGCAAGTAGTTTAGCCGCAAATCGAATTTTAAGGGACAGAAAAAGTGTAAAGTTTGATGGGTCTAGGACGCAGAGTTTAGCCGGAAAACGCGTTTAAAGATAAAAATGTCCAATTTTTTTAAAATTAGTTTTTCGTGTCATTCGTTACATGGATTAAAAGGTGGCACTTCCAAGATCACGAATATATAATTTTTAAGTCACTGGGGCAAGTAGTTTCGCCGCAAATCGAATTTTAAGGGACAGAAAAAGTGTAAAGTTTGATGGGTCTAGGACGCATAGTTTAGCCGGAAAACGCGTTTAAAGATAAAAATGTCCAATTTTTTTAAAATAAGTTTTTCGTGTCATTCGTTACATGGATTAAAAGGTGGCAGTTCCAAGATCACGAATATATAATTTTTAAGTCGCTGGGGCAAGTAGTTTAGCCGCAAATCGAATTTTAAGGGACAGAAAAAGTGTGAAGTTTGATGGGTCTAGGACGCATAGTTTAGCCGGAAAACGCGTTTAAAGATAAAAATGTCCAATTTTTTTTAAAATTAGTTTTTCGTGTCATTCGTTACAGATCATCACGAATCTGTAAGATCACGAATATATAATTTTTAAGTCGCTGGGGCAAGTATTTTAGCCGCAAATCGAATTTTAAGGGACAGAAAAAGTGTAAAGTTTGATGGGTCTAGGAAGCATAGTTTAGCCGGAAAACGCGTTTAAAGATAAAAATGTCCAAATTTTTTAAAATTATATTTTCGTGTAATTCGTTACATGGATTAAGAGGTGGCACTTCCAAGATCACGAATATATAATTTTTAAGTCGCTGGGGCAAGTAGTTTAGCCGCAAATCGAATTTTAAGGGACAGAAAAAGTGTAAAGTTTGATGGGTCTAGGACGCAGAGTTTAGCTGGAAAACGCGTTTAAAGATAAAAATGTCCAATTTTTTTTAAAATTAGTTTTTCGTGTCATTCGTTACATGGATTAAAAGGTGGCACTTCAAAGATCACGAATATATAATTTTTAAGTCGCTGGGGCAAGTAGTTTAGTCGCAAATCGAATTTTAAGGGACAGAAAAAGTGTAAAGTTTGATGGGTCTAGGACGCATAGTTTAGCCGGAAAACGCGTTTAAAGATAAAAATGTCCAATTTTTTTAAAATTAAATTTTCGTGTCATTCGTTACATGGATTAAAAGGTGGCAGTTCCAAGATCACGAATATATAATTTTTAAGTCGCTGGGGCAAGTAGTTTAGCCGCAAATCGAATTTTAAGGGACAGAAAAAGTGTAAAGTTTGATGGGTCTAGGACGCATAGTTTAGCCGGAAAACGCGTTTAAAGATAAAAATGTCCAATTTTTTTAAAATAAGTTTTTCGTGTCATTCGTTACATGGATTAAAAGGTGGCAGTTCCAAGATCACGAATATATAATTTTTAAGTCGCTGGGGCAAGTAGTTTAGCCGCAAATCGAATTTTAAGGGACAGAAAAGGTGTAAAGTTTGATGGGTCTAGGACGCATAGTTTAGCCGGAAAACGCGTTTAAAGATAAAAATGTCCAATTTTTTTAAAATTAGTTTTTCGTGTCATTCGTTACATGGATTAAAAGGTGGCAGTTCCAAGATCACGAATATATAATTTTTAAGTCGCTGGGGCAAGTATTTTAGCCGCAAATCGAATTTTAAGGGACAGAAAAAGTGTAAAGTTTGATGGGTCTAGGACGCAGAGTTTAGCCGGAAAACGCGTTTAAAGATAAAAATGTCCAATTTTTTTAAAATAAGTTTTTCGTGTCATTCGTTACGTGGATTAAAAGGTGGCAGTTCCAAGATCACGAATATATAATTTTTAAGTCGCTGGGGCAAGTAGTTTAGCCGCAAATCGAATTTTAAGGGACAGAAAAAGTGTGAAGTTTGATGGGTCTAGGACGCATAGTTTAGCCGGAAAACGCGTTTAAAGATAAAAATGTCCAATTTTTTTTAAAATTAGTTTTTCGTGTCATTCGTTACATGGATTAAAAGGTGGCAGTTCCAAGATCACGAATATATAATTTTTAAGTCGCTGGGGCAAGTATTTTAGCCGCAAATCGAATTTTAAGGGACAGAAAAAGTGTAAAGTTTGATGGGTCTAGGACGCATAGTTTAGCCGGAAAACGCGTTTAAAGATAAAAATGTCCAATTTTTTTAAAATAAGTTTTTCGTGTCATTCGTTACATGGATTAAAAGGTGGCAGTTCCAAGATCACGAATATATAATTTTTAAGTCGCTGGGGCAAGTAGTTTAGCCGCAAATCGAATTTTAAGGGACAGAAAAAGTGTGAAGTTTGATGGGTCTAGGACGCATAGTTTAGCCGGAAAACGCGTTTAAAGATAAAAATGTCCAATTTTTTTTAAAATTAGTTTTTCGTGTCATTCGTTACATGGATTAAAAGGTGGCAGTTCCAAGATCACGAATATATAATTTTTAAGTCGCTGGGGCAAATATTTTAGCCGCAAATCGAATTTTAAGGGACAGAAAAAGTGTAAAGTTTGATGAGTCTAGGACGCATAGTTTAGCCGGAAAACGCGTTTAAAGATAAAAATGTCCAAATTTTTTAAAATTATATTTTCGTGTAATTCGTTACATGGATTAAAAGGTGGCACTTCCAAGATCACGAATATATAATTTTTAAGTCGCTGGGGCAAGTAGTTTAGCCGCAAACCGAATTTTAAGGGACAGAAAAAGTGTAAAGTTTGATGGGTCTAGGACGCATAGTTTAGCCGGAAAACGCGTTTAAAGATAAAAATGTCCAATTTTTTTAAAATTAGTTTTTCGTGTCATTCGTTACATGGATTAAAAGGTGGCAGTTCCAAGATCACGAATATATAATTTTTAAGTCGCTGGGGCAAGTAGTTTAGCCGCAAATCGAATTTTAAGGGACAGAAAAAGTGTAAAGTTTGATGGGTCTAGGACGCATAGTTTAGCCGGAAAACGCGTTTAAAGATAAAAATGTCCAATTTTTTTAAAATTAGTTTTTCGTGTCATTCGTTACATGGATTAAAAGGTGGCAGTTCCAAGATCACGAATATATAATTTTTAAGTCGCTGGGGCAAGTAGTTTTGCCGCAAATCGAATTTTAAGGGACAGAAAAAGTGTGAAGTTTGATGGGTCTAGGACGCATAGTTTAGCCGGAAAACGCGTTTAAAGATAAAAATGTCCAATTTTTTTAAAATTAGTTTTTCGTGTCATTCGTTACATGGATTAAAAGGTGGCAGTTCCAAGATCACGAATATATAATTTTTAAGTCGCTGGGGCAAGTAGTTTAGCCGCAAATCGAATTTTAAGGGACAGAAAAAGTGTAAAGTTTGATGGGTCTAGGACGCATAGTTTAGCCGGAAAACGCGTTTAAAGATAAAAATGTCCAATTTTTTTTAAAATAAGTTTTTCGTGTCATTCGTTACATGGATTAAAAGGTGACAGTTCCAAGATCACGAATATATAATTTTTAAGTCGCTGGGGCAAGTAGTTTAGCCGCAAATCGAATTTTAAGGGACAGAAAAAGTGTGAAGTTTGATGGGTCTAGGACGCATAGTTTAGCCGGAAAACGCGTTTAAAGATAAAAATGTCCAAATTTTTTAAAATTATATTTTCGTGTAATTCGTTACATGGATTAAAAGGTGGCACTTCCAAGATCACGAATATATAATTTTTAAGTCGCTGGGGCAAGTAGTTTAGCCGCAAATCGAATTTTAAGGGACAGAAAAAGTGTAAAGTTTGATGGGTCTAGGACGCAGAGTTTAGCTGGAAAACGCGTTTAAAGATAAAAATGTCCAATTTTTTTAAAATTAGTTTTTCGTGTCATTCGTTACATGGATTAAAAGGTGGCACTTCCAAGATCACGAATATATAATTTTTAAGTCGCTGGGGCAAGTAGTTTAGCCGCAAATCGAATTTTAAGGGACAGAAAAAGTGTAAAGTTTGATGGGTCTAGGACGCATAGTTTAGCCGGAAAACGCGTTTAAAGATAAAAATGCCCAATTTTTTTAAAATTAGTTTTTCGTGTCATTCGTTACATGGATTAAAAGGTGGCAGTTCCAAGATCACGAATATATAATTTTTAAGTCGCTGGGGCAAGTAGTTTAGTCGCAAATCGAATTTTAAGGGACAGAAAAAGTGTAAAGTTTGATGGGTCTAGGACGCATAGTTTAGCCGGAAAACGCGTTTAAAGATAAAAATGTCCAATTTTTTTAAAATTAAATTTTCGTGTCATTCGTTACATGGATTAAAAGGTGGCAGTTCCAAGATCACGAATATATAATTTTTAAGTCGCTGGGGCAAGTAGTTTAGCCGCAAATCGAATTTTAAGGGACAGAAAAAGTGTAAAGTTTGATGGGTCTAGGACGCATAGTTTAGCCGGAAAACGCGTTTAAAGATAAAAATGTCCAATTTTTTTAAAATAAGTTTTTCGTGTCATTCGTTACATGGATTAAAAGGTGGCAGTTCCAAGATCACGAATATATAATTTTTAAGTCGCTGGGGCAAGTAGTTTAGCCGCAAATCGAATTTTAAGGGACAGAAAAAGTGTAAAGTTTGCTGGGTCTAGGACGCATAGTTTAGCCGGAAAACGCGTTTAAAGATAAAAATGTCCAATTTTTTTAAAATTAGTTTTTCGTGTCATTCGTTACATGGATTAAAAGGTGGCAGTTCCAAGATCACGAATATATAATTTTTAAGTCGCTGGGGCAAGTAGTTAAGCCGCAAATCGAATTTTAAGGGACAGAAAAAGTGTAAAGTTTGATGGGTCTAGGACGCATAGTTTAGCCGGAAAACGCGTTTAAAGATAAAAATGTCCAAATTTTTTAAAATTAGATTTTCGTGTAATTCGTTACATGGATTAAAAGGTGGCACTTCCAAGATCACGAATATATAATTTTTAAGTCGCTGGGGCAAGTAGTTTAGCCGCAAATCGAATTTTAAGGGACAGAAAAAGTGTAAAGTTTGATGGGTCTAGGACGCATAGTTTAGCCGGAAAACGCGTTTAAAGATAAAAATGTCCAATTTTTTTAAAATAAGTTTTTCGTGTCATTCGTTACATGGATTAAAAGGTGGCAGTTCCAAGATCACGAATATATAATTTTTAAGTCGCTGGGGCAAGTAGTTTAGCCGCAAATCGAATTTTAAGGGACAGAAAAAGTGTGAAGTTTGATGGGTCTAGGACGCATAGTTTAGCCGGAAAACGCGTTTAAAGATAAAAATGTCCAATTTTTTTAAAATTAGTTTTTCGTGTCATTCGTTACATGGATTTTGATGGGTCTAGGACGCATAGTTTAGCCGGAAAACGCGTTTAAAGATAAAAATGTCCAATTTTTTTAAAATTAAATTTTCGTGTCATTCGTTACATGGATTAAAAGGTGGCAGTTCCAAGATCACGAATATATAATTTTTAAGTCGCTGGGGCAAGTAGTTTAGCCGCAAATCGAATTTTAAGGGACAGAAAAAGTGTAAAGTTTGATGGGTCTAGGACGCATAGTTTAGCCGGAAAACGCGTTTAAAGATAAAAATGTCCAATTTTTTAAAATTAGTTTTTCGTGTCATTCGTTACATGGATTAAAAGGTGGCAGTTCCAAGATCACGAATATATAATTTTTAAGTCGCTGGGGCAAGTAGTTTAGCCGCAAATCGAATTTTAAGGGACAGAAAAAGTGTAAAGTTTGATGGGTCTAGGACGCATAGTTTAGCCGGAAAACGCGTTTAAAGATAAAAATGTCCATTTTTTTTTAAATTAGTTTTTCGTGTCATTCGTTACATGGATTAAAAGGTGGCAGTTCCAAGATCACGAATATATAATTTTTAAGTCGCTGGGGCAAGTAGTTTAGCCGCAAATCGAATTTTAAGGGACAGAAAAAGTGTAAAGTTTGATGGGTCTAGGACGCATAGTTTAGCCGGAAAACGCGTTTAAAGATAAAAATGTCCAATTTTTTTAAAATAAGTTTTTCGTGTCATTCGTTACATGGATTAAAAGGTGGCAGTTCCAAGATCACGAATATATAATTTTTAAGTCGCTGGGGCAAGTAGTTTAGCCGCAAATCGAATTTTAAGGGACAGAAAAAGTGTAAAGTTTGATGGGTCTAGGACGCATAGTTTAGCCGGAAAACGCGTTTAAAGATAAAAATGTCCAATTTTTTTAAAATTAAATTTTCGTGTCATTCGTTACATGGATTAAAAGGTGGCAGTTCCAAGATCACGAATATATAATTTTTAAGTCGCTGGGGCAAGTAGTTTAGCCGCAAATCGAATTTTAAGGGACAGAAAAAGTGTAAAGTTTGATGGGTCTAGGACGCATAGTTTAGCCGGAAAACGCGTTTAAGGATAAAAATGTCCAATTTTTTTAAAATAAGTTTTTCGTGTCATTCGTTACATGGATTAAAAGGTGGCAGTTCCAAGATCACGAATATATAATTTTTAAGTCGCTGGGGCAAGTAGTTTAGCCGCAAATCGAATTTTAAGGGACAGAAAAAGTGTGAAGTTTGATGGGTCTAGGACGCATAGTTTAGCCGGAAAACGCGTTTAAAGATAAAAATGTCCAATTTTTTTAAAATTAGTTTTTCGTGTCATTCGTTACATGGATTTTGATGGGTCTAGGACGCATAGTTTAGCCGGAAAACGCGTTTAAAGATAAAAATGTCCAATTTTTTTAAAATTAAATTTTCGTGTCATTCGTTACATGGATTAAAAGGTGGCAGTTCCAAGATCACGAATATATAATTTTTAAGTCGCTGGGGCAAGTAGTTTAGCCGCAAATCGAATTTTAAGGGACAGAAAAAGTGTAAAGTTTGATGGGTCTAGGACGCATAGTTTAGCCGGAAAACGCGTTTAAAGATAAAAATGTCCAATTTTTTTAAAATAAGTTTTTCGTGTCATTCGTTACATGGATTAAAAGGTGGCAGTTCCAAGATCACGAATATATAATTTTTAAGTCGCTGGGGCAAGTAGTTTAGCCGCAAATCGAATTTTAAGGGACAGAAAAAGTGTAAAGTTTGATGGGTCTAGGACGCATAGTTTAGCCGGAAAACGCGTTTAAAGATAAAAATGTCCAATTTTTTAAAATTAGTTTTTCGTGTCATTCGTTACATGGATTAAAAGGTGGCAGTTCCAAGATCACGAATATATAATTTTTAAGTCGCTGGGGCAAGTAGTTTAGCCGCAAATCGAATTTTAAGGGACAGAAAAAGTGTAAAGTTTGATGGGTCTAGGACGCATAGTTTAGCCGGAAAACGCGTTTAAAGATAAAAATGTCCATTTTTTTTTTAATTAGTTTTTCGTGTCATTCGTTACATGGATTAAAAGGTGGCAGTTCCAAGATCACGAATATATAATTTTTAAGTCGCTGGGGCAAGTAGTTTAGCCGCAAATCGAATTTTAAGGGACAGAAAAAGTGTAAAGTTTGATGGGTCTAGGACGCATAGTTTAGCCGGAAAACGCGTTTAAAGATAAAAATGTCCAATTTTTTTAAAATTAGTTTTTCGTGTCATTCGTTACATGGATTAAAAGGTGGCAGTTCCAAGATCACGAATATATAATTTTTAAGTCGCTGGGGCAAGTAGTTTAGCCGCAAATCGAATTTTAAGGGACAGAAAAAGTGTGAAGTTTGATGGGTCTAGGACGCATAGTTTAGCCGGAAAACGCGTTTAAAGATAAAAATGTCCAATTTTTTTAAAATTAGTTTTTCGTGTCATTCGTTACATGGATTAAAAGGTGGCAGTTCCAAGATCACGAATATATAATTTTTAAGTCGCTGGGGCAAGTATTTTAGCCGCAAATCGAATTTTAAGGGACAGAAAAAGTGTAAAGTTTGATGGGTCTAGGACGCATAGTTTAGCCGGAAAACGCGTTTAAAGATAAAAATGTCCAAATTTTTTAAAATTATATTTTCGTGTAATTCGTTACATGGATTAAAAGGTGGCACTTCCAAGATCACGAATATATAATTTTTAAGTCGCTGGGGCAAGTAGTTTAGCCGCAAACCGAATTTTAAGGGACAGAAAAAGTGTAAAGTTTGATGGGTCTAGGACGCATAGTTTAGCCGGAAAACGCGTTTAAAGATAAAAATGTCCAATTTTTTTAAAATTAGTTTTTCGTGTCATTCGTTACATGGATTAAAAGGTGGCAGTTCCAAGATCACGAATATATAATTTTTAAGTCGCTGGGGCAAGTAGTTTAGCCGCAAATCGAATTTTAAGGGACAGAAAAAGTGTAAAGTTTGATGGGTCTAGGACGCATAGTTTAGCCGGAAAACGCGTTTAAAGATAAAAATGTCCAATTTTTTTAAAATTAGATTTTCGTGTAATTCGTTACATGGATTAAAAGGTGGCACTTCCAAGATCACGAATATATAATTTTTAAGTCGCTGGGGCAAGTAGTTTAGCCGCAAATCGAATTTTAAGGGACAGAAAAAGTGTAAAGTTTGATGGGTCTAGGACGCATAGTTTAGCCGGAAAACGCGTTTAAAGATAAAAATGTCCAATTTTTTTAAAATTAGTTTTTCGTGTCATTCGTTACATGGATTAAAAGGTGGCAGTTCCAAGATCACGAATATATAATTTTTAAGTCGCTGGGGCAAGTAGTTTAGCCGCAAATCGAATTTTAAGGGACAGAAAAAGTGTGAAGTTTGATGGGTCTAGGACGCATAGTTTAGCCGGAAAACGCGTTTAAAGATAAAAATGTCCAATTTTTTTAAAATTAGTTTTTCGTGTCATTCGTTACATGGATTAAAAGGTGGCAGTTCCAAGATCACGAATATATAATTTTTAAGTCGCTGGGGCAAGTAGTTTAGCCGCAAATCGAATTTTAAGGGACAGAAAAAGTGTAAAGTTTGATGGGTCTAGGACGCATAGTTTAGCCGGAAAACGCGTTTAAAGATAAAAATGTCCAATTTTTTTAAAATAAGTTTTTCGTGTCATTCGTTACATGGATTAAAAGGTGACAGTTCCAAGATCACGAATATATAATTTTTAAGTCGCTGGGGCAAATAGTTTAGCCGCAAATCGAATTTTAAGGGACAGAAAAAGTGTAAAGTTTGATGGGTCTAGGACGCATAGTTTAGCCGGAAAACGCGTTTAAAGATAAAAATGTCCAATTTTTTTAAAATTAGTTTTTCGTGTCATTCGTTACATGGATTAAAAGGTGGCAGTTCCAAGATCACGAATATATAATTTTTAAGTCGCTGGGGCAAGTAGTTTAGCCGCAAATCGAATTTTAAGGGACAGAAAAAGTGTGAAGTTTGATGGGTCTAGGACGCATAGTTTAGCCGGAAAACGCGTTTAAAGATAAAAATGTCCAAATTTTTTAAAATTATATTTTCGTGTAATTCGTTACATGGATTAAAAGGTGGCACTTCCAAGATCACGAATATATAATTTTTAAGTCGCTGGGGCAAGTAGTTTAGCCGCAAATCGAATTTTAAGGGACAGAAAAAGTGTAAAGTTTGATGGGTCTAGGACGCATAGTTTAGCCGGAAAACGCGTTTAAAGATAAAAATGTCCAATTTTTTTAAAATTAGTTTTTCGTGTCATTCGTTACATGGATTAAAAGGTGGCAGTTCCAAGATCACGAATATATAATTTTTAAGTCGCTGGGGCAAGTACTTTAGCCGCAAATCGAATTTTAAGGGACAGAAAAAGTGTAAAGTTTGATGGGTCTAGGACGCATAGTTTAGCCGGAAAACGCGTTTAAAGATAAAAATGTCCAATTTTTTTAAAATTAGTTTTTCGTGCCATTCGTTACATGGATTAAAAGGTGGCAGTTCCAAGATCACGAATATATAATTTTTAAGTCGCTGGGGCAAGTAGTTTAGCCGCAAATCGAATTTTAAGGGACAGAAAAAGTGTAAAGTTTGATGGGTCTAGGACGCATAGTTTAGCCGGAAAACGCGTTTAAAGATAAAAATGTCCAATTTTTTTAAAATTAGATTTTCGTGTCATTCGTTACATGGTGGCAGTTCCAAGATCACGAATATATAATTTTTAAGTCGCTGGGGCAAGTAGTTTAGCCGCAAATCGAATTTTAAGGGACAGAAAAAGTGTAAAGTTTGATGGGTCTAGGGCGCATAGTTTAGCCGGAAAACGCGTTTAAAGATAAAAATGTCCAATTTTTTTAAAATTAGTTTTTCGTGTCATTCGTTACATGGATTAAAAGGTGGCAGTTCCAAGATCACGAATATATAATTTTTAAGTCGCTGGGGCAAGTAGTTTAGCCGCAAATCGAATTTTAAGGGACAGAAAAAGTGTAAAGTTTGATGGGTCTAGGACGCATAGTTTAGCCGGAAAACGCGTTTAAAGATAAAAATGTCCAATTTTTTTAAAATTAGATTTTCGTGTCATTCGTTACATGGATTAAGGTGGCAGTTCCAAGATCACGAATATATAATTTTTAAGTCGCTGGGGCAAGTAGTTTAGCCGCAAATCGAATTTTAAGGGACAGAAAAAGTGTAAAGTTTGATGGGTCTAGGACGCATAGTTTAGCCGGAAAACGCGTTTAAAGATAAAAATGTCCAATTTTTTTAAAATTAGTTTTTCGTGTCATTCGTTACATGGATTAAAAGGTGGCAGTTCCAAGATCACGAATATATAATTTTTAAGTCGCTGGGGCAAGTAGTTTAGCCGCAAATCGAATTTTAAGGGACAGAAAAAGTGTAAAGTTTGATGGGTCTAGGACGCATAGTTTAGCCGGAAAACGCGTTTAAAGATAAAAATGTCCAATTTTTTCAAAATTAGTTTTTCGTGTCATTCGTTACATGGATTAAAAGGTGGCAGTTCCAAGATCACGAATATATAATTTTTAAGTCGCTGGGGCAAGTAGTTTAGCCGCAAATCGAATTTTAAGGGACAGAAAAAGTGTAAAGTTTGATGGGTCTAGGACGCATAGTTTAGCCGGAAAACGCGTTTAAAGATAAAAATGTCCAATTTTTTTAAAATTAGTTTTTCGTGTCATTCGTTACATGGATTAAAAGGTGGCAGTTCCAAGATCACGAATATATAATTTTTAAGTCGCTGGGGCAAGTAGTTTAGCCGCAAATCGAATTTTAAGGGACAGAAAAAGTGTAAAGTTTGATGGGTCTAGGACGCATAGTTTAGCCGGAAAACGCGTTTAAAGATAAAAATGTCCAATTTTTTAAAATTAGTTTTTCGTGTCATTCGTTACATTAAAAGGTGGCAGTTCCAAGATCACGAATATATAATTTTTAAGTCGCTGGGGCAAGTAGTTTAGCCGCAAATCGAATTTTAAGGGACAGAAAAAGTGTAAAGTTTGATGGGTCTAGGACGCATAGTTTAGCCGGAAAACGCGTTTAAAGATAAAAATGTCCATTTTTTTTTAAATTAGTTTTTCGTGTCATTCGTTACATGGATTAAAAGGTGGCAGTTCCAAGATCACGAATATATAATTTTTAAGTCGCTGGGGCAAGTAGTTTAGCCGCAAATCGAATTTTAAGGGACAGAAAAAGTGTAAAGTTTGATGGGTCTAGGACGCATAGTTTAGCCGGAAAACGCGTTTAAAGATAAAAATGTCTAATTTTTTTAAAATTAGTTTTTCGTGCCATTCGTTACATGGATTAAAAGGTGGCAGTTCCAAGATCACGAATATATAATTTTTAAGTCGCTGGGGCAAGTAGTTTAGCCGCAAATCGAATTTTAAGGGACAGAAAAAGTGTAAAGTTTGATGGGTCTAGGACGCATAGTTTAGCCGGAAAACGCGTTTAAAGATAAAAATGTCCAATTTTTTTAAAATTAGTTTTTCGTGTCATTCGTTACATGAATTAAAAGGTGGCAGTTCCAAGATCACGTATATATAATTTTTAAGTCGCTGGGGCAAGTAGTTTAGCCGCAAATCGAATTTTAAGGGACAGAAAAAGTGTAAAGTTTGATGGGTCTAGGACACATAGTTTAGCCGGAAAACGCGTTTAAAGATAAAAATGTCCAATTTTTTAAAATTAGTTTTTCGTGTCATTCTTTACATGGATTAAAAGGTGGCAGTTCCAAGATCACGAATATATAATTTTTAAGTCGCTGGGGCAAGTAGTTTAGCCGCAAATCGAATTTTAAGGGACAGAAAAAGTGTAAAGTTTGATGGGTCTAGGACGCATAGTTTAGCCGGAAAACGCGTTTAAAGATAAAAATGTCCAATTTTTTTAAAATTAGTTTTTCGTGTCATTCGTTACATGGATTAAAAGGTGGCAGTTCCAAGATCACGTATATATAATTTTTAAGTCGCTGGGGCAAGTAGTTTAGCCGCAAATCGAATTTTAAGGGACAGAAAAAGTGTAAAGTTTGATGGGTCTAGGACACATAGTTTAGCCGGAAAACGCGTTTAAAGATAAAAATGTCCAATTTTTTTAAAATTAGTTTTTCGTGTCATTCGTTACATGGATTAAAAGGTGGCAGTTCCAAGATCACGAATATATAATTTTTAAGTCGCTGGGGCAAGTAGTTTAGCCGCAAATCGAATTTTAAGGGACAGAAAAAGTGTAAAGTTTGATGGGTCTAGGACGCATAGTTTAGCCGGAAAACGCGTTTAAAGATAAAAATGTCCAATTTTTTTAAAATTAGTTTTTCGTGTCATTCGTTACATGGATTAAAAGGTGGCAGTTCCAAGATCACGAATATATAATTTTTAAGTCGCTGGGGCAAGTAGTTTAGCCGCAAATCGAATTTTAAGGGACAGAAAAAGTGTAAAGTTTGATGGGTCTAGGACACATAGTTTAGCCGGAAAACGCGTTTAAAGATAAAAATGTCCAATTTTTTTAAAATTAGTTTTTCGTGTCATTCGTTACATGGATTAAAAGGTGGCAGTTCCAAGATCACGAATATATAATTTTTAAGTCGCTGGGGCAAGTAGTTTAGCCGCAAATCGAATTTTAAGGGACAGAAAAAGTGTAAAGTTTGATGGGTCTAGGACGCATAGTTTAGCCGGAAAACGCGTTTAAAGATAAAAATGTCCAATTTTTTTAAAATTAGTTTTTCGTGTCATTCGTTACATGGATTAAAAGGTGGCAGTTCCAAGATCACGAATATATAATTTTTAAGTCGCTGGGGCAAGTAGTTTAGCCGCAAATCGAATTTTAAGGGACAGAAAAAGTGTAAAGTTTGATGGGTCTAGGACGCATAGTTTAGCCGGAAAACGCGTTTAAAGATAAAAAAGTCCAATTTTTTTAAAATTAGTTTTTCGTGTCATTCGTTACATGGATTAAAAGGTGGCAGTTCCAAGATCACGAATATATAATTTTTAAGTCGCTGGGGCAAGTAGTTTAGCCGCAAATCGAATTTTAAGGGACAGAAAAAGTGTAAAGTTTGATGGGTCTAGGACGCAGAGTTTAGCCGGAAAACGCGTTTAAAGATAAAAATGTCCAATTTTTTTTTAAATTAATTTTTCGTGTCATTCGTTACATGGATTAAAAGGTGGCACTTCCAAGATCACGAATATATAATTTTTAAGTCGCTGGGGCAAGTAGTTTAGTCGCAAATAGAATTTTAAGGGACAGAAAAAGTGTAAAGTTTGATGGGTCTAGGACGCATAGTTTAGCCGGAAAACGCGTTTAAAGATAAAAATGTCCAATTTTTTTAAAATAAGTTTTTCGTGTCATTCGTTACATGGATTAAAAGGTGGCAGTTCCAAGATCACGAATATATAATTTTTAAGTCGCTGGGGCAAGTAGTTTAGCCGCAAATCGAATTTTAAGGGACAGAAAAAGTGTAAAGTTTGATGGGTCTAGGACGCATATTTTAGCCGGAAAACGCGTTTAAAGATAAAAATGTCCAATTTTTTTAAAATTAGATTTTCGTGTAATTCGTTACATGAATTAAAAGGTGGCACTTCCAAGATCACGAATATATAATTTTTAAGTCGCTGGGGCAAGTAGTTTAGCCGCAAATCGAATTTTAAGGGACAGAAAAAGTGTTAAGTTTGATGGGTCTAGGACGCATAGTTTAGCCGGAAAACGCGTTTAAAGATAAAAATGTCCAATTTTTTTAAAATTAGTTTTTCGTGTCATTCGTTACATGGATTAAAAGGTGGCAGTTCCAAGATCACGAATATATAATTTTTAAGTCGCTGGGGCAAGTAGTTTAGCCGCAAATCGAATTTTAAGGGACAGAAAAAGTGTGAAGTTTAATGGGTCTAGGACGCATAGTTTAGCCGGAAAACGCGTTTAAAGATAAAAATGTCCAATTTTTTTAAAATTAGTTTTTCGTGTCATTCGTTACATGGATTAAAAGGTGGCAGTTCCAAGATCACGAATATATAATTTTTAAGTCGCTGGGGCAAGTAGTTTAGCCGCAAATCGAATTTTAAGGGACAGAAAAAGTGTAAAGTTTGATGGGTCTAGGACGCATAGTTTAGCCGGAAAACGCGTTTAAAGATAAAAATGTCCAATTTTTTTTAAATTAGTTTTTCGTGTCATTCGTTACATGGATTAAAAGGTGGCAGTTCCAAGATCACGAATATATAATTTTTAAGTCGCTGGGGCAAGTAGTTTAGCCGCAAATCGAATTTTAAGGGACAGAAAAAGTGTGAAGTTTGATGGGTCTAGGACGCATAGTTTAGCCGGAAAACGCGTTTAAAGATAAAAATGTCCAAATTTTTTAAAATTATATTTTCGTGTAATTCGTTACATGGATTAAAAGGTGGCACTTCCAAGATCACGAATATATAATTTTTAAGTCGCTGGGGCAAGTAGTTTAGCCGCAAATCGAATTTTAAGGGACAGAAAAAGTGTAAAGTTTGATGGGTCTAGGACGCAGAGTTTAGCCGGAAAACGCGTTTAAAGATAAAAATGTCCAATTTTTTTAAAATTAGTTTTTCGTGTCATTCGTTACATGGATTAAAAGGTGGCAGTTCCAAGATCACGAATATATAATTTTTAAGTCGCTGGGGCAAGTAGTTTAGCCGCAAATCGAATTTTAAGGGACAGAAAAAGTGTGAAGTTTGATGGGTCTAGGACGCATAGTTTAGCCGGAAAGCGCGTTTAAAGATAAAAATGTCCAATTTTTTTAAAATTAGTTTTTCGTGTCATTCGTTACATGGATTAAAAGGTGGCAGTTCCAAGATCACGAATATATAATTTTTAAGTCGCTGGGGCAAGTAGTTTAGCCGAAAATCGAATTTTAAGGGACAGAAAAAGTGTAAAGTTTGATGGGTCTAGGACGCATAGTTTAGCCGGAAAACGCGTTTAAAAATAAAAATGTCCAATTTTTTTAAAATTAGTTTTTTGTGTCATTCGTTACATGGATTAAAAGGTGGCAGTTCCAAGATCACGAATATATAATTTTTAAGTCGCTGGGGCAAGTAGTTTAGCCGCAAATCGAATTTTAAGGGACAGAAAAAGTGTGAAGTTTGATGGGTCTAGGACGCATAGTTTAGCCGGAAAACGCGTTTAAAGATAAAAATGTCCAATTTTTTTAAAATTAGTTTTTCGTGTCATTCGTTACATGGATTAAAAGGTGGCAGTTCCAAGATCACGAATATATAATTTTTAAGTCGCTGGGGCAAGTAGTTTAGCCGCAAATCGAATTTTAAGGGACAGAAAAAGTGTAAAGTTTGATGGGTCTAGGACGCATAGTTTAGCCGGAAAACGCGTTTAAAGATAAAAATGTCCAATTTTTTTAAAATAAGTTTTTCGTGTCATTCGTTACATGGATTAAAAGGTGGCACTTCCAAGATCACGAATATATAATTTTTAAGTCGCTGGGGCAAGTAGTTTAGCCGCAAATCGAATTTTAAGGGACTGAGAAAGTGTAAAGTTTGATGGGTCTATGACGCTTAGTTTAGTCAGAAAACGCGTTTAAAGATAAAAATGTCCAATTTTTTTAAAATTAGTTTTGCGTGTCATTCGTTACATGGATTGAAAGGTGGCACTTCCAAGATCACGAATATATAATTTTTAAGTCGTTAGGGCAAGTAGTTTAGCCGCAAAACGAATTTTAAGGGACTGAGAAAGTGTAAAGTTTGATGGGTCTAGGACGCTTAGTTTCGTCAGAAATCGCGTTTAAAGATAAAAATGTCCAATTTTTTTAAAATTAGTTTTTCGTGTCATTCGTTACATGGATTGAAAGGTGGCACTTCCAAGATCACGAATATATAATTTTTAAGTCGCTAGGGCAAGTAGTTTATCCGCAAATCGAATTTTAAGGGACTGAGAAAGTGTAAAGTTTGATGGGTCTAGGACGCTTAGTTTCGTCAGAAATCGCGTTTAAAGATAAAAATGTCCAATTTTTTTAAAATTAGTTTTTCGTGTCATTCGTTACATGGATTAAAAGGTGGCAGTTCCAAGATCACGAATATATAATTTTTAAGTCGCTGGGGCAAGTAGTTTAGCCGCAAATCGAATTTTAAGGGACAGAAAAAGTGTAAAGTTTGATGGGTCTAGGACGCAGAGTTTAGCCGGAAAACGCGTTTAAAGCTAAAAATGTCCAATTTTTTTAAAATTAGTTTTTCGTGTCATTCGTTACATGGATTAAAAGGTGGCAGTTCCAAGATCACGAATATATAATTTTTAAGTCGCTGGGGCAAGTAGTTTAGCCGCAAATCGAATTTTAAGGGACAGAAAAAGTGTAAAGTTTGATGGGTCTAGGACGCAGAGTTTAGCCGGAAAACGCGTTTAAAGATAAAAATGTCCAATTTTTTTTTAAATTAATTGTTCGTGTCATTCGTTACATGGATTAAAAGGTGGCACTTCCAAGATCACGAATATATAATTTTTAAGTCGCTGGGGCAAGTAGTTTAGTCGCAAATAGAATTTTAAGGGACAGAAAAAGTGTAAAGTTTGATGGGTCTAGGACGCATAGTTTAGCCGGAAAACGCGTTTAAAGATAAAAATGTCCAATTTTTTTAAAATAAGTTTTTCGTGTCATTCGTTACATGGATTAAAAGGTGGCAGTTCCAAGATCACGAATATATAATTTTTAAGTCGCTGGGGCAAGTAGTTTAGCCGCAAATCGAATTTTAAGGGACAGAAAAAGTGTAAAGTTTGATGGGTCTAGGACGCATATTTTAGCCGGAAAACGCGTTTAAAGATAAAAATGTCCAATTTTTTTAAAATTAGATTTTCGTGTAATTCGTTACATGAATTAAAAGGTGGCACTTCCAAGATCACGAATATATAATTTTTAAGTCGCTGGGGCAAGTAGTTTAGCCGCAAATCGAATTTTAAGGGACAGAAAAAGTGTTAAGTTTGATGGGTCTAGGACGCATAGTTTAGCCGGAAAACGCGTTTAAAGATAAAAATGTCCAATTTTTTTAAAATTAGTTTTTCGTGTCATTCGTTACATGGATTAAAAGGTGGCAGTTCCAAGATCACGAATATATAATTTTTAAGTCGCTGGGGCAAGTAGTTTAGCCGCAAATCGAATTTTAAGGGACAGAAAAAGTGTGAAGTTTAATGGGTCTAGGACGCATAGTTTAGCCGGAAAACGCGTTTAAAGATAAAAATGTCCAATTTTTTTAAAATTAGTTTTTCGTGTCATTCGTTACATGGATTAAAAGGTGGCAGTTCCAAGATCACGAATATATAATTTTTAAGTCGCTGGGGCAAGTAGTTTAGCCGCAAATCGAATTTTAAGGGACAGAAAAAGTGTAAAGTTTGATGGGTCTAGGACGCATAGTTTAGCCGGAAAACGCGTTTAAAGATAAAAATGTCCAATTTTTTTAAAATTAGTTTTTCGTGTCATTCGTTACATGGATTAAAAGGTGGCAGTTCCAAGATCACGAATATATAATTTTTAAGTCGCTGGGGCAAGTAGTTTAGCCGCAAATCGAATTTTAAGGGACAGAAAAAGTGTGAAGTTTGATGGGTCTAGGACGCATAGTTTAGCCGGAAAACGCGTTTAAAGATAAAAATGTCCAAATTTTTTAAAATTATATTTTCGTGTAATTCGTTACATGGATTAAAAGGTGGCACTTCCAAGATCACGAATATATAATTTTTAAGTCGCTGGGGCAAGTAGTTTAGCCGCAAATCGAATTTTAAGGGACAGAAAAAGTGTAAAGTTTGATGGGTCTAGGACGCAGAGTTTAGCCGGAAAACGCGTTTAAAGATAAAAATGTCCAATTTTTTTAAAATTAGATTTTCGTGTCATTCGTTACATGGATTAAAAGGTGGCAGTTCCAAGATCACGAATATATAATTTTTAAGTCGCTGGGGCAAGTAGTTTAGCCGCAAATCGAATTTTAAGGGACAGAAAAAGTGTGAAGTTTGATGGGTCTAGGACGCATAGTTTAGCCGGAAAGCGCGTTTAAAGATAAAAATGTCCAATTTTTTTAAAATTAGTTTTTCGTGTCATTCGTTACATGGATTAAAAGGTGGCAGTTCCAAGATCACGAATATATAATTTTTAAGTCGCTGGGGCAAGTAGTTTAGCCGCAAATCGAATTTTAAGGGACAGAAAAAGTGTAAAGTTTGATGGGTCTAGGACGCATAGTTTAGCCGGAAAACGCGTTTAAAAATAAAAATGTCCAATTTTTTTAAAATTAGTTTTTTGTGTCATTCGTTACATGGATTAAAAGGTGGCAGTTCCAAGATCACGAATATATAATTTTTAAGTCGCTGGGGCAAGTAGTTTAGCCGCAAATCGAATTTTAAGGGACAGAAAAAGTGTGAAGTTTGATGGGTCTAGGACGCATAGTTTAGCCGGAAAACGCGTTTAAAGATAAAAATGTCCAATTTTTTTAAAATTAGTTTTTCGTGTCATTCGTTACATGGATTAAAAGGTGGCAGTTCCAAGATCACGAATATATAATTTTTAAGTCGCTGGGGCAAGTAGTTTAGCCGCAAATCGAATTTTAAGGGACAGAAAAAGTGTAAAGTTTGATGGGTCTAGGACGCATAGTTTAGCCGGAAAACGCGTTTAAAGATAAAAATGTCCAATTTTTTTAAAATAAGTTTTTCGTGTCATTCGTTACATGGATTAAAAGGTGGCACTTCCAAGATCACGAATATATAATTTTTAAGTCGCTGGGGCAAGTAGTTTAGCCGCAAATCGAATTTTAAGGGACTGAGAAAGTGTAAAGTTTGATGGGTCTATGACGCTTAGTTTAGTCAGAAAACGCGTTTAAAGATAAAAATGTCCAATTTTTTTAAAATTAGTTTTGCGTGTCATTCGTTACATGGATTGAAAGGTGGCACTTCCAAGATCACGAATATATAATTTTTAAGTCGTTAGGGCAAGTAGTTTAGCCGCAAAACGAATTTTAAGGGACTGAGAAAGTGTAAAGTTTGATGGGTCTAGGACGCTTAGTTTCGTCAGAAATCGCGTTTAAAGATAAAAATGTCCAATTTTTTTAAAATTAGTTTTTCGTGTCATTCGTTACATGGATTGAAAGGTGGCACTTCCAAGATCACGAATATATAATTTTTAAGTCGCTAGGGCAAGTAGTTTATCCGCAAATCGAATTTTAAGGGACTGAGAAAGTGTAAAGTTTGATGGGTCTAGGACGCTTAGTTTCGTCAGAAATCGCGTTTAAAGATAAAAATGTCCAATTTTTTTAAAATTAGTTTTTCGTGTCATTCGTTACATGGATTAAAAGGTGGCAGTTCCAAGATCACGAATATATAATTTTTAAGTCGCTGGGGCAAGTAGTTTAGCCGCAAATCGAATTTTAAGGGACAGAAAAAGTGTAAAGTTTGATGGGTCTAGGACGCAGAGTTTAGCCGGAAAACGCGTTTAAAGATAAAAATGTCCAATTTTTTTAAAATTAGTTTTTCGTGTCATTCGTTACATGGATTAAAAGGTGGCACTTCCAAGATCACGAATATATAATTTTTAAGTCGCTGGGGCAAGTAGTTTAGCCGCATATCGAATTTTAAGGGACTGAGAAAGTGTAAAGTTTGATGGGTCTAGGACGCTTAGTTTAGTCAGAAAACGCGTTTAAAGATAAAAATGTCCAATTTTTTTAAAATTAGTTTTGCGTGTCATTCGTTACATGGATTGAAAGGTGGCACTTCCAAGATCACGAATATATAATTTTTAAGTCGCTAGGGCAAGTAGTTTAGCCGCAAATCGAATTTTAAGGGACTGAGAAAGTGTAAAGTTTGATGGGTCTAGGACGCTTAGTTTCGTCAGAAATCGCGTTTAAAGATAAAAATGTCCAATTTTTTTAAAATTAGTTTTTCGTGTCATTCGTTACATGGATTGAAAGGTGGCACTTCCAAGATCACGAATATATAATTTTTAAGTCGCTAGGGCAAGTAGTTTATCCGCAAATCGAATTTTAAGGGACTGAGAAAGTGTAAAGTTTGATGGGTGTAGGACGCTTAGTTTCGTCAGAAATCGCGTTTAAAGATAAAAATGTCCAATTTTTTTAAAATTAGTTTTTCGTGTCATTCGTTACATGGATTGAAAGGTGGCACTTCCAAGATCACGAATATATAATTTTTAAGTCGCTAGGGCAAGTAGTTTAGCCGCAAATCGAATTTTAAGGGACTGAGAAAGTGTAAAGTTTGATGGGTCTAGGACGCATAGTTTAGTCAGAAATCGCGTTTAAAGATAAAAATGTCCAAATTTTTTAAAAATAAGTTTTTCGTGTCATTCGTTACATGTATTGAAAGGTGG
Organism: Philhelius pedissequus; assembly: GCA_910595825.1. Lineage (NCBI taxonomy): Eukaryota > Metazoa > Arthropoda > Insecta > Diptera > Syrphidae > Philhelius > Philhelius pedissequus. Next base: position 159,876,081 of record OU343162.1, on the reverse strand, counting down.
CACTTCCAAGATCACGAATATATAATTTTTAAGTCGCTAGGGCAAGTAGTTTAGCCGCAAATCGAATTTTAAGGGACTGAGAAAGTGTAAAGTTTGATGGGTCTAGGACGCTTAGTTTAGTCAGAAAACGCGTTTAAAGATAAAAATGTCCAATTTTTTTAAAATTAGTTTTTCGTGTCATTCGTTACATGGATTGAAAGGTGGCACTTCCAAGATCACGAATATATAATTTTTAAGTCGCTAGGACAAGCAGTTTAGCCGCAAATCGAGTTTTAAAAGACACTACTTGCCCTAGCGAATTAAAAATTATATATTCGTGATCTTGGAGGTGCCACCTTTTAATCCATGTGACGTATGACACGAAAAACCAATTTTAAAAAACCAATTTAAAAAAAAAATATTCCGCTTTCTTAGGTAAGTACATCGAAACTTTAGGTACCTGCTTGGTAAATATAATTAGATTTTGAATCTATTTTTAGCAAATCTGGTTATTAAATCATAAAATGATCATGTTAGCTTATAAATTTTCCAATGCATAATTATTCTAACCAAAATTCACCCATAAGCTTATAAATTTGTTTTTTTTTTTAAATTCATAAGTCACTTCACTTGCTCATGACTTAATTTGTTTTAATGCACAAGTTAAATAGTAGGTTGTGAATTAAATATTTTTTAATTCATAAGTCACTAACTAGATTGTTAATTAAATCCTTTCTTAAGCTAGGAAGTGTATTAAGCTTTTGCAACTCCGAAACTAAGCTACCACAAATCACGCTATAATTTTATAGTGGAATATGTCTAATAGACTTACTCGAAAACTGTATAGCCCTAGCTGTTTATTTGCCATACAAAAGTTCTTTATCAAAATTGTCGGTATAGTTATTAGGCAATTTGTTTGATATTATTTCAAAGACTTTCTCGGTAAAATTAAATTAAAACTACAACTTTATTTGAGCCTTAAAAAGAAACCATTTCGAAAGCATTTATAACACTAATGTTAAACATGTTGCATTTCACATATACATGCATACCTACAGCGATGTTATTATTAAACCCGATTTACTCTGAAACACCAAGAGAATGCAGAAGAAAACTTAAGATTAAGTGCCGTGTTACGTAGTTTTGCGCACATAAAATATATCGCTGAAAACCGTTTAAACAGGTGGGTGCCATGGAACATCGTCTCCGGCAGGTACACCATCAGACACATACATATAACCAACTACACATGAAATAACTTCACAATGCGGAATCCTGAATCCCGTGATGTGTTGTACCTCTAAAGTCGTACATAATACCAGAGGGTGTATACTCGTATACCTACTGTATAATGGTGCACAAGTACGTTCATAAATTCTCACATGCGAAACAATGAAAATGTCCTGAACACTCATTCATACAACGTTATTAGATTCAAGGAACAAACCAGGAAGAAACTTTCCAACAAAATTGCTCAAGAAATTTCTTCAAGCAGCAGAAGGCCAACAAAAAAATTTGTCTCTTCAGCTATTTTTTTTTCTTTTGTTTTCTTTCTGCAGTAGCTGCTTAGAAAACACTCGAGACCGAGAGACAAGTGAATACCTATATTGCTAGCCATGTAGTGCCACACCATCTTCAACCAGGAATTTGCAATAAACCAAATTGGATATAAAAAGGACACAATAAATAGGAAACAAATCCTAAATTTTATTTCAAACCCAACTTTTTGTGTAGATTATTATAGTTAGTTTGGGGGGACTTGGAGGTATGTGTGCTCTTACTAGGTATGGTTTCTGGATTTTTGTGGAGTGTGTTTGAGAATTGGTTGTGTGCAAATTTTCAACACTTTTGAATTGTGCAGCACAGACTTTTGTCTCTTGTATTATACAAATATAATATAGCTAGCTAACTTGAGCTACTCGAGTATGCCATTTTATTTTGCATCCGTCTTGGATGCTCACATCTGGATGACAACGAACCAACCAACAAAATTCCTAAATTGTGAATATTAGCCTGTTGGAAGTATATACCTATGGCATATATATAGGCATGTGTGTAAAAAAGAATATTATTTATGTACAATATAAGTATATAAACTAAAGGACCGACCGGTCTGAATACTGAAGCAAATCAGTATCCAACCAAGGCGCTGCGCTGGTATCTTAAATATTTAACGACCATTTTAAAGGCAAATCAAGAAAATCACTTTGTTAAAGCAGGGTTGGCCAAATTAACTACATTCTCCATGATTAACTACACGCATAGTTAATTGTACTATAGATGCCAATTTGATTAGTCTGCTTCATAGTTACGAATAAACGCCAAAACATAAAGTTAAAATGCCTCTAAGTGCAGAAATGTTATTCATAAAAGCTGTGTAACACTATTCAACGGCATTGTAACTCAAATGGGTCGATGAAATCTTTATTATGTATTTTTATGAATTTATGCAATGTTGAGTAGAGCCTTGATAAATGGTCATTTACTGCGTAACTATTCAACCTTTAAGATGTGTTTTAGTGAATTCTAATGAATACGACCGGCAGTATGATTTGAATAAACATCTTTTCTATGATTATAATTCATATTGTGTTAACTGAAATTTGGATTCAAAATATAAAGTGAAACGAGACATGAAATGTATCTACGGCTACTACAGTTTTTTATTTATTAATAACATTTAATTGTATGAACTACGAGTAGAAAGAAGATGAAAGAAATGTAGTTTTTTTAGTAAAAAGTGGCAGATTGACCAACTGTACTTGCTAGATTGGATTGAACGTATTCAGTTTCAGTAGGCCACCGCGCCAACCGATTCCAAAACCGATTACACCTGCGAATTAAAACGAGCTTCTACTAATTTTCTCTTTTTTTGTAAATTTGTGGAATCCATGACTTTTTTTTAAGTTTAAAACACAAAACTTGTAAATGTGTAAACAGTAGGGTTTCGTACAAAAAAATAGTCTCAAAATGACTGTCATAATTTTGGAAATTTCTGGAATTTCAATTAGTAACCAGTTTGAAGATAGAAGACATTTGAATGGAAAATTAGTAAAATCATTTTTACCTATGTATAGTACATAATATATACACAAAACTTCCGTCCACATGAACAAAATGAAGTGAGGATAGCAATATCCAAACTAAAGAACAGCAAAGCTGCTGGCCCCAACGGACTACCCGCCGAACTCTTTAAAGCAGCCGGAGATGACCTGGTACAGTGCATACACCAACTCATCTCTAAAGTCTGGTCAGAAGAAAGTAGGCCTGATGAATGGAACCTCAGCATCGTTTGCCCAATCCACAAAAAAGGAGACCCTCTAAACTGCGCCAACTATAGAGGAATAAGTCTCCTGAATATCGCGTACAAGATCCTTTCTGCTGTATTATGTGAATGTCTAAAACCATTTGTCAGCAACCTGATTGGACCCTATCAGTGAGGTTTCAGGCCAGGAAAGTCCACAATCGATCAAATGTTCATGCTACGGCAGATCCTGGAAACTACCCAAGAACTCCAAATCGATACCCACCATCTCTTTATCGATTTTAAGGCCGCGTACGATAGCATTTATAGAGTCGAGCTATACAGAGCCATGTCTGGTTTTGGCATCCCCACAAAACTCATCCGTCTGTGTAGGATGACGATGGAGAACTCTCGCTGCTCCGTCAAGGTTGATACTGACCTCACAGAAGCTTTTGATGTCAAGAAAGGATTCCGACAAGGTGATGCGCTATCGTGCGATTTCTTCAACTTAATACTTGAAAAAATTGTAAGAAAATCCCAAGTTAACTCTACTGGCACAATTTTTTTCAAGTCTGTGCAATTGTTAGCATACGCTGATGACACAGACATCATTGGCAGGACACAGCGAGCTGTCACTGGAGCGTTTGCTAACATTGAAGCTGTAGCGGCTAAGATGGGACTAGCAGTCAATGAGGCCAAAACGAAGTACCTGCTGTCCACAAAAAGGGACACACAACACCGGCGGATTGGGCAAAACGTCACAATAGACAGGTACAACTTTGAGGTAGTTAGGGACTTTGTCTACCTCGGATCCGCTTTAACATCTCCTTAGAAATAAAGCGAAGAATAACTCTTGCTAATAGTTGTTCCTATGGGCTAGGGAGGCAATTGAGTAGTAAAGCCCTCTTTCGAAAAACAAAGGAGACTCTTTATAAGACTCTGATCATCCCAGTCCTGCTCTATGGCGCGGAGACATGGACTCTATCAAAAGCGGATAAAGATATCCTTAGTCGTTTCAAGCGTAAGGTTCTTCGCAAGATTTTCGGCCCTATCTGCGTTAACGGGCTTTGGACGAGAAGGTTCAACCACGAACTATACGAGCTGTACAGCGACATTGACCTGGTACAAAAAATACGTATATCACGTTTAAGATGGCTAGGTCACATAGAGCGTATGGACAACAATGCTCCGGCTCGTAGGATCTTCGATTCCTACCCAGAGGGAAGATGCAGTCTTATTCCCTACTGACAAAGATTCAAAAATGAACTAAGTAACACCCAATATACTTGTTGAATGTCATTCAAATTGATCGTATTCGATGAATGATTTGCATACACATCATCGATCGAGAGGTTGGCCTCTGGCTCCTGTCTTGAGCGGCCGTGTTTTTCCGTTCGGAGAAGTCGAACCGATAATAGGAGAAACAACAGTTCTCACCACCCAACAACTAGAAGATCGCTATCAAAACCTCTGCTTTAATTTGACATTTGCCTACAAGCTGAAACATGCACACATGTAACTTTTCCGTTCCTCTTCCAATATACACACTGATAAAAACGCACACAAGAATCTTTTCTGTTCCTCTTCCTATAGACACATAGATAACACAGCCCTAGTAATTTGTTTTTGGTTTGTTTTTCGATTTCACATCTATTCATGGATAGGGTGCTTAATGTACAAATACAACAATGTAAACAAGTTGGTTTTGGGGGGTGAAACGTACGAAGGTTTCCGATCTTAGTATGGCTTATTTGTGCATATAACCATCGAGATATCGCCCTTTCATTCAAACGAAAGATGTAGAGTATTGAGCTATCGCTCTAACTGACGAAAAATAAGATGTACACACGCTTATGTATTCCAATTCGTTATTGCACACATTTTTGTGTTTCATTATAGATGAATCGTAAGCAGTCGTTAAATGCAACATTTAGTTTTCGCTTACACTCATAGTCAAGACAAGGATATACAGCCCAGTTAAAAGTTAAAAAGGGCAGAACAAGACTTTTTATTAAATGTTTTTTCATAGCAGGGTCCAAAATATGAGATGAAGATCTTAAAGAACGAACACCATAGTAAATTCGCCTTATAGATTCTCATATTGCATCGCAGCAGCTCAATTGGTTGTTAATCTGAAAACCTAGGTGCTTAACTTTGTGGAAATATTCGATTATCTGTCCATTCAAAACAATTTTAGGGATATCAACTATATTAACTTCACTTTTTGAACATACCCATACTAAGTGTTTTCAATGGAAAAAGTTGTAGTTTATTTCAGTCAGCCCAGTTTTGGATATTAAGTAGATCATCATTGATCCGAGCCACACAATCTTCCATCAAACCCAATTCGCGAAAAATATATAATAATACATCGTCTGCACCACATCTGGAAGATCGTTTATAAATAGCGAAAAAAGAAGGGGGCCGAGAACAGATTCTTGCGGAACACCACAGTTGACAACATACGGACTTGATATACCTTTATCTGTTTTAATCTTTTGGAGCCTCTTAAACAGATAGTTACGCAGAAGTTTTAGAGCAGTTCTAGAAAAATTAAATTTATTATATAGTTTAGAAATCAAAATTTGATGATCAATGCAATCAAAAGCTTTTGAAAAATCTAAAAGTACCATAATTCCCAGCTGATTCCTGTCAAGAGCCGCACGAAAATCCGAAATACCTTTAACAACAGCGGAATCACAGCTGTGTTTATTGCGAAAAACTGACTGCCATTTAGATAACTTGTTATCTTATTTGGCATTGGGCATTTCATAGCAAACTATTTCAACTGAACAAATCGCGCGAAGGAAGACATACCGCTGTTTTCTTGCTCTAGTAGAATTATTAAAACATTCAACAAAAGGAATTAAATTAAAAACAAGGAATTATAACAATAACACACACCACAAACGTTCACATCCACAAACGCAAAACGTCAAAGTGAAAATGGCAGCCAAATAGTACTTTTTTTTTAAATTTAACTATATGCATGTAAGACCTAAGGTCTTTTAAATGCAACCTGAATTGCACGGCACTAGTTTGGCGACATCCAACTAAAATTGGAGGCATAGAAAAGAATGCGCTTATCGCGGGGATCGAACCCACACGTCCTAGTTAGCAATCAAACACTTTATCCACTGCGCCAGTACCACCCAGTATTAGTTTATATAGCTATAGAATGCTATGAGCTCAGCAATGTCTACATAGTATGAAACTTTTTATAGTATGCTATTTGTGGTCTCCAGGAGCAAATTTCATAGAATGCTACCTAACTTACCAGAAAATCTTTTGCGTGGAGACCTCAAGAGATATTATACTGTTCTTCATTTTGCCAGTGCTGTCGAACATACATCTTGTGACAGTAGGTTATATTCTTTCTTTAATTTTGGGATGTAAATATTGAAAATTCACGCAAATGTGTTCTACTATGCTCAAAATCGGCCTTAGATAGCTATGGTATTACGGTTCTTAGACGAAGTTGATTGAACTGTCACTTTTTAGAAAACCAAATACATTTTTGTACGAAATAAATTGTAGTAGACATATATGGCCTTTTCGATTGGCCATCCGGAACTCGTTCCCCTAATAAAACACCCGTAAACAATTTGACATCGAAATTACACAAAACAAATCAACCCGATGATTTTGACATTTTAATTATGTGAGTGTATTAGTAATTCTGTTTTCGATTCTGAAATGAAATCCAGAATCGTTTTCTGTTTTGTTTAGAGTAGCAACTGTCATTTTGTGAACAGTTCTGGATGGCCAATCGAAAAGGCAAAAAGTTTCAAATGATTTGTCAACTGTCATCTTTTTATGTCACTTTGAAATTTAAACGCAAATCAAGTGATTGTCAATTTTGTATCAAATCAAAACACAGCTATACGTCGCATGCACATTGTTTTTTTTTAGCGATGGTTCCCTTGAATGTCGGAGTGAAAATTTTGTCACCAATGCACTGGCACCAGGATTTTGGCACAACGACGCTCGACGTTGTTGATGTTGGTGGCTGGTCTAGTGTGAGCTGAACAACTGAAATACATTGGTTCTAAAATAATGTCGGCCACTGTTGCTGGTAACGTTGTTTGTGCTGGTTTAATCTGTTTCATGCTTTATCATTTTCTTTTTGGAATTTTTTGCAGCGATCTAAGCGGCATTGTTGTTGTATTTTACATGAATTATATTTTTAAGGCAGCATCAGGTCCACAAAAAAAAACAAAATGGTCCATAAGATTTTGTTGGGACATATTCGCCCTAAAACTACATTGTAATATGAACAGCACTGTACTCGTAGTACAAGTTGACACCGCAGTTCTGGTGTGCAATAGCTTTCGTATATATACTCCTACACTTTTATTTTCAAGGAACGATTGCAAATAGAAAATGAAACTGTTGCATCTCTAGCATTTCAAGAACCCACTCTGCATATGGTTAGCCCGTTCTTCGTATCTTATAGTTTTATTCATACTTTTTCATGTATATGTATGTCTTTTATATTGTATTTTCCATGTAGAATATAAGGAATTTCTTTCTTCTCGTCCCTTGGGAATTTATTGTGTGCTCAGCCATAAATACTTTTTCATAAAAGGATTGCGCAATTATGTTGCATTAGAGGTCGTCCCCATGGCATGGCATATAATAGAGGAGTTATATACGAGTAGATGCAGGCATAGCACTTCTACACAACTTCTCAAGAGGATTTTGGACGAAGAGAATATTATTCACGAAGTTCTTGAGTTTCTATATGAAATCTAGGAACAGTACCTTATGTATGTGTATCAGTATCTGTATAACTATCAGATAAGGGATGATCTAAGGTATTTCTTTAATAATTTTTTTTGTATGTTGGTGTCTTCTTTGTGAAAGTGTAGGATGAAGGTAGATGGTTGAATGTGTCAGCAGTTAATACCTGAAATTCCTATATATTTGCCGCTTTTGTATGTCTCTCTCCGTTTGAATAGAAGGCCGCACATCAAGTCCACGAGGAAGCTCAAAAAGCAGGAAAAGTCGAAGCGGAAGCGAAATGTCAGGGACGTTATTTATTACAATTGCTAACGACTCGTAAACCATAAATCTTCGCATTCCTTCGCACCAGAGAGCTCACATACAGAGAGCGAGGGATATCTATATAATCGTATTTTATAAAGAACACATCCTTCGTGTCCTAATATCATACCACTTGGTGGTTAGAATATAATTTGTGCATAGATTTTGATGATGAGCACAGCCACGCCGGCAGGACGGGGACTAGGACCACGTCCAGGACAAGAGGTTGGCGAAAAAGTAGGTAGGTATGTACGCAAGTATAAAAAAAAAATAAGTGGCAAATGATGCCTTAAACTTTGTATCCATTTTCTAATGCCAAACTTTTCCACACCAAATCTATTCAGTTGGAAAATAACAGTCAGGATGAAGTTTTAATTGTGTCCGGATTACCATTGCCCTGGATTTGTGATTTAAAGGAATGATATAACCAAACAAATATATACCTTCCCACCACCACCTCTCTATTCAAAGACAAGGACGATGCGATGGTGCGATCGAACGAAGACAACGACAACGACGACAACGGACAGTCGGCGTGGGATATCATTGCTTTGGGACCTGCAAGGTCCTGATGGGTACCTTCTTCCTTTTTGCATTATTAGAGGCTTAAGTCTGAGCCTTCTAAATCTGGAAATTATTTTGTTATTTTGCCTACGCAACGGCAACGAAGAAACTTACCATCTCCTCGCAGTTCTATTTTTCTAAGCAGATGATTATTATTATTCCTTTGGAGATCCTAGAAGAGGGCGAAGTTGCATGTACTGATTTTGCTTTTGTATTTTGTTGTGTATGTATGCTTGGGTGTGTTTATTCACGTGAAATTGAATTTTCATATTGTGCACGCGCTTTCTCTTTATGTTTTCATTTTAATTAAATTCGCGCAGACGACATTTTATCTGAGTCGTTTTTGTTGGTCGCGTTTTATTAATTAAATAAGCAATTGTGTTCTGTTGTCAATACCAGCTAAGTTAGAAGGATTTACTTGGGGGATTACGCGAGTCTTTGAATATTTGACAAGATTTGAAATGATGAACCAAAGTACTGCCACTAAAAGAATATAAACATTTAGGCGAGATGGTCGCGAGAAGTGAGATTCTGAGGTTAATTTATTCAATCAAATGGATTCAACCTGTGTCATAGTTTTTTTGTTTGTTTCTAAATTGATTTTAATTTGTTTGAAAGTTTCATCAACATTTTCAGAAGGTTTTGTAATGCAATATATTTTAAGGGATTAGTATAAGTTATGAGCTTAATAGAAATAGTAGAGAGCAGCCAAGACCAATAATTTTAATATATTTACTCATAAAGATTTGGACAATTTTGCAGGCCCAGTTTCCCTATCAGCGGGCGTCAAACAGGAGGTTCCCATATAATTGCTTCAATCTATGGTTTTGACCTTGAAATCTATTATAAAAACTGATTGCTGTGTATACCTACTCTAAAATAAATTTAAAATAAAATGCACGAGTGGATCGTACGAACTTGCTCTTGTAGCTAACAACTTTAATGTGGCTAACCATTGAGGTTTAGTTAGTTAGGTGTAGTTATCCTATGCAGGTTTAAAGCCTATGTAGGTGAGATTACCTCGACTATTAGTATAATGAATATATATTTAAATATAAGTCATGGATTTTAATTCTGTAAGTTAGGAGAGTAAAATATATCTACATATATAGACATATTGATGGACCTAAGTATGTAAGCATGTACATACTAATGAAAATGAAGGATGTAGCTTTATGCATATAACTTTATAATTTAGGTGTGCTATGCATACATAAGATTCATTTGATTCTTAGTCACATATATGTATGTATGCATAAATGTATGAGGGCCTACATTGTATTTAGTATTCAGTGATGTAGGCAAAAATTAGTAAAAAGGGAATAATAATAAAGTAGAAATACTTGGATAATACACATACTTAAATGTTTTTATATTGCTTAGTCGTTATAGTTTGAGGGAAAACAAATATGCAGTTTGAATTCGTTGATTAATAAAAATATATCAAAAAAAATGTCAAAAATCGTTGGAGCGGTTTTTAAAAAAAAAATTTTTTTATGTAGGTACAAAATTTTTAAAACAATTTTAGAAACAAAACTTTAAACGCCATTTTGGAGATATTGTTAATATACATATAAAATTCAGTGACTGATTTTGGAAAAATTGATTTTTCAAAAAAAAAAAAATTATTTATTTTTTAAAAATCGAAAAACTTTTTTTCGCATGCAGTTTTACTATCATTTAAGGCGCCATTTATACAAAAAAAAATTATTTTAATCGGTTCATCCCATGTTGAGAAAGTCGAAAATATGAAAAGTGGTTCTATGGGAAGTACCATTAATAAGTACGCAAAAAGTGGACTGTACTAATTTAGGAACACGAACATTTTTTTTTTAATTCTTGGAGCCGTTTTCGAGAAATACATTTTTTTCTTAACGGTTTTTTTTTTTAACATTTGTATGGGAGGTACCGTTGTTTTTTATCTTAGGAATATATTTTCATTAACTGTTGAAGATAATGTCAAAAAACTACGAAGTTTCGCAAAAATCCATTAAGTCGCTTTCGAAATTTTGAGTCTTCAACAAAAAAAAGTTTTTTTTTTTTTATTTTTTTTTGAAAAATTTTGGCTTACAATAGTGTTTAAACTTTTCATGAGGTTCTGCGCAAAAAATTTCAAAAAAAAACAAATTAACCGTTTCCAAGAAAATCAAAAACCAAAAAAATGGTACTACTAGAGGTACCAAAAGTAACAATTTTTTTCCAAAACAAAAATTACTAAAATGTTCCCATTTGCTTCATTAATGAACTGATTTTTTTTTATAAAAATCGTTGGAGCTGTTTTCGAGAGAAATAATATTTTTATTTTTGGCCAGAAGAAAATGTTGGGAGCTACTGTTATTTGTTGTTTTAAAAAAAATGAAAAAAAAACGTGTGGGCATATTACCGAACAAATAATATATACCAAGTTGGAAGCAAATTCATCTAACCCTTTAGGCTGCAGACTCGCGGACAGACAGACAGACAGACGGAATTGGGTACCCACTTTTTTGGTGTGCTCTATGATCGTAATGTCATGTTTGGTTGTTAGATTTTTTTTTTTTGCACGAATCCAAAACTTGCCTTACAGTACATATAATCGCAAGTAAAAAATTGTACGTTTACTTTTTTGGCAACTGTTTTTTTTTTTAATGTATCTTTTTATAAATCCGAAGAAGTTTAGAATGTTATTACTTTGATGTGTCACAAAATAAAAAATACTCTATTATTGATGCAAGACAGTTCGTTTACTTCTACTCACTACTGTTTAACTCGTATAATTTTCAGCCTCTTATTACCTACCACAGTTATGAACTTTTTCTCATTTTTGATGTAGAATTGTAAGAAATTGACATATTATTCGCGGAGACACCCTGTGAAACATTTTTCCTATCTAGATTTCGATTGGGTTTTCAAAGTTAGTCGTTTTACTCCGAATTTTTCATTTTCTATAGGAATAGAAGAACAGCTACATACATTTCCGTCAAATATTTTGTCAAAAGTAATAATTGTTTGTAGAAGCCATTTTTTTACACCGTTCAAGTATGTATGTGTTAATTCTCCAATACGACATTTTCATATTCGATTGGAATAAAAAAAAGTAGAACACTCCCAAAATCCAATAGAACACGGCATAATATTTAGAATTTTTCGATTGCTGAAAAATTACTGATAGCTAGAGTCATAGCTAAGAGACATCAGCAATGAAATTAAAACAATTTTTGTTACTATTTATGATTTCTACGATCACTCCGAAATCAATAATTACGAGAATCACATTCAAACAAAATATGTTTTAAAAAAATAATATCTTTTGTTTGATGACTGGAGCTAATAATATAACTAGAATTTGAGTTAAGCAAAATCAGTAATACAAGTTAAATAACTATTTTATAATGTAAAAAGATTTACACAAACAAAATAAATAAAATGCACGACTGGATCGCACGTAATTGCCCCTATGTTCGATCGCATTATATACAAAAGTTTCTTAATGAAACGGCTAAAAGTATTTTTAAAGCCGTTTTTTATTTAATTTTTTATAAGAAATCGCCCACTCGTTTTCGAAAAACATATTGAATTTTCAAAAAAAAATTTTTTTTTCAAAAATCCAAAAAAAAAATATTTTTTGAAAATTTTGAAATGCAGTATTATTTAGAATTTGAAGTAGATCCTGTGTACAAATTTTGATTGCAATCCGTTAAGCCGTTTATGAGAAAGTAGAAAATCAACAAAATGGTTGTATGGAAGGTACCGATAATAACAAAATATTTTTAAAAAAATTTCAGCCAAAATGTAGACCATACACAAGTTAGTACACCCACCAAATTTTACCAAAATTGTTAGAGCAGTTTTCGAGATAATTAAGATGGTAGAAAAATTTGCATGGCAAGTAGCGTTATTTTTGGAGCTAAAACAAGGTTTCGAAAATCTATTTTGGACAATCACCTAAGACTCCCTAACACCAAGTTTGAACAAAATCGGTTCAGTCGTTTAGGCTGTAGATCGTTCTACAGACAGGCGGATTTGCCTGACCCACTTTTTTAATGTTCTCTATCATCGTAATGTCAACTTTGATTAAAATCTCGAGTACAATTTTTTTTAAATGCAAAACTTGCCCGCAAGTAAAAATTAAGAAATTTTAAATTGTGTTTCATTAACATTTATTTTCGATCTTCTATTATCTTCTGAATAGCTGTTACTGAAGTATTAACTCACCCCTAGTTGTGAGTTAAATTAAATTAAATTGAAAACGAAGTGTTAAGAATAATTGTACTAAGAAAACTTGTACAGCTAACCACAAAATAACTATTTCTTCGTTTAGCAGCATACTGGAAAACAAAAAGTAGAGCGATTTTTTTCATAAGGACCATTGCAAAAATTACATACATAATTTGAGAAAACGATTTTATCGTTGCGGATTGCAATTTGTTGTAATTTACCATCCACATTTCAACGAATAAATTGTTTGTGCGGAACTAACCTCAAACTGTACATCCAACTTTGCGTTTGCATGGATACTAGGATGTTGAACATCAGTGATTTTTAGTTTTCGAAATAAGCGGAGTCAGGATGCCAAAAATATTTTGTTTAATTTTCCACACCTTTGGTAAAATTATTTTTATATTGGTCGAAAAACTCTTTCCAGAATGGTGATGGTCGAGCAGTAGTTTTCGAGCTTAAATGGTCGAACAATGATAGTGTCAAACCATTATGTCGAACATGCTGAAAAATTATTAGGCGTGTTCAGTGACTATTTCGGACAGAGAAGACAAACTTTGAGTTTTCAATGAAGAATTTGCTACAGTGAAATTTCCCAGAACAGAAAATAATAGGTTGTAATCAAATTAGAAGAAAATCGAAAATAACGTTTATTTTTTTTGCATGTATTCTTTTTTGGTTTTGATTGATTGAACAAGAATTCATTTGTTTTTGTTTTGACAACTGACTTTATATTTTGTTCTGACTTTTCAGTTCTAAATTGTTTTTCTATGGTATTTTCTTCATTGAACAAAACTTTTCTTAAGTGCCAGAAGTATGGCGGAAGGACTGGCCCTGAGCAGCTGGACAAAACGGATGATGCAACATGCAACTGCAACAATGTTCGTAAGCTGCAACAAACTTGAGAAAAGTTGGTTTAAATTGTGAGGAAAAAGCATAGAGAAGGGTTATTTATACCAGTAAAATCCAACTCCTTTGCCTTGACTAAGAACAGGTCATGTCCGATCAGATCTAAAGACTTGCCTGGATGAGCTTAAATAAACCCTATTGTTTTATCCGCCTTTTGCAAAATCATTGTCAAAAACGGATCTCATAAGACTAATGAAAAATCAATTGAAGCATAGCACTCCCTTGAAAATATAATAATACAAGCATCACTAACCTTTCCAAGAAGACATAACTGATGATGTGTATCCTTTCATCAACATCGTCCTCGTCGTCATCGTATCGTCGACGTTATTCCGCTGCTACATGCAGCTGGCCCCTTTTTTTCAGCCCATTCATTTCTCTTTTTGAAATTCTTATCCTTTCTCTACTTGGTCGTCATGCCAGTGACGAGGAAAAATTAGTCTAAGAAAAACGATGAAGAAAATGAAAGATGCGCTTTGTGTTTAACACACAAAATGAAACGAAATCCTTTCACGTTCGGTTACATGAGAGTCCTTTATTTTTTTTTCTACTCAATTTTTATATATATATGTATACCTACCTATTCCTACCTAATATAGGTACGTACGTACTTACGCTATTTCTTCTATATCCGTTTGCCATTTTAGAATTCTCATTTTAAGTTCATCATTTGCAAGGATATAGGTACGAGTATAGATTAAAGCGGATGAATTCTATGAGTTGAAAAAAAGCATATTCTTTCGCATTGTTATTGGTTGGTAATTTGTAAAATGTCTTTAACTGTTACCGGATGAAGGGTAAGGGATCCTTGAAAGTTCCTTTATCATACTTACCTGAAATGGAAACGAAATAAAAAATATACTCCATACAAAAAAACCGCTTCTATGCGTTCCGTTTTCCCATAATTGTTCCAGCTCATTGACATGCCTCTGACTCTGATGATGAAGCTGTGCGGGGTTGTGTCTTGCATTGGTGCATGTCTTGAGATTCTTCTCGTCTCCCTTTGAAAAATGCTATGAAATATCTACATTTAATGATGCTGATGCAGCAAATCTAGAAACGAAAGACTTCGCATTCAATTCACCAACTAAACCATCCTGTTTACCTTCAGCAGCGACTATGCCCAACCCACCCCCAACCCCCCAACGCACACTTGCTCATAATTTTCTTTTGCTTGGAAAAACATACGATATATGGTCGTCGCGTCGCGTCGGTCGATCCTTTTCGTTCGGTTGGTGTTGGGGTTGGGTTCGGGGCAGTTAGAATGGGTACGGTACTATATATAACTCATCCATTAGCAAAACCTAGAAGGGAGGGTAGGGTTTGATGGTTTGGTTGGAGCAACGGTGAAGGAAAAAAAATAAAATAATCTCTCGACCGTACACGGAATGATTAAAGGAGATGAAAAGGATAAAGTGCAGTACCGGATATCCATTTTGTGTACTTCATGGAATTCATTTCAATTTCAGCAACAACATTCATGATGGGAGCAACTGTACAAGGCAGACGGGGACACGAACGAAATAATAATACAGGAAGCACAAAGTAGTGTATATATGTATGTAAGTATCTATCAAGGACCAGAGCAGCAAGTGTTGCTTCTGTTTAGTGAGGTTAGTTGGCAGAGGTGTGGTGGGTTGTATAGCTATAACAAATCTCACTAAATATTCCGGAAAGGAATATCTTTGTTCATAATGCCACAAAGGGTTCATTTTGTAAATATGTACGAGAATGTGAGTGTAAGTTTCCATCTTAATTCTTTTTTTATTGTACCTAGTGCTGTTAAATTTTCCTTCGTTTTGTCTTTCATAAAAGCGCATTTGTTGCATTTATGCAAGCATCGGTCAGTTGGAAGTGCCTATATTTACCACGGGCGCCTCCTACTGCCACCAGGACTAAATCCAAGATAGATACGACTGCACTTCTTCTATATTAGATATAGATATAGATAAGCAAGCTATACTACCTATATATATACAACAACTGAAAGAAGGAGCAACATTATCTCGGTACCTATAGGTATTCATCCTCGAAAAAAATTGTTATGAATGAATCATGTGGATGGCTGCACAAGATTGATGGATAGTAGTCGTTCATGAAATGTGCTTAGCTATTCAAAAGCAAAGTGAAAATATAATTCGTAAAAGATTTTATGAATATCTATATAGCTAAGGATTATATAGGTATGTACAAACTGCTCGTGTAGAGGTTTAAGGTGGTGCCTGATGTATTTTAGATAATGTTATGTGTATTAGCTCGGATGCTTTAAATTTCAATTTCGAAGGATATTTTATATGAATTGTAAATAGATACTGGTTGTTACACAAATTACATATAATAATAAATTAAATTTAATTGGCTTCAAAATTTTGGGTTCATTTTAGTTAAGCCATTAGCACCTATCAATTCCAACAGGAAAAAGGCTCGTACTGTATTTAACTTTTAATAATTTCTTTTTTATGAAAGAGTCAGTGTTACCCTCAACGGATTCATGTTGGTAATTTTTAGTATTGTTCATTAAAATACGCTAAGCGTGTGCATAGTTATGCAGTGCATAAGAACTTATGTAGCCGCTATACAAATCCTTTTGCAATACATATAAATTGTCTAAAAAGTACAATTTTGTATACCTACGTTGTGATGTAAAAATAAAGTAGAGAACTCTTATTTTCTCTTTCTGAGACACAAGAGAGGTTTTCAAAAAAAAAAAAATTAATACACAGATACACCCACTCCGAAATATATCTTGCTCAGTTGAGGTAGGCATATAAACGACAAACATGCGCACCGATCTTGCTCGCTTGCGTTTTCCCCTACACGGCCATCACATTTGGCGAACAATAATTTGACGGTGATTCGTCAAAGTGTTAACATGTGCTATTTGTCACGATATATTTTTCCCAATGGACATACTTGGCGAACATCCAAGCCAACGAGCATGACAAAAACGAAATATTTCGCCAACAACGAGCAGTTCGCCAACCAGCCCATATACACGAGAAAAAAACAGCGATCGCAGGCAAGTTCGACAAGCATGTTCGTCGTTTATGCCTACTTTTAATGCTCAACAATCAGCCAGTTACACACAGCATCTTCGTTGTCGTTGTTGCATTCCACACGATTCCCAAAAAAGTGAAATTGATATGGGCTATGTCAAATGACTTTTCGATACAAGATACCTTTTATGCAGACTCTGTATTACCTTCCAAGCCCTTTAGCAACAAAATGAAAAGGATTTTTGCGTTTAGACAAATTAAAAAGGGAACATAGTCTTATGTACTCGCTATGATGCGATAATAAATAAGACTGTATAGTGTATATGTATAAACATTTAATTATTATCATTATACCATTAATTGGAATGCCACTGTAAGTTTGTCATATTCATTTTATAATTATCTTATGCTGCATATTTGATTGGTAATCTGGAACACGTTTCCCCAATAGAACATTCCGGCACAATTTGATCTTTTTCTGTTCTGTTTAGATTAATAATTTTAATTTTGTGGGGTTGAGAACAGTTCTTGACGACCAATCAAAATGTTTATTGAATGGCCAACAATAATGAGCTTGGACAAGCTTACGCCAATGTCAAATCTAACGACGTAAAGTTAGCAGAGACATCATTGAATAGGGAAATACCAACTCCTAATAACTTACATGGTTTTCATGGTTTAAGAATCGACAACTATCATATTTCCGTTAAGTTACCTATAAAGTGATCAGAACTAAACGAAACTGGACAAAGCCGGACAATTTAGAGGTAAATTTAAATAATAGTGTATGTTCCTTCTGCTGTTTAAGCTGACTTATATATATTTTGGTATGCGTTTTGCGAAATTTTCACATATTTGAGAAATAGTAGATCCGTTCCCGTACTCCCTAAAACTGCCAAAATCTACGAATTTCTACGAAAAACAGTCAAATCCTGTTCCCGTAATACAAATTTTCGCAGTTTTCCACAGAAGAGAGAACTTATGAGAGAGTAAAATATTTCCCCAGGCTGCGAATTTTAATCCAAGAAATTTCTTTGGACAAAATTATGAAGACTGTCAAATGAATGAAAAAGAAAAAAAACAATACATAAGCTGTCAGTTGCCAAGAGTGTATTGTTACAAAAGTTGAAAATAATGGGATTTATAATCTGATTGGGCTTATGGGCCATTTATAGCGAACAGGAAAACGAATCAGGAAAAAAGTTCTAATAGATAATTTATGATGTTATCACGCATTTTAAAACACAAATGCTACACTAATCTATGACAAATAACCCAGAGAATTTTTTTGCAAAGAATATTTGCAATTATTTTTTGTTAAAAATTTATTTTATTATTTTCCTGATGAAAATTAATTTTTCGTGACAGCTGATTGCCAATTGACACAAAGTGGAACACATCATTCCAATGATTCCAATTTCTCTCATTCCACTGGCAGAATTGTGGACGAAAAACTTTTTCGTGTGTGTTTCAATCAGGAAAACATGATGGCAGACTGGTAGAGAGGCTTGCCAACTGACATAATTTTCCTGTTTGCTATAAACGACCACCAGGAAAAAATATTCATTTTCATACTGTTTCAACTTTTCCTGATCCGTTTTCCTGATCGCTATAACTGGCCCCTTATCCGTGCAATGAATTGAAATTTATAATATCAAAAGAAATAATATCTTAAGAAATAATTTCACGTAAAACTTTAATAAACATTTTCAAAAATACACTTTTACTATGACGTTTAAAACATGGAAAACATTTTTGTTCCCGTACTTTTTTAAACTTTGTTGCGCTCTGAGAGATTTTTACCCCCACTCTTCCAAAAATGACAGCTTTCACATTTTTGTGAACAAAGTACAGGAACACAATAAATATATGGAAAGCTGTGTCTCTCTTCTCTTTCTCACTCGCCAAAATAATTGTAAAGTAATTTTATATAGTCGAAAATTGCGAATGTGCTCCACTTTTTCGGCACAGAAAATCCTTATTAGTAAAAGGTTTAGGTATTATAGCTCTGATACAGATTATTCTTTGGGCAGAAATTGGCAGCTTATCAAAATTTGAAGAGTGGGGATAAAATTCACTCCAAGGAAATAAAGTACGAAAAAGTCTTGAACGGACTGAGCACAATTTTCTCATAATTTTTAAATGTCAAAACAACATTTGTTTTATGTGATATAGTTTTGTTGTTTAAATTTAACATTTTTCCTATTCAAACTAATAATTTTGTATTTTATAGCTTTTAAATGTATTTATTTATTCAACAAATCTTTTACACAACAAACCAGGAAACGTTCTATTTTTATGACAACTGTCATCATGACATTTGTAAATTTCCTACAAAAATGTATTTGGCAGAAAATGTCTGGAACAGGAATTGGCAGAAATGTGCCACAGATGAGCAATACAAGGATGGGAAATTGGTTTGCCTACAAGCTGGTACCGTTATTAAACTGATATTTTTGCCACTGTTTAGGATAAAACTGATATTTTTGCATCTGTGTGTGTAAATAAAGAACAAAGAATATTAAAGTCTTTTAACCCAAATTGTATCCTGTTTACAAGCTGGATCGGGAGTTCGAATTGGATTACACACATTTACATGAGTAAGCTTAATACTTAAGTTCACCATATTGCCCCATTTAGTGCAACTTGCTGGGAGTATTATGCGCGAAACAGATTAAACCAGCATTAGCACCAGCATTGTCAGCAGCAAACAGCACGCTGGCGCTGGCCAACAAACAAACGCAGCTACACCATCCATCCATTTTTTTATATCTTGCAGTCTGGCATCATTGATAATCATAGCTAGTTGAAATTAGAAAAGTTGTCAGCAATCCACCGGTAACAGCCATTTCAGAACTTTGGTGGCACTATGTATATTAGGTGCGTTCTTTTGAGCTTCATTACATACTGCTAAGTATTTCTGACTCTATAGTCAATTACTTTTAGTTCATCACAGAAGTTACGAAATATATATTCCAATAGATGGCGACAGCGTCAGTAAAAAGAATTTACATATAAAGTGTTGTTGTTTTATACACTTTCCCAAACATGTTTCTTGTTTCTGGTTTCCTGATATTTCTTTTTCCGCTGCTAGCGGTTTCAAATTATAGCGGCCGCTGTTGCTGGTTTAATATGTTTCACACTTTATAATTTTGCATATACAATTCGAGTACACACAAAAAGTGTGTAAATACAAAATTTACTTATTGAAGTTATATTCCTATAACAATGATCATGGGATTGTATTTAATTAGCCCTGAAAGGGATTACAAACCCCAAGGTTCGCCTTAAAACACACAACTAAGCAATTATTTCCGCGATTAACAAACAAAATTTCATGCGTATAACACAAAAGGTTTTTCGTTTTTTTTCTCTTACTAATCTTTAAGCAAAGAAAAAAAAAAGCTGAGAGCATTCTTAAATTGTTATGAATGAAAACAATAATAATTTGACCTTTTCGCCATTTATAACGTTGGTATTTTTATTTCTTTGGCTAAAAGCGATTTTTATTCTTTTTGACGAACAATGGCTGCGAGTGGTCTTTTCTCAACGCAACGCTGATATATACCTATAAGTTGTTATGAGATTCATTCTTAAAATAAAGGGATTTTAAAAAGTCATGTTCTTTGTTTTCTATTGTCGGATTCTTGACTGAAAATTCAGCGATCTTTTCTCTATTTTCCGTGCTAATATTTCGTAACTTTATTTTTTCTTCAGCAATTTTTTTTTATTTTTATATTTAAGCTTGTAGACTATTGGCGTCCTTCGGGTTATTTTTTTTTTAATAACGAACGTAACCTTCTTTAACTTTTTCAGGATATTCGAATTTTCCGACAGGTTAAATTTGCTTTTTTTTTTTAACTTTACCTATACAATTTAACGTTTAAAGAACTTTGGGTATAAGCTACTTATTGGGTTCCATAGAAATGCTACCAAAAATTAAATGTGCCAGAAACACAAAAAAAACTCTTGCCACAGCAAAGCATTTTTGCCTAAGAACCCTTTCAAAAACGGCACATTAGCATTGTGGTAGTGGTGCGGTCTTGGACGGAAATTGACTAAGTCACTCATTCCATTGATAGCTTGAGGGCAAATCGCGCCTGTTATACTGTTTTCTGTTTTTCTTTTTGTTGTCTTTTGCTTTGGAACTTATATTAACCTAAGGCATGTCATTCTATTCTTCCAATGTGTCGCACTGTTTACCTAAGTTTTTATCTCGAGACTTTGTTTAGGTTTTTTTTCTTTGTTTTTGTTTAGTGAAGGTGTGTTTGTGAGTATGGTTTGATTCCTTAAAACTTTGTATGTCTATTTGCAAATGTGCACGCGATGTAAAGCTTTAAGGCCACACCAGCCAAGCACTTTGCCATTATTGTCTAAATGAGTTAATTAAGCTTTAATTTGATGTGAATGTGATGTCTTATCGAGTAAAATAATTGCCTACGATAAGACATACTCTATGCCAGGATTTAACCCACCGACCGCTACCGGACGGAAATATGCCGGAAGAAATTATTTTGAAGAATGTGTGTCCTTGACATTTTTTTTTTTGTTTAAACACAAAATAATTAGTTCTTATAAATAGAGGGGATTGGGAAATTGGTTAAAGAAGACATTGGACTAATTTTTGGCTTGACAATGTAGAGGCGAGACTTGTAGGCATACAAAAAGTTGAAATTTATAAATCTAATCTTATAAGGCTGGTCGCTCATGAACTAAGATATTCGTATCGTCCAGCTTGGAGGCTGGATATGAAACATCCGGAATGTTCTGGAAGTACAGCGAAAACAAAACAAGACATCCAACATCTTCCAAGCAGAACTATTCTAACGGAAGGTAATAGAAAAAAACCTGGAGATGTAAATTGGCAGCGACCACCTTTCCGTCAGTAGAGCACTATCTACTTTTGTCATCCCTTACCCTGTCAAACTCGTCATTTTTGGCAAGATAACGAAATGAATGAAAAATCACGTTGTTTTGTCAAGGCCTTCACTAATACATTTTATATCAAAAAATTCAATCGGATTCGGATTAAGAAGGTAATTGTCACTTTGTTTACAAAAATTTAACTTGAAGCAGCGTTTTTCTGAATTTTTAAACTTTAGGCGCGTACATAACTTGGCTCTTTGACAGTAGTTTCAGTCTAGCTTGGAGGAACGCCACGGTCTTGATAATCATATCTTAAAATTCACTTATTAAACTAAGCACAATGATAAATTTTATGATTTTGACGAAATCACAAAGAGACTTATAAATTAGTCTTATCTAAGGCTCCAGACAAAGCCCACATAGTTTGCTTTAAGCTAAGGAAACCAAGGGTAATTTTAAACATTATCTGAAAACTAATATTGCAGAGAATATTTGGCTAACGCTTCATGTTGCATTTTCTGTTCTTTCTGAGAAGAAGGAGTATAATATTTTCGGCAATATTTCAGTATCAGGTTAGGTTAGAAAGTGGTGCAAACGGCAAGCCGTCTCACCTAACTCGGATCTCAATACACCCGGTCCCCTGGATAAGAGTGGGATAGTTAAAAGAGAAGAGAAACAGGAGGGGTTAAGTATGAGAAATAAGGTGTAGAGTGCCTCCCTAAACCATCTTGATCTTTGAGTAAATTTCAGCCTTTTCTTAAGTTTGATAGAGAGATCACCTATTTTATCAAAAAAATATTCTCTAGGCTGACAGACGTGCTGATGCCCAGCCTGGTCATGTGCGGGTTCGCATTGGGTTGTAACCCGTTAGGATGCCCATCAGCAGAGACAGTTGAGGTCTTCTGTTTTTTTCTTATAGATGTCCAGCCAAAGATACAATGAATACCCACAACTATCAATTCCTTTGTCGTTTGCGGTTTTGAGAAAAGTTTGGTGGTTTCTAACATTTTCTTGTTACAGTAGCACGTTTATTCCGGAAACGATTTGGCTTGGTTCAAGTGATGATCCGATTTTGTTCATCTGCGCTTTCATTCACTTGTATGTCACTATACCCTGGTACCTAGATTAGGGTGAATACATTCAATTCACTGAGCAATCTTAATTCTCTGCGGCAGCGATCTACATGTTTTGACTTTTTGGTAATAGAGAAAATATCTATGGCCTTCTTGACCACTTGAAATGCAAAGATTCCCGAACCTATCATCATCTGTCTAAGATCAGCCGGTCTTAAAGAAGACGACTTTCTGTCAAATTAAAAAAAAATAATGTTCTCCAAATAGGTTCTATCACACAAGCTTGAAAGGTAAGTTTGAAAGCAACTTATAAGTTCGTAATTCATGCATCGTAAAATTTTTGAATTTGCGTGTTAATTGACAGACCAGCATTTTTACAGGAAATAGATCGGGTAAGAGTAGGTAAGTTGTTATTTTTTAAGAATGATGTTCGAATTCGAATGAAATAATCGATTCTTATATTATCTCGAGACTTCTCGATAATTTATCTGAAATCATTCCAATGATGAATGGAAATCTCATCTCTCAGTATGGGTCTTCTCAATTTCTACTACTTACTACTACTACTACCTACTAAGCTTAAGCGTGATGAAAAATCAATACCAAAACGTAAGAGCAAGGGGTATTGTGAGAGGATTGGATTATACGTGTAGATGTATATTCGAATTTATAATTGGAGACCTTTTATATATCTGATTCTTTTAGTTAACTAATATTAACAATTTCCTGACCTCTCTTAATTCAAATGAAATATAGAATATATTAATATGCACATAGTAAAAATATGGAGTTAATTTAACTCTTTCATAATTCGAATGATCATTCGATTATTTTGGTCACTCAAATACTAATATCTCGATTATGTCCATCGCTTTGTACTTCTTAAGCCAAAAAATAGTATTGGCATTTTCGTATTCCGTTGGCCAAAATTTAGCACATTTGATCACCACCTACTACCAATACCTAATTTTTCATACATCCAGTTCTGAAAAAAAAATCTATCTTCATTCTAAATAGATTGATAAACTATGCACATTCCAATTGCCACACACATCATCAATTTCTGCTCACTTATAGCAAATAAGGACATCTCCAAACAAAAGATGAAAATGATTATGATGATGATGATGATGATAATAGCGAAGACGACACAGACAGCAGATCAGGGACCTTAGTATATAAGCAAGGATTTCTATTCTCCACACTTGCTATATTATCCGTGAGCAACACCTCTCTCATTCTGCTCTCGAATGGAGTCCATTTGATGCATGGGGATGGGGTCATACTTTATGGAAATAATATCGGTTTTGTTGGTTGGTGCATTTATACAAACATATATGTATATGTACATCGTCTATAACTAACTGACGGCTGCGACATTTGCCAAACATTTTCAACGCCACGCCAATGCCGCAAAAGGACTCACTCACTTTAGCTTCATCAGAGGGGTGCGCATAGATTCAGTTTTAAAAGGACATTTTTTACAAAGTGCACATGTGTATAATGTTGATGGTGTCGTGTATGATGAATATCAACGTATTAACCAAAACGCATACAAAAAAGTCATATGTCAAAGTTAAAGCGTGTAGCAACGTATAAATAAATATAGGAGGTGATGAAAAAGGATGTGTGATGCCTGTTTGTATGGAGATGGAGAGAACATAAAAAAAGGACTCATAAAATAAACACAAGGACGAGTTTAAAATAACTGAATACCGAGTACCGACCATGCGTTATATTCTACAAGCGGTCTATGTTTGTTTTAACATACGAAGGCCAAAGGATTATTCTATATGCCAGGATCATAAATTATTGATTTGGCAATGATTTATCATTTTATTCCTCGTTCCACTTGCGATGCCGCGGCCGGCCGTAAAGAGACTTTTCATAATGATTTTGACACGAATTTTAATGTATAAATCCTCAAACTAAAAAAGAAACTTAAAATTACTTTACATCCACTTTGAAAAGATGGAACACACATACCTACAAGGATTTGATTTGCTCATTTAAACAAAAAAAAATAATAATAAAGGGGAAAGAGAAAATGAAGCCATTTAAGATGCACGCGCAAGCAATTGTCAGTTTGATCAATTTATATTGAAAATTATGTTTATCCTTTAATATCCTAATGAGGTCACTTAAATTCAACAAAGTGAATGAGGGAATGGGGGCGTGGCGTGGTACGAAACCAGTTCCGCCAAAGAGCGACGTTGGTGACTACGGCGCGCGACAAACGAGGACAATTTGAATCTATACGAAATACAAAAATAAATATCCTTCACTCTATCTCTCTCCCTATAATAATGGCGGGGTTGAAGATTCAAACAAATTACGGACTTAAAAAAAGGGAATAAAATTTCCATTTTCATTAAATCAAAATGAAATTGCAAGGGACTCTGATTTTTTTCCGTTGTGTTATATTGTTGCTTGATGGGTTCTAAAATGCAAATGTCTGAGTTTGTTATTTTTTTTTTATCATTTTAATATTTTTTTTTCTTAATGAAATGAAGCATCAAGATTAAAATACCTATATGTATATCAGCCTACATACCTGATCAAACAGCGACGGCCAATGTCCTGTGACCAGGATTTAGTAGATTCGCATTTGACAAATCTAATCTAAAAAATAACAACGTCTATATACGCTAGCTATATCTGTGGAAAGAGGAATGGGGATGTGATGTGTTTTGTATATATTTAGGAATAATTCAGTATATTAGGGAATAAGCCACAGACAGAGATAATGAGGAGGATTAAGACATTTCTTCTTCGCTTATTGTTTGGTTGAATTATAGAGGATTATAAGGAGATTTAGTGCTGCTGACCGACGGTTTTCAAAGGTTTTTATCCGAGCCGGAAGCTGAGATAATTTCCCGATTAGTATAATTACGTTTTTTTACTTGTTATATAAGTACAGTGAAATCTCCATTTTCGGACACCTCTCTTGGACGGACACATTTTTTTTGTACGGAAATTGTTCCATAAACGTTTCCTTGTTTTTAGTTACTCTTGGACGGACACTCTCTTAGACGGACACGGACAGGAATTTCACATATGAATGACAAAATATTTTCTCTTAGACGGACACTAGAGCAGGATTGAATGTGTCATCACGCTGGTAATTTTGACAATGGTATTTTTTTATAAGTTGCAGTCTTTTACAGCCAGCATCAAATTATTTTCTCTGATTCAAGTGATGAAAGTGATTTTGTTTGGACGTAAAAAAAGGTTATTTTTGGAGTTTTAGGTTTTTGTTTATGTGCGCTCAGGTGAAACAACCTTTGAATTTGGAGGACTGTGAATTCGATCCCGAAGATGATTCGCTTATAGCAAATTTAAGAGAAATTTCCAAGCACTTTCATGAATGCAGATTGGATGGGTAACCTGAAAGATTTGTGTTGATGTTGAAATCAACGAGTCTGGCAGAGGAAGAGGATCAGGACCTGGTGAGAACATCTTATAATTCCTATGAAGAAGCAAACACTTCAACTGAAAATAAAAAAAAAAGTACGGCCAAGAAAAATGACGGTAGCTGTTCAACTTTCGGTTGACCTACAGGCCAGCCAAAATAAATCGTTCTTTTCTAAAACTAAACAAGCAAATATTGAAAAAAATTCTGCTTGAAAAATACATAAACACGAATCTTCTTATACATATTATTGCAAAGTTTTTAGAGGCTGATTTTTATATGAATTTATATATGTATGTGTTCAATCTAATAATTTTATTCCACGTCATGTTATAAAAAAGAAGTGAAGTTTTTTGTTATTTTCAATTTCTGTTAATAAATTAATATTCTTTATTTTGAAAATTAGTGTTTTTATTTGATTTCATTAAACGGATAACTCTCTTAGGCGGACAAAAATTTCTGCACCATGGCTGTCCGCCCAAGGGAGATTTCACTGTATACCTATACTATAGGAATATAGCAAGTTTTGAACTAGATATTTTGAATAAAAAACTTGACATTACGATGATAGCCTAAGCGGCTGGATAGATTTTCTTCACACTTGGTACAAATATTTTTTTTTATTTCTTTAAGACCAAAAATAACAGTCTCGGGGATTTGATTTTTTAGTCAAGAAGGCAAATATTTTTCTCAAAAAACGACTCCAACGATTTTTTATAAAAAAAAAATTCAGTTAACTAAAAAAATTAAAAACAAGAGACATATTTTTTGAATTTTTATTTTGGCAGAAAATGGTTATTTTTGGTAATTCTAATAAAACCATTTGTTTGGTTTTTGATTTTATGGAAAACGATTCAGTTGCTTCTTTTTTATTTTTTTTTTTATACAGAAGCTAGGTACTAAAACGTTTAAACCGTACATACTATAAGCCAAAATTTATAAAAAAAACTTCTTTTAAATTAAAAAATTGTAACTCAATATTTTGTATTTAGTAGTTTTACTAATGTTTCTTAGAATATTTTCTTCAAAAAAAAAAATAAATGAAATAAAATGCACGACTAGATCGCACGTATGTAAACTTAAGCGTTTTAGGCGCTTCTCTAAAATAGATTTTTGAATCGATTCTTTAGGCCCAAAACTAACCGTAACATAGATACTAACATACAATTTTTTCTACCATGTTAATTATCTCGAAAACACTTCACTTCTATTTTGATAAAAACAATACGTGTACTACTATAATGTATATAGTCTAAATTTTGGTAAGATTGGTACCTCATGCAACCATTTTTTTTTTTATTTTCGACTTTCTCACACACGGCTCAACGGGTTTTGATCAAAATTTTTGTGTACGAGGTTTTTTCAATTCTAAATAATACTGCATACCAAAATTTTCGAAAGATCTTCTTTTCGATTTTTAAAAATGGGTGGACGATTTTTTTTAATCAGTTTTTAATTTAATTTTAAGAAACTAAGTAAAATAGACTAAAAACATATTGAGCTGTTTGTACTAAAAATCTTGTGCTAAACATTATGATCGAACACAAGAGCAAAAGTACGTGCGATCCAGTCGTGCATTTTATTTATTACAAAATTGTGTAAATTTTTGCTAAAAAAAATTTTAGTATGACAGTTTTATGTATTTAATAATATAAATTTAAAAATATTTTTGTTTTCAAGAATCCAACAAAATATTTTTCGATAATTTTGGTATAAAGTATTATTTGGAAATGAAGGACCTGCAAACATAAAAATTTTGATCGAATTTCGTTGAGTATGAGAAAGTTCAAAATCAAATAAAATGCACGACTGGATCACATGTACTTCCTTTTATGTTCGATCGCATCGTATGCAAAATATTCGTAATATAAACGGCTAAATATATATTTTTAAAGTCGTTTTTTACTTAATTTTTTGTATACAAAATTAGTTTAATTGTCACCTAACAATTGTTTTATGATGGTAATTTTAAATATATAATAATGTTAACTTTAAAACAAAATTTAAAAAAAATATTGAATTTTCAAAAAAAAAATGTTTTCAAAAATCCAAAAAAAAATATTTTTTGAAAATTTTAGTATGCAGTATTGTTTTCAATTCGAAGGACCTCCTATATAAAAATTATGATCGAAATCGGTACACCCATTTATGAGAAAGTCGAAAATCAAAAAAAAAAATACTTGGTATACCGTTAATAACAGAATATGTAAAAAAAATGTTTGACCAGCATGTAGACTCTACTAAAAGGAGTGCACACTAAATTTTTATCAAAATCGTTAGAGCAGTTTTCGAGATACATAATTAAAATGGTAGAAAAAATGATATGGCAAGTACCGTTATTTTTGACCTAAAAAAACGATTAAAAAATCTTTTTAGACCATCACATGAAACCCCTAGATACAAAGTTTGAAGAAAATCGATTCGGAAGCTTAGGCTGTAGCTCGTTGTACAGACAGAAAGACAGACATACCATCACCCAGATTCAGCTATTTCGGCGAGTGAAGTGAGATGACTCGCCAGTCACTGCTGAAATCTCAGGCGAATGACCCTCACTTTTACTAGCTGAATCGATTTTTAATCAAAAGTGACTCATCTCACTCATTCACTGCGGTTTCGAATTAGCTGAATCTCGGTGCATGTTTATGTTATCTGTCAGAAATACTTCGCTGGTTGGATTTTCACTTAGTCCACTTTCACACAAAGAAACAACAAAATGGTTGAATGTTTGGAAGATTTATCACATGCTTCCAAAAGTCAGCACCACTGCAGAAAACATTTTGACGTGACAGTTGAACGCACTACAATCATTACGTCACAAACTAACACTTCAGATCTGTTCGTTTAGTACTAAATGTCGGCCTAGGGTAGCCCAAGAGCGTGTTTTGGAAATCCTGAACTCAGCTATATGTGAGCATATTTTGCGAGACCTGAAATAGGCCTGAACCCACCGTTAAGCAGATCTAGGTTACGTTTGTTATGGCGAATTGAAGTAATGAATAAACTGTCAAAGTGACAAGAGTTGTGTAGCAATTTTAGGTTGTTGTGTACTTGCGTTTATAAAAAAAAAAATCAAAATATTACTTAAATTTACTAAATAAATAAAAATAGTAAATGGAAATTGTTGAAGTTTTGAATTGTCCATCGAGCCAATCCTTCCAAATCTCAGGCACTCCAGATGGGGCTACAGGAGTTTTAATTTTTGGAGAGCATAATTTACATTATGAATATGTTAAAAATGTTTTTTTTTTTTAAGAACTGACATCTTTCACCTATCAGCCCTATTCTGATATTCATCGGTGGTAATTTGATTAACCTTTATCACTATTCATTTGTTCATTCGAAGGGAATCTGGTAAACATCTGTAATGTCGGTAATATTGTGCGTTATTTTGCTATTCAAGTGAACACACTTCATACAACTCAAGTCAGCATATGAAATGTTGCGCATTTGGTACTTGTTGTAAGTCTTCCTGAGTGAAAAAAGGTTGGTGGACGTTGAAATAAATCTAAATTCTTCAAATAACAAATTTTGTATTTAAAAATTTAAAAAAAAATCATCTAGTTTTTCTTAGGTTTCTTAAAGTTTTCAGTTTGACAATTTCGTTATTTATGTTTGTGACAGGACAAACAAAAATCAAATATATTACATCCTTTTAAAACTAAACCATGTTCAAAATTACCATCTGTTATAAATGCTAAAAGGAACGTATGATAGTGCAGTTCACCCGACGAATTAGTGAATCGAATTCACAGTTCAGGTGAACAGCAGAATAGGACATAATTGTTGGCCTTGGTCAACCCTAGTAAAGTGTAACGAACGAACATAAGATAAGACCATTTTCTGTTTGCATATCTCTCACACAACTGTTTTGTCAAAAATGTTGAATGGTGTGCAAGAGCAATTAAATTTTATTTGTGGAAGAATTTGGAATTAGCTCGTAATTAAGATTTAAATAATCTACTAAAGAGCCTTAGTTTAGCCAGAAATCTAGTTTGAAGATAAGAATGTACCGATTTTTTAAAATTGGTTTTTCGTGGCATAAGTCGCATGGATTGAAAGATGCCATTCTAAATATAAAGAAATATATTTTTTTAGGTAACCGGAAACAAGGATTCGAAACAAACATTTTTTTTTTACGAAACCTGCAATTTATATGCGCGTAGGTAATTTATTAAATTAACTTCTTAGCGTATGTTTTAACAAATTTGTGATCCCCCGTAGGAAAAAACACCTGCGCATCACTATTCGGCGCACGATAATCTACTAATGAACAAACATTCACACAGTCCATATCCAAACGTTCACAAAGCTTTGCTGAATGCACACTCGTGCAATCACAACAAAATAGTGGAAATCCTAATTCCTTTGCCCTTTCCATTGTTTTCTCGAAAAGCTTCAATCCAATTCCATTTCCTCGAAATTTCTTATCTACAGCCACAATATAACCATGTATCGCCTTATCAATGTTGTACTTCTGATAAACATTTGAGTCTCTTTCCAAAGACGCTAAAAATAGCAGTGCCATGGCCCATTTTGTGCCAGGAATGTGAGATGCCTCTTCGATTATTTTTCTCTCTTCATCAGGATATTTAGTACCGGCTAGGAAGACACCAGCAATTTGTCCATCACTTATTGCAATCACACATGTTCCAAGTTCTATATTCGATAAATTGAATTGCTCATCGTGGAAGTCTTTCTCTAGATCAATTCGTAATGCGTTGGTCATTGGCTCTTCCGGGTAAAAGTGTTGATGTAGGAATTCCCGAACTAAATTACAGTCGTCCAAAGTTGCTAGACGATATTTAATAGGTGTGTCCATTTTGTGTTAATTTTATAAGAAGAAATACACAACACCACTCTACAACATCGAGTTAAATAAATTGAATTGAATAAAACCGAAAGCCGCGAGGTATACCGAATAGATTGCCCCACGGCTTCTGAGCCCGATAAGGGCAGCTATTATCTCACAGGCTTGCCACATTGCGAGATTCATTGGAAAATGCTTATTGACATTTTAGGTTTTACTTTGCAGTATCTTGTATTTCAGAACAGTTTTACAGGATTAAACTCAGTCACCTCTTTAACTTCAATACAAGTCAGAAACTCTAAGTCTTCTAAGCACATCAAGCACTGACACCTTATCAAATTTCAACTTAATAATTCCAGAAATATGGAACTCCAAAAATTGCAAGTACCCTAACTAACTGATTGACTCACTAAGGCTCGTTTGCTGATACGCATCATAAATATTTATGTTTAACTTAAAACGCTTATGGGCTACTTTTTCCTATGCGTAAACTGACACATAAGTGCTTAAGTAGAACCTAAATACTTAAGTTGTTTATCAGCAAATGGGCCTAAAAAATCATCAAAATTATGAAGCATTCGTGCATTACGACAGAAAATAAAATGCACGAATGGATCGCACGAACTTGCTTTTATATTCGATTACATCGTATGCAAAAATGTAAATATTTATTTTAAAGTCGTTTTTTACTTAATTTTTTTATATATACAAAATTTCTTTAATTTATTTCTAAAAAAAATTGATATGAGAATCTTAAATATTTAATAATATAAACTTAAAAACAAAAGATTAAATCAACTTAATCTAAGAAAAAATAATTAAAAATTCTGAAATAAATACTTAAACTAATTTGAGCTCAAAAAAGAGTACACCATTTTATTTCTTGGATAAATCTTTTTGAAAACATTTTTCGAAAAAAAATCAAAAACGCCAATTCATAGGTATTCAGCAAATACATATAACCACAAATTCTGAAAAAAATTTATTGAGCAGTTTTCAAAATATACATTTTTTTTAAATGCTTTTAAAAACACAAAAAAAATATTAATTAAAAATTTTGGTACGCAGTATAAATTGGGCAACCTAAACCTATATATGTGTGAAATTTCGAAAGAATCGGTTAACCCATTTACGAGATAGTCGGTTCTATGGAGAATACCGTTTTTAGACATTTTTGAATTTTTTTTAACCATATGATGGGCCGTATCTAAAAAGCGGCAGTTAGTTTTTAAAATTAAGCCGTTAAATTTTCAATTTCCCCTCTGTACAATACCTAAAGAGCTCTATGTAACAAGTTTGAAGCAATTCGGCCCACCCGTTTGGGCAGTAGACTGACAGACAGACAGACATGCGGACGGACAGAATTTTTAGACCATCTTTGTTCCCCTTCGCTATCATCGTAATGCCATGTTTGATTGTTATCTCAAAACGCCTAAGCTAGATCATTAAGAATTGTGCGCTTAAATGTTTCTCGATTAATTGTTTGACAAAAACTAGATAAAACGTAAAATTATTAATTCACTTAAGCGGGGAGTACTGTAATCATTATTAAGAGTTCAACAGTTGTAGATATCCTAACTACCTATTTTTAATTCGCGTTAGGATTGCACTATAAAATTTTAATATTTTTTTTTTATAAAATGATAACATATAATTTATATTAAAATATAGCAAATGATTTTATTCTTTTTTATGACGTTCGTATCTACTATCAAAATGATTCTAAAAATAATATTTCAAGATAAGTTTTTGTTTCCAAAAAAGGAGTGTTATCGGGCTTAATTATTTCATAGTTAAAAATAAATTAACTATAAATGGTTTCACCTACTGCTTTTTTATCTATTTCCTTTGATATTTGATTAGATACATTTTACCCAGGTGTGATATCTAGTGGACTGATCAGTAAAATGCGATTATACCGTGACATAATGTGCAATTTTGAGTCATCATCGACGACAACCGGCGGGGCCGTGTCGTATACATTAAAAAATTAGTGAGATAACTCACTGGTCAGTTCATCACCACACCAGGTACCAGGGCCCTATTGCACCAACCACTTTGCACTTTGCAACTTTTCACTTAAGCCTTGTAAATTTCGTTTCACCAAACGCCAATTTGCAAAGAGGATTTTTTTTTTGAAAAGTAAAATAAAAATTCCATCTTTGCAAATTTTGTTGCACCAACCACAAATCTGCAAAGTCCAAAAGACTTAATTACTTAATTTAATTTTCTGAAAAGTGCGAAGTTTTGCCAATTTATAAAGAACTGTTAGATTTTGTTTCACCAAACAAAAAAACGTTGCCCTTTCATTTCAAATTCTGCAAGGCTTTTCAATAATATGCAAAGAAAAATTGCAATATGTTAGGTACATAATTTAGTAGCCAGTTATAGCTTTCATTGAAATTCATCATTGAAAACAAATCTTAGCAAGTCGGTTATAGTTTTCATTGAAACTAGGTTGTCATTGAAAAGATCTTTCATAGCCAAATTTAATTTTGAGGTTAGATTTGATCATTGAAAGAAAAACTGAAGCATGATAACAGGAAAAAAGGAAACACAATTCATTGGAACGATTGTATTTTTGGAACAAAATGTCAGCTGTTCAAAAATCAAAAGTGATTTTACAAGAAAGTGGTAAAGTTAATAAAACTAGTAAATAACAGTATAAATGTACAAAAATATTATTTTTAAAATTTTTTTTCTGATTTTATACGACGACTTTTGCGTAGTGCGGGCTTTTCTTGAAATTTTAGAGAATTATCAATAGTCACTGACATCGATAGTTATTGATAGTTTGCAAAAAACACTCGAAAATTATCGATAGTTTTTTTTTCTTTTACTCATATATATTACTTTCCGCTTGTCGGGATATAGTTAAATGAATTAATTGGACAATTTACAGAAATATTATTGCACCATCCATCTATCTATTTCCTATAATTGCACAGCAAACAAATTATTTGCTATATATCATATCAATATTTCATATCATAGACTTATTGAAAATTTAAAGAAGTCGAAATAATAAGTTTTCAAAAACGTTGCATTAAGCAGAAAACAATTTCAAATATAAAAGTTGATACTAAAATAGATTACATTTAGTAAATAACTATAAAAATGGAAACAATTCCAAAATTAAACACAAACATTTAACAGAACATAACCACAACATTCAAACATCGTAATATCAGCTGCTGAAGTGCCTGAATATAACACATTTAAGAATGATGAAGATACAAGCTGTAATCTTTGGTTAGAAAAAGAACACCAACAGCATAGTGTGGTCGACTCGAACTAAGCTAATCTTAACTCATCACAACATTGTTATAAGAATTCAACTCCAGATAAAACTGTTCGGTTTTGAAAAACGAATTTTTCAATGAATTTAGGTTCATGTGACTATCGAAAACAATCGATAGTGGGTGAAAATTATCGATTGATTTCGATAGGAGAAACTATCGATTATAATCGATAGTGCCATCGATATTTCTCCAACTCTGATTTTGGGATCTTGACTCAAATTAGATAGTTTTCCTTTTCGTTTAATTTAATTTCATAATAAAAAATAATCGTCTAAAAGCACCTAAGTACGAAAACTCGAAAACCGTTCACACCGTGAACATTTACGAGTTTTCGTTTGACATTTCAATTATTTTGGTACCACAGACAACAACAAATACGTTGTGAATTGAAATTGAAATTACCCCAGACAGCTGTTTTTTTTTTTTCATTTTTACTGGCAGCAACCCGTCAGCTATTTATGTGACGATTAATTGAGCACTGAATGTTTCACAAGGTGTGTTTGTTTAGTTCATCTTGCGAATCGAACGTGTTTTCGACAGGTTTTATTTAAAACCTATCAAAAATGTATGGGAAAACTTGTGTTTTCGCTTTAGGTTTTCAGCCAAAACCGATAATTTCGATAAAACCATGTTTTGGGTTTGGTGTGAAAAGGCTATAAACTAGCAAAACTGTCATTGGCCTCATTCAAAAATCGAACAATAGATGTCCGGATTGGTTGGTGTTGTTGTAATCTAAAAAAATTGCTAGCTATCCTAAAATCTTTGGTATCCCATGAGAAATGTCAAAAACATATGCACAAGCAAATACAAATTTAACCTATCCGATGTTGGTTGTTCAGTAACTTAGTGGATACTAACATACATATAGACTATCTACCTAAGTATTATTAATTATTATTATTTATCGTGCACACGTAGATATTTGAAAGAGGAATCCTGAAAAAAAAAACAAATTGTTGCAACGAAACTGAAATTTATTAAAAAAGTTTCTTAGCGTATGTTTTTACAAATTTGTGCTCCCCTGGAGGAAAGAACACTTGTGCATCGCTATTCGGTGCACGGTAATCAGCGAATGCATAAACATTAACACAATCCATTTCCAAACGTTCGCAAAGCTGTGCTGAGTACACACTTGTGCAATCCGTACTGTAAACTGGAAATCCCAATTCTCTTGCCCTTTCCATTGATTTCTCGAAAAGCTTCAATCCAATTCCGTTTCCCCGGAGTTTCTTATCTACAGCCAAAACGTGACCATGTATCGCCTTGTCAACTCCATACTTCTGATAGACATTTGAATTTCTTTCCAGAGCTGCTAAAAATAGCAAGGTCTTTGACCATTTTGTATTGGGGATGTGAGATGCTTCTTCTAGCAATTTCCTCTCCTCGTCGGGATATTTTGGTCCGGCTAAGAAGGCACCAACTATTTGTTCACCACTAATTGCAATTACACATGTTCCATGGGCTATGTTTGACATGTTAGCCTCCTCATCGTGCGCGTCTTGCTCAATGGGTTCACTAGCAATAGTCAATGGTTCCTCTGGGTAATAGTGTTGACGTAGGAATTCTAGAACTAAGTTATAGTCATCCGGAGTTGCTACACGATATTTGATTAATGAGTGCATTTAGTCTTAATCTTTTAATGAATACAGAAAAACAAGGCAAAAAAAAACTAGACAAATAGTTTTCACAATTGAGTGCAACTGCTCGCCGTGTCGCTACTCCCTGGTAGACGAGACGCACTATTCGAAGAGAAGAGAGCAATTGCGAAAGCTCTGATAAGTTCTTATTGATAATGTCCATTGCGTATCGTTTGTTTTATTCGATTTTTATCTACAGACAGAGTGGCCTTTAGCATTTTGCTAATCATTTTTTTTGTTTTAAGAGGTTTTTTTTTTTTTTTTTTATTAATAGCAAAAATTCAAACCAAATAGAACGTATTGATCAAAAAGTCTAAGATCTCTTTAAGGTTGCTTACCCTACAAATTTTAAGTCAAAATTTACCGGACCAAATTATGTAATAAACCTAATGATACATGAAAAACCATCGTTCGTTTTTCAAATACGAAAAATTTGTGCGAAAGCTATGTTTTTGCATTAGCATATTATATACATTCGCTTATTTTTCATTGCTTTGTATATATTGCATACGTTTCAAAGTCACATTAAATACTTTTGAGATAAATGTTGCATACTTTTAGGTTTAAGAATTGGCAATTTTTTTTCACGAAAAAATGTTCGTGTTGAGTTGCATTTGACAGCATAAATAAGACATGTTCGCTAATGTCATTTTCGATTGGATAGTTCTGAGTTACTCTTTTTGCACTCCCATTACTCCAAAATGGTTCCGAGCTGGGTTGGCCGAACTGTCACTTTTTTGAATAAACTACATTTGGCGTTTTTCTTTTTTCGTTCAGAGCAGAGCACTGAACAGAGTTTGAACACATAGATTATGCACTGAACTTGTTCTAAACAGAGCCAGCTCTGAACATCTAATATGTTTTTTAAAAACACTTGAACCACACAAATCAGAATACATTTTCATTTTTAACCATAAAATTCAATATAACACAAAACCTACACTTTTTGTACACTGATACACACCAGATACAGAAAATCAACAAGCGATCAACTTCATTCGCCAACTTATGTAGGTATCTAATTATTTCTTTCTTCACATTTTCCTTCTTGACACACGTGGCATTTGGTGCGTTCAGTAATTTACTCACATGCTCAGTCAATTATGTTCGAGCACGTCGATTATTGCGATCTACACATGTTCAGAACTAAAAAAGAAACACACATTTGGAGCTCTGCATGCTCTGAGTTAAAAAGAAACACAAACAAATTTTTTGACAACTCAGACTCTGCTCTCAACTAAAAAAGAAAAACGCCTATTAACTACGTCTGCTACGTAGTCAATGTAGTTAAATGTCGTAAATGAAATAAATTATAGCAGACGTAGTTTCAAACGTCAAATCGTATGAAATGTCATTTCATTTTGAATTTTGAACTGATGTATATACATCATTTCTTTTGTATTTGGCGACTAGTGAACAAATTAAAGTTTTTATCATAATAAATAAAAATAAAGACTTGGGCAAGAAAAATCCAACAAAACTTGTTCTCATTGACTATAAAGTTGAAAATCAATGATAAAAATTAATGCGATGATTACTAAATGTATTTTTGAGTTTATTTTGTTTCCACTTTTTATTTATTTTTTTGCGATTTGGAAAAAATGCAAGCAAATATAAATACGGGTATCCCAAACAAAATTTGGGTTAGCGGATAGCCCTTTTTCCTTTCCTATTGATCCAAATCGTGTTTTTGTATTCAAAATTTTGAAACTATTTCATATCCGGTTGATATTCTATTGATATTCTTAATTTACTAGGTCAATGTAGCAGACGTAGCAAATTGTAGTAAATAAGACGCATAGTTTATTTACTACACAAGGGAGACAACACCACATACATAATATAAAAGTTTTCATCGGTCTATTTTTCAAAAGTAATAATTGGTTGAGAGTTGAGTTGAGAGTTGCAATAGAATAGAAAAGGTGCGAAAAAAAATAAAATGTCACAATTTTACACCTTTTTGTTGCATCGGATCGTGAATACCTATAATAACAAACGTAAGGAATTTATAAAATAATCATGGCTATTAGTGAATTCGGCGAATGAGAAAGCAAATTGAACGAATGTCGGTAAAATTACCTGCACCTTCGACATTTTGTTCAACAAATTTGGTATTACTGAATCCCCAAACCTTTCGCACTCCATAAAAACTTTCTCATTTTATTTCCGCTCCAATTTTGTGGCGAATATTTTTTTTTTTAATTTAACTATATGCCTGTAAGACCTAAGGTCTTTTAAATGCAACCTGAATTGCAGGGCACTAGCTTGGCACAGTGGATTTGAGAACCAGGTATTGACTGTCTCATTTTAACCCATGGGCGGCATCCAATTAAAATTGGAGGTATAGAAAAGAATGCGCCTAGCGTGGGGATCGAACCCGCACGTCCTGGTTAGCAATCAAGCACTTTATCCACTGGGCCATTACCACCCACTTTGTTTGATGAACTTTTTGTCCAAAAAATCATAATGGGTAGCACAAAAAATGTAAGTTGAAATTCGAATATGTATTTAATTCTGAATTAAAAAATATATACCTACTAGGTACTCGTATTAATTGTTGGTTATAATTTTCTTTTTTTTTAGAAAACGAACCACTAACCTAGACCAGTGGGATTACTGAAAACACAACCTGACATTGCCAAGAATTTAACCAATAAATTCCCAGAACAACAGTTTTGGGAAAACTTAAAAAATTCAGTAAACGGTTTGGGTCCTCTTTTTAAGGATTACAAGTCCTCAATCAAACAAAAACTTGCCCAAACAAGAGGTCGATTAATGCAACCAGTGATAAGAAAGAGAAAATCATTTCCTATCGCCAGTTGAGGAAGATGTGGTTCAGCTGTCCTTTCAAAGTCTTCTGAAGTATAAAAACTTAAACTTCATAATGCATCGGAAATATCAAATATTATACCTAGTTTTGTAGCGCATACAAATCCGATTAGTCTTTTGCGAATGATCCCGAGAATTAAAATAAAATGCAATAGTTTCCATTTCTTTATTTCGATCAACAAAAATTACTTCAACGCTTTAGCTACAATTTAACATTGCGTGTGACGTTTAAGATGTCAACAAATGACGGCAGCGATAATATAATTCGGAAAATGGTAAGGTAGTTCAAGAATCGATAGTATAGTTCATTCGACGAGTGCACTAATTGAAATAAACGCGAAAGCGAATCTATTGCTTCCAGGGTGTAGAAAATTGCGAATTCACTAATCGCCATGAATATCTATTTTAAAAAAGAAAAAACCGGACTTTTACCAAATAAACAAAGAAGTGTTTAATTGTGTATAAGAGCATATTACTTATTAGATTATAGTTCATTTTGTTGGATCCGTTTTGGATTACATTAAGCTTCCGTTTTCGCTGAATATGGTGAAATAGAAAACTATCTCTCACAATACATTCACATAATGGCTCCATCGTGATTCTAATTTCCATACTAATTTGATCAGGTTTGGAATCGTTTTGGATCCGTATAGGGGTTCACTTCTATGGTGTCTGGTCATAACAGCATAAGTCAATTTTTTACGAAAATGAGTTAAGCATGCAGAATTATTTTTAAAAAAATCTATTTTCGTTTAGTCTTAACAGCATAACTCTAAGAAAACTGGTTCCAAAGATATTCAATGGTCCTAACCACACTTAACTCCGTTTTAAAAAATAATGTTTGATCATAATGGCATAACTCAACTTGTGCTGTTTTGACCAAGAAATTTGTTTTAAAATTTAAATCAGTGTATTGCTAAAACAACATTAATCAGTTTCTTCACTTTTTACTTTCTATATATAGGTACTAAACATTAAATTGATGGAGAACACTAAACAATTGGGTCCCGTATGTCTCTCTGTCTTTGAGTATACAGCCTAAACGGTTGGATAAATTTGCTTCAAACTTGGAATACATATTGTTTTTTTAATGAAAAATAACGGTACCTGCCATACATTTTGTTGCTGCCAAAAAGAAAAACCTTATTTTTCTCAAAAACGGCTGCAACGATTTTTATTTAAAGAAATCAGTTCATTAATAAAGGGAATGTATCATTTTATAATCTTTTTTTGTGAAATAAATGGTTATTTTTGGTACCTCTAGTAGAGCCCTTTTTTTTGTTTTCGATTTTCTGGAAAAGGGTATATTTGATTGTTTTGAATTTTTTTATGAAGAAACTTCTAAAAAGTTTAAACACTAATGTGTAGTGTTATTTAGTAGGTTTTTAATCATTATCTTGAATAGTTTAAAAAACTATTTTCCTAAAACAAAACAAAACACAACGGTATACCTTCCATACAAATGTTAAAAAAACCGTTAAGAAAAAAATTGTTTACTGAAAAACAGCTCCAAGAATTTTAATAAAAAAACTGTGTGTGTTCTTAAAATAAAATAAAATACATGTATGTATATACTATGTATATTTATATACAGGATGCCCCGTTAGGTATAAGTGATCTTTAAAAATCATATGAATCGTATGTACATATATTGCACCTTAATTATAAAGTTATATGCATTATTATATGTACATAATTTACATATCAAGGTTCTATCTATATATGTAGCTACATATTATTCTCCTAACTTACATAATTAAAATCCAAAATCTAGATTTAAATATGTACTTCTAGGTAGGCACCTATGTAACTATTCCTTGAATCATACAATCGACAATTCATTATTCTATTTAAACCTGCATAGGATAACTAGACTACCTACCTACTATCAGCGTCAATGTTTATCTATATTAATATTCTAAACTAAAAGAGCAAGTCGTGCATTTGATTTTATTCTGCCCATGTAAATTTTTTTCTTAATGTCAATTTTATTCCTTCACTAAACCAGGGTCTTCGATGGTTTAGCGAAGAACAAGTTTGTAAATGTCAAATATGAATAACATTTTTTTGCACTTACTCTAGAAAAAACACCTAAAACTTCTCTAGTCTATGTTCATTAATTTGGGTGGTTAAGTTCATTATTCATTTCTGATTTTTAATACTGCATTTCAATAATATATTTTTTTTAAGTTTTTTCTTATTTTATTTTGTTAATAAAGTTAAATAAATGCGTTTCCTAATAAAAAATCTTGTTTTACAACTTATTTCAATTAGTATTAAGTACACAACTCGAAATAATCTTTTTCTTGAACGAAAAACAGTTTGGTCAAAACAGTATATCTCGCTAAAAACAATATAAACAAGCTTAAAAATTAATTTTTTTTATTATATTCGTGTAAATGTTATTATTTAAAACAAAATTGTATCCCAATATATATGTATTTAATAAAACTGGATTTGGACGATTTTTTCTAAACTTAAAATGCATTTATCTCAAAACTCAGATTTTAGACTTATGTTGTTTTGACCAAACTCCATAGATTTATGAAGTGGTATCGGATCCGAAACGGAGTCGTTTGCTTGAAGGGATTGACTTAACTTCTCTCAATCGGCATACATAAAGTTACAAAAAACAACAATCTTTTAAATTCGTTTTTTTTTTACCCAAGTAAAGTATTTTAATTGATAAATAAATGAAATGAGGTATATGAAGACGATTGCCTCAATACCAACCCTGTACACAACTCGCAAAATGATGAACTGTCATTTCAACAGCTGCTTTTACCGCCATACTTTCTCTTCTGACATTTCAGATTATTTTTTGTTTATCGTAGTTTTTCCTTCATTTTGCCGTATCTTTGGTTTGTTAACTTTCGTAATTTAGTATTATTTTATTTACTGTTTGTGATTAATCTAGTAGATAATTTCTGTTTAACTAAATTGACTTCAAAATGAGTCTAAAAGAGATATTAATTGAAGCATGTCAATGCGACAGTGCTGGACGTATATTGCAAGCTCAGCATCTCTACAAAGATGGAATTCTAGTGTTACTCGCAACAGCTGAGGGTAATTTAACAACAAATTCATTAAATTAATTGTTACATATTTATTTAAACAAAAGACAACTTACAGCTGAAAAAGTACCAGAAAAACGAAAATATTACATTGGAAAAATTGAGGAATACAAAGCGCGCCTCGATTTGATTCGAAGAAAGATCGATGCTCATACGACGAAGGGTGATGTCGTCGACAACATTCCCATCATGGAGGGTTCAACTGGTCATAGTTATCGGCAACTATTTGGAAAGTATTTAGACAATGAAGTGAAGGAAGTAGAATTGGATGAAGCGTACTTAATGGAAAATCATCAGGTAAGCCAGTTTTAGCTTGACATTAATGTCTGTGAGTTCATTTCAATTTGCTCAACATCCAGATGCAAAACCTCGTTATGTTCCTGGAATTAGTTGTCAAGAGCTGCCACAGTCTCAGATACATTCGTATTGTGACAAAGAAAGACGAGCGGCCAGGCAGCAATCAAAAAGATACATTTGACAGCATCAGGACTGACCTTGCGCGGAGAAACATTCAACTGGCTGTAGAATTTCAAAGTAATTTACATGACAGGAAAATAGTGTAAGTTAATATAAGACTATTTTGATTCCCGGTAAGATACTATACATAATTTTATTTATTTCAGATTAAGCAATGGATATATCATAAAAATTGGCAGAGGACTGGACATTTACAAACCAAAGACGAGCAGATTTTGTCTTGGAATGACAGACTACGACTTTCGGGAGTGCAGGAAAACGGAGGTGGATATTTGGAAGTGCAAGAAATACGATTGATATAAATTCCTAATTTTATATTTAAGTTTAAATAAATATAAGAACTATTTTGATAAAAGTTTGTTTGTTTAAAATTTAAATCGTGAAGATTTGAACCATTGGGAGAAGGTTAGCGACAACAAAAAATAAAGAAATTTAAAAATCAATTCCGGAAGTAAATATAATGTGTGTTCAATTAGACTGTTCGGAACAGATTAGAACACTTTAGAACAGAAAAGTACAGGATTTTGCTGTTCAATGAGAAATTTTCTGTTCTAAACTGTTGTGGTTTGGTGTTCAATGAGTCTGTTTGGAACAATTTAGAACAGGATTTTCTGCACTTGCTTTTTAGGTATAACAGGTTAGAACAGATTTGTGAGAACTGTCAAAATCAATAATAAAAAAACATTCGGTGTTAGATTTAGTTGATAAATCATTTTTCGTGTCGGAATAATCTCAATTTCATGAAAAATAGATTTTCAAATAAATTTAACTCCATTTCAGATTATTTTAAAGAATGTTTCTGCAAAAACAAACAAACTTGAATTGTAGGTAAAAAACAATCATTTTTTTTTGTAATCTCTGTCAGATAATTGACTGTTCTATTTTGTTCTGAAGTTTCTCACGAATCTGTTCTGTTCTATTGTGTTCTAACTTTTTCGTCACTGAACAATCTTACAGTGTTTGTGTTCTGAAGAACGTTCGAGGTCGAATTTACAACCAAATACTCAATATCCACTATATAATACTCCTCTTTTTAGATAATTGGATAATCTCCATAAAATAGAAAGATTACAAACACCTCAAGAGTGAGAGGTAAAACTAAGAACTCATTCTTATTTAAGATTCTTTTTAGAAAAAACTCAGAACCGAAACTTGAGTCAAATATTTACCACACTAGTTTTTCGCATGCATAACAAATTGGGTATAATATCTATGTAGATATGTATATAAATAAATTAACCAAAAATCATCA
This sequence comes from Philhelius pedissequus, assembly GCA_910595825.1. Taxonomy (NCBI): domain Eukaryota; kingdom Metazoa; phylum Arthropoda; class Insecta; order Diptera; family Syrphidae; genus Philhelius; species Philhelius pedissequus. The sequence continues at coordinate 159,832,417 of OU343162.1, read as the reverse complement.
GGTATGCATAATGAGTTAAAAAAAAACTGGAGTAAAAGGTCTCGCCATTCCTTTAGTGCTTAAATAGGATGCGGATGATAACTTATATAAGTGATTATCCATTTAAATAAATGATGATCTTTTAGTACACACTGATTTGATCAATAATTGGTAGGTAAGTAGTAAAAATGGCGGTCACGAGCAAACCAGCTTACTGAACCAATTAGCGTTGGAGTGTGACCCTGTGATTCTAAGAGAGTAAGCAATATTCCAAACTAGGAATTCTGTTTTTTGGTCCCGCAACGTATACGATTAGTTCTTTTAGAAGGATCCTATTGACATGTGTTTCATGCCATTTTGTTAGAAAAAAAAAAAAAACGTTTTAGAAAATAATTGCCAGCAGCTTTATTATCGTTTTTGAAATTGAATTCCAAAAAACCTTATTAAAGGATAAAATTAATAAATGATAAGGAAATCAAAACTCAGTTTGAGATTGTCATACACAAATTAGAAATAAATAAAGTTAATGTTTAACTGGATTTCAATTTAAAAATTTGAGTTGGAGTTTAAGACTAGATATCTGGTACTTATTCTTATTTGATTTGTATCACATTGTAAATTCAAAATTCAGATAAATATATTTTTTAAGGTCGGTTTTTACTTACCAAATTTTTTATATAATAAAAGGGGTGGCTTTCCATTAGGGGAGCATTAAAAAATGTTTTAATTTTCAATTTTGGACTTTTTAGTACAACACTTTTGTTCAATTTGTCTTCAAATTAAAACGTATTTCAACACACGGATACTTATATTCGGTATATTTATTATTAAAGATAATAATTCAAACGGTTTTTATTTTTTTTTTTATATGAAACATATTTTTAAAGTTAGCAATATTAATAGCCAATATAAAAAATTGGCGGCAACGAAAACTCGTTTTGACAGTTCTTGTTAATACTCCTCTGGTAGTGTTGTGATATGTTTTTTTTTGTACCTAGGTACTTTTTTTTGGGGAAATTTTAATGGAAACATTTTTTGGGATTAAGAGTACAAGTGTAGATTTTTTCAATAATAAAACTTACGTGAAAACATTTAACTAAATGAAATATAATATTTTTCGAATAGTAGTTATGCATCACTTTTAAAATACATAATGTAACTACCTATTTACTCTCTGTAAAAACCAATTGCAAATTAAAAAAGAAAACATTAAACAAAACGTAGGTATAGATAAAAACCTACTTGTGTGAAGTTTTTCTGTAATTTAGTTCACAGTGTACAAAAAGCTCACTTTAAAATTGTTATATTTATTGTTTTTAAGCATAAATCTACCGAATAAAAGCATCCGCGTGTTAAAATTCGTGCTCCCCTAAACAAAAGTTCAGCCTTTTTCAAAAACCTTTTTTTTTTTTTAATAAAAAAACAATTTTTTTAAACGCAATATTTCGAAGCGATTTAATCGATTTCTACGAAACATTGTTGATAGTAGTTTTTTGACTATATCTAGAATATTCGAAAATGCCATTTTCCCAAAACAAATACAACGGTATGTACCTACTGTAATGTTGAATTGCAACACTTTTGTTAAATGTCTTTCATATGTTAATAATTTATTTCCGAAAGCAAACTCTGTAACCTATAAAACATAAGCGTGCGAATAATTATTTTCTTGTTCAATGTTCGACAGATTAAGGGTGGAAACACATTTGATATTTCATTGTGGATGCTACACCTGCTACTTACTTTAGATGGCGCATACAATGCAGGATGGATCACGGCCTCAACCAGCAAACCTCTCTAGCTAGCTGCCACCAGTTACGCACACCAAGTTGGTTGAGGTCGTTTACCACTTGATCGCGCCAACTAAGATAAGGCCTTCCCCTGTCGCGTTGTCCACCGGGGTTGGATACGAAGACTCGTCGGGCTGGTGCGTCGATGTGCATGCGCTCCACGTGACTTAGCCATCTCAGTCGCTGTATTTTTAGCTTTTTGACCAGGTTGATATCGCTGTAGAGCCCGTAAAGTTCGTCGTTAAATCTTCTTCTCCACTCACCACCGATTCATACTGCGCCAAACATAACTCCAAGAATCTTTCTCTCAAAGCAACCCAGCTGGTTTTCATCCGATTTTGTCAGTGTACATGCCTCTGGCCCATACAGCAGGACTGGGATGACTAAAGTTTTATATAGGGTCTTTTTGGTTCTTTGAGAGAGGGCTTTACTACTCAAATGCGTTCTAAGCCCGAAGAAACAGAGATTTGCTAGTGTGATTCTTCGTTTGATCTCCTCACTGATATTGTTGTGCGATGTAATAGTGGATCCCAGGTAAACAAAGTCTCTGACTACTTCGAAGTTATAACCGCCAATCGTGACGTTTTGTCCCAGTCGATGGTGCTGGACTTCTCTTCTCGATGACAGCATATACTTAGTTTTCGTCTCGGTAACAGTCAAACCCATCTTCGCCGCTTCCGCTTCAATACTTGCAAATGACAGCTCGCTTTGTTCTGCCTATGATGTCAATGTCATCAGCTTAAGCAAGGAGTTGAACGGACTTTTGAAAAATTGTGCCTATGGTGTTGACATTTGAGTTGCGCACAATTGCTTCCAGCACGATGTTAAAGAGATTGCATGATAGCGCAACACCCTGTCTCAAACCTTTCTCGACATCAAAGTCGTCGGTGAATTTCTTACCGACTCTGACGGAGCAGCGAGATTCCTTCATTTTCATTCTACACAAGCGGACAAGTTTGGCAGGGATTCCGAGATGTGACAAGGCTCTGTATAACTCGTCTCTATCAACGCTATCATAGGCGGTTTTAAAGTCGACAAAGAGATGGTGCGTATCGACTTGGAATTCTTGGGTTTTTTTCCAGGATCTGCCGTAGTGTGAAAATCTGATCGTTAGTCGATTTTCCTCGCCTAAAGCAACACTGATGAAATCCGATCAGGTCGTTGATATAACGTTCTAGGCGGATACACAAAATAGCCGACATAATTTTGTATGCGATGTTGAGGAGACTTATACCCCTGTAGTTTGGGCAGTTCAGAGCATCTCCTTTTTTGTGGATAGGGCACAATATGCCGAGCTTCCATTCATTGGGCATACTTTCCTCCGACCAGATTCTAGAAATGAGTTGGTGTATGCTCCTGACCAAGTCATCTCCCGCTGCTTTAAACAGTTCAGCTGACAGGCCATCTGAACCCGCGGCCTTGTGCGACTTAAGTTTGGATATCGCCGTTCTTACTTCTTCTAGGTCAGGAGGATGGATATTTTGACCATCATCGTCCAAGTTGAATGGGTTGTTCTGCATAGCAACGGATGGTTGGCAGTCTTCGCCGCTTAGCAGCTTGGAAAAGTGTTCCTTCCAAATTCTCAGCACCGTCTGCGTATCTCCTACGACATTACCATTTTTATCACGGCAGGCTTCTATTCTGGGCTGGAATCCTTGGGTAGATCGTTTCACCCTTTGATAGAATTTTCAAGCGTTACCCCTGCTGTAGCATCCCTCAATAGACTCGACCGCTTGCTTTTCGTGCTCCCTCTTCTTCCTTCTTAGGAGTCGGTGTTCCTCTCTTCTTTTTTGCACATAGGCCTCGCGGGCTGCTCTCACCAGTTCTGGCCCTAGCTTGCAGCATTGACTCATATATGCTTCGTCCCTGGCTGCATGTGCCTGCTGGCAGTCCTTATCGAACCAGAGGTTTCGCTTTGGTTGTCGATTGAAACCCAGCACATCAGAGGCGGCACTTCTAATGGCTAGCTGGCAATGATTCCACTGTTCGTCTATAGTTGGTGCTGCTGGTGCGTTTTCAGAGAGATTGAGGGCGACGCGGTCGGCAAAAGTTGTGGCAGTCTCTAATGATAACAGTTTAGCGACGTTGAGCTTTCTCCTAATATCCTCTCTTCGCTGAGGCGCCAAGGATATCCGCATCAGGACTCTAGATACTACCAGGTAGTGATCCGAGTCTATGTTGGTCCCTCGGAAAGTTCGGACATCCAGGATACTGGATGCATGCCTGGCGTCTATCGCGACATGATCAATTTGGTTAACAGTGCCTTGATCTGGAGACTTCCAAGTTCCCTTGTGTATATTGAGATGGGGGAATCGAGTGCTTACTAGGGTGATATTTCTCCCCGCCGCAAAGTCGATCAGTTTAAGCCCGTTTTCAGAACTTTCGTCGTGCAGGCTGTGTCCTCCGACCGGCGAACCAAAGATACCCTCCTTTCCGATCAGGGCGTTAAAGTCGCCAAGAACAATCTTGACTTCGTACTTCGGGCACTTATCGTACGTCTTTTCGAGGTGTTCGTAGAATTCCTCCTTGATCGAGTCATCTTTCTATTCCATTGGGGCGTGGACACAGATCAGCGAGATGTTTTTAAATTTGGCCCTGATGCGGATTGTGACAAGGCGCTCGCTACCGTATTTAAAATACATAACTTCTTGTCTAAGTTTGCCTCTTACCACAAAGCCGCACCCAAATAACCGCTGTCTCCTTTCCCTGTAGCACTTACCAAAGTAGATATCACAGGATTTAATTTTTCGCATGCCCTCTCCCCATCCCATCGCATTTCCTGGAGTGCTGTTATATCAGCTTTGTACTTATCCAGGGTCTCCACTAATTGCTCGGCTACACGTGGCCTGTTTAAGGTCCGGACATTCCACGTGCAGATCCGAAATTCGTTGTCAGTATTTCGTGTGCCAGGGTCATCAACATTTGGATCATCCATATCCGAGGCTTGTAGTTGTTTCATAACTATCTAGATACTCCTACGTCGGGCAGTTACCCGAGCGGCAGGAGCCCCCAACCTGGAGGGCCAGTTCCTGTGCTCTGATTACTTCTGAGTAGTCTATACAAGGTGTCCACCAAGTAGTTCAACCTGACTGGAACTAGTGATGCTACCGTTGATTCCATCGCGAGAATTCTTCCGCTACCGTCAAATCTGTTGGGAGTGCCTTGGTGGGAAACACTCCTTCGTTGGGGGGGTAATTAGTAGCGACATCCTACTCCACTTCGACCTGTCGACCACGGGTGGCCCTACTGCAGAATCAAGTTCCGCCATCGCATAGCTCTAGGTTTCACAGTAGTAGTCACCGTAAGCCCCTCCGCCATGTCAAGGCTTACCTCCAGGAGGGGTACACTTACTACACAAATGTTAAAAAGCCGTTAAGGAAAAATGGGTTTTCTCAAAAACGGCTCAACGAATTTTAACAAATGAATGTTTGTATACGTAAATTGCAACAGTCCACTCTTCAATAAAATAAAATGCACGATGAGATCGCATGTACTTGCTCTTATGTTCGATCATTTCTTAAACACAAGATTTTTAGTAGAAATAGCTTAGCTTGGTATTATTTATGGCCTTTTCGATTGGTCGTTCGGAAGGCTTCCGAAGTCTTCCGAATGCTTTTGAAACTGTTCCATTGCTATGAAATCACAGTTCTTCTCCTGGATAGAAGAGAAATTTCCTTCTGGATTTGAAGTCAGAATCAAAACCAGAGGCACGCACACACTCAAATACTAAATGTCAAACGCAAATTCAATGTCAACATAAATGTTGTGTAGGGACGAGCGATATTGTACAACATTGATGTTAACATCGAAAATGTAATATTGATATCAAAACATCGATGTTTTTCAAAAATCAATTAAAAATATAATATATAATAAATTCAAACTGCATTCAGTGTTTTCAAAATTGAAGCAATGTTTGTTTTTTCACAATATTCTTCTCCCTTTTTGTGTGTATTACATTAAATTCCACTAAGAGGGAATTGAACTTCATACAATTTCACATAAATAATTTGAAGCGAAGTTTCGCTGAATTTCAATTCCGCATTCCGCTGAAGTGCATTTCCGTGTAGTGAGGCCTAACATTTATAATAATGAGCTCATTGATAAATGCTTTCAGCTTATTTGAAGTCGATCTTTTGAATCTTAACATCGATGATGCGATGTTCCACTTGCTTCAACATTGATGTTGAAACTTCGATATTTTTTTCGACTAACATTGATGTTTTGCCAACATCAATGAGCATCGCCCATCTCTACATTTTCATGTCATTGTTTTGTTTTTCCCACCTTACACATACACTCACATTAAATTTCAAAATCCAGAATGAAGTGTTAACTTGTTCGATTGGAATGCCGGCTCGGCGAGGTCTTCCGGATTACCAATCGAAAAGGTCATTAATTTCAAAATTTCGTAAATTTTTTCTAAAAACAACTGTTAGTAGGTATGGCAATTTCATGTGTTTAATAATAAAAAAATTTAAATCTGAATTTGAAAAAAAATAGTCCACTCATTTTCAAAATATTGAATTTTGAAAATTTTTTTTTTGAAAATGTGTTTCTATTCAACATTACAGTAGGTACATACCGTTGTATTTGTTTTGGGAAAATGGCATTTTCGACTATTCTAGATATAGTCAAAAAACTACTATCAACAAAGTTTCGTGGAAATCGATTAAATCGCTTCAAAATATTGCGTTTAAAAAAAATTGTTTTTTTTATTAAAAAAAAGGTTTTCGATTAAGGCTGAACTTTTGTTTAGGGGAATTTTAACACGCGGATACTTTTATTCGGTATATTTATGCTTTAAAACAATAAATATAACAATTTTAATGTGAGGGAACTTTTATTTCTATTTTTAATAAATTTTTAAAGTTTTCGTTTTTCATACAAAATGTATGCAAATGATGACTACCGACAACTTTTTTTTTGCATGGACAGTTGTTAACCAATCTACAGATGACTCTAAGCAACTTCGGTATGGTAAGTGTTGTGGTATCTGCATTTTTCTTGGGATAATATAAATTGATTTCAAACTATGTACTATTGTGGTTTCGTTTCATGTCAAATCCTACAAAAACTTTGCATACACCCAAACTTGAACCAGCCCAAATCCTATAATTGGCCCAGGCACGGGTGTTGCAAGGGGCCCAATTACCCGCCGAGCCTTTTGTACGCTGTGAACTAAATTACAGAAAAACTTCACACAAGTAGGTTTTTATCTATACCTACGTTTTGTTTAATGTTTTCTTTTTTAATTTGCAATTGGTTTTTACAGAGAGTAAATAGGTAGTTACATTATGTATTTTAAAAGTGATGCATAACTACTTTTCGAAAAATATTATATTTCATTTAGTTAAATGTTTTCACGTAAGTTGTATTATTGAAAAAATCTACACTTGTACTCTTAATCCCAAAAAATGTTTCCATTAAAATTTCCCCAAAAAAAAGTACCTAGGTACAAAAAAAAACATATCACAACACTACCAGAGGAGTATTAACAAGAACTGTCAAAACGAGTTTTCGTTGCCGCCAATTTTTTATATTGGCTATTAATATTGCTAACTTTAAAAATATGTTTCATATAAAAAAAAAAATAAAAACCGTTTGAATTATTATCTTTAATAATAAATATACCGAATATAAGTATCCGTGTGTTGAAATACGTTTTAATTTGAAGACAAATTGAACAAAAGTGTTGTACTAAAAAGTCCAAAATTGAAAATTAAAACATTTTTTAATGCTCCCCTAATGGAAAGCCACCCCTTTTATTATATAAAAAATTTGGTAAGTAAAAACCGACCTTAAAAAATATATTTATCTGAATTTTGAATTTACAATGTGATACAAATCAAATAAGAATAAGTACCAGATATCTAGTCTTAAACTCCAACTCAAATTTTTAAATTGAAATCCAGTTAAACATTAACTTTATTTATTTCTAATTTGTGTATGACAATCTCAAACTGAGTTTTGATTTCCTTATCATTTATTAATTTTATCCTTTAATAAGGTTTTTTGGAATTCAATTTCAAAAACGATAATAAAGCTGCTGGCAATTATTTTCCAAAACGTTTTTTTTTTTTTCTAACAAAATGGCATGAAACACATGTCAATAGGATCCTTCTAAAAGAACTAATCGTATACGTTGCGGGACCAAAAAACAGAATTCCTAGTTTGGAATATTGCTTACTCTCTTAGAATCACAGGGTCACACTCCAACGCTAATTGGTTCAGTAAGCTGGTTTGCTCGTGACCGCCATTTTTACTACTTACCTACCAATTATTGATCAAATCAGTGTGTACTAAAAGATCATCATTTATTTAAATGGATAATCACTTATATAAGTTATCATCCGCATCCTATTTAAGCACTAAAGGAATGGCGAGACCTTTTACTCCAGTTTTTTTTTAACTCATTATGCATACCTGATGATTTTTGGTTAATTTATTTATATACATATCTACATAGATATTATACCCAATTTGTTATGCATGCGAAAAACTAGTGTGGTAAATATTTGACTCAAGTTTCGGTTCTGAGTTTTTTCTAAAAAGAATCTTAAATAAGAATGAGTTCTTAGTTTTACCTCTCACTCTTGAGGTGTTTGTAATCTTTCTATTTTATGGAGATTATCCAATTATCTAAAAAGAGGAGTATTATATAGTGGATATTGAGTATTTGGTTGTAAATTCGACCTCGAACGTTCTTCAGAACACAAACACTGTAAGATTGTTCAGTGACGAAAAAGTTAGAACACAATAGAACAGAACAGATTCGTGAGAAACTTCAGAACAAAATAGAACAGTCAATTATCTGACAGAGATTACAAAAAAAAATGATTGTTTTTTACCTACAATTCAAGTTTGTTTGTTTTTGCAGAAACATTCTTTAAAATAATCTGAAATGGAGTTAAATTTATTTGAAAATCTATTTTTCATGAAATTGAGATTATTCCGACACGAAAAATGATTTATCAACTAAATCTAACACCGAATGTTTTTTTATTATTGATTTTGACAGTTCTCACAAATCTGTTCTAACCTGTTATACCTAAAAAGCAAGTGCAGAAAATCCTGTTCTAAATTGTTCCAAACAGACTCATTGAACAGCAAAATCCTGTACTTTTCTGTTCTAAAGTGTTCTAATCTGTTCCGAACAGTCTAATTGAACACACATTATATTTACTTCCGGAATTGATTTTTAAATTTCTTTATTTTTTGTTGTCGCTAACCTTCTCCCAATGGTTCAAATCTTCACGATTTAAATTTTAAACAAACAGACTTTTATCAAAATAGTTCTTATATTTATTTAAACTTAAATATAAAATTAGGAATTTATATCAATCGTATTTCTTGCACTTCCAAATATCCACCTCCGTTTTCCTGCACTCCCGAAAGTCGTAGTCTGTCATTCCAAGACAAAATCTGCTCGTCTTTGGTTTGTAAATGTCCAGTCCTCTGCCAATTTTTATGATATATCCATTGCTTAATGTGAAATAAATAAAATTATGTACAGTATCTTACCGGGAATCAAAATAGTCTTATATTAATTTACACTATTTTCCTGTCATGTAAATTACTTTGAAATTCTACAGCCAGTTGAATGTTTCTCCGCGCAAGGTCAGTCCTGATGCTGTCAAATGTATCTTTTTGATTGCTGCCTGGCCGCTCGTCTTTCTTTGTCACGATACGAATGTATCTCCACTTATTTTCAAAATATTGAATTTTCAAAAAAGAAAAATATTGTGTTGATCGAAATCAGTTGAGCCATTTATGAGTGTCCAAAATAAGAATATTGTTGTATGGCAGGTACGCGTTTATAACAAAACATTTAAACAAAAATTTTAAACAAAATGTAGACTATATCTATTGTAGTACACATGTATTTTTTTTAATCAAAATCGGTAAGGCAGTTTTCGAGATAATTAAGATGGTTGAAGAAATTATGTGGCAGGTACCGTTAGTTTTGTGTATAAAAAAAACAATTACATATAGAACACACTAAAATACCAAATCTGAAGAAAAATTGCGGAACCCACATTTTTTGGTGTTCACTATCATCGTGTAATCAAGTTTGATTAAAATCTCGTGTTCGATTTTTTATTCAATATAGTACCTGCCTATATCGCAAGTAAAAAATACAGTTTTCGTTTTGCTAAAATATTAACGGTACTTCCGAACCGATAGAACCACTTTTCATATTTTCGACTTTCTCACTATTGGATCAACCGATTGAAATTATATTTCTAATACTGATACTCCTTAAAAGTATAAATAATATTGCATATTCAAGTTTTCAAAATAATGTTTTTCCTGCAATTTAAAAACATTTTTTTCCAAACTAAAATTTTATATGCATTTAATTACTTTAAACTAGTGATCTACTACTTTTTTTCTGAAAAGTGAATAAACAGAACAATACATGCACATACTTTGAAGTGACAGGTGACAAATCTCTAAAATCATAACTTGACAATTGTATGTTGTCAACGGGATTAATTAATTTCAAACTCCAAACAACCAAACAATCGATTTTTATCTGAACCAAATCGTATTATTTCTAAACAAAAACTGTCAAAACAGATCTTGCGTATTTAGCAAGATTTTATAGACTTTACACGCACACTATTTTTTGCACAACAAACAAGAAAATCGATCTGAAATCGATTTCAAATGGTTGCTCGTAATCACAAATAAGCCATACTAAGATCGGAAACCTTCGTACGTTTCACCCCCCAAAACCCATTTGTTTACATTGTTGTGTTTGTACCTTTGAAACTCTATCCATGAATAGATGTGAAATCGAAAAACAAAACAAAAACAAATTACTAGGGCTGCGGTGTCTATGTGGCTATAGGAAGAGGAACAGAAAAGATTCTTGTGTGCGTTTTTATCAATGTGTCTATTTGAAGAGGAACGGAAAAGTTACTTGTGTGCGTGTTTCAGCTTGTAGGCAAATGTCAAAAAACAGCAGAGGTTTCGGGTCTTTATGTTATTAGTTTATGCTCGTAATTCGATATAAAACTATTCAGTTGTCCACATATGTCATCTTATCATCAATATGCATTGCGAGCGTTTGACATTTCAGCAAATGTATAGCTTTAATGCTGTTTGAGTTTCGTATAGGTACGTGTAAATCCCTCTCTGTGATTTTGAACCCGGATCAAAAAAAGTCGATAATTTTAATAGAATTGAACTTCAAAACTGGCCCGACATCAAAAAATCCATGAGGGATCGATTATTATTCTTGAATAGGAAACGAAATAAGACAATGGAGACGACAGACGAGCATTTTCAAAAAGAAAAATTAACTGCAAATTTTAATATTTAAGCTTTCCCTACCAAATAAATTTCAATAAATGAAAAAAAAATATAGGTACTCCATTATTTACTTCATCAAAAAATAAGAACTATCTACAGTGCTACCTCCGAAAAAATGCCACGAAGTAGTTAGGTAGGAAATTATTTTTGTATAGGTTAACGAAGTTGCCGAAAAATTCCCGAGCCTTCTTTTAATTTCCATCACTTAAAACTTAATTCAACGCGAAACTCCATTCTCCTATAGATGCCGTAATATTGGGTTGTGTGTGTATGTTGTTGCCAACCAAAACCCCAAAAATCAATTTGAATACATCGAACAAGCGTCACCCAAAAAATGGCAGCAAATAAAAAATATGTTGACATTTGGGGAACACTTTTCCACCCACCCACAATATAGAATCGACCGAAACGGATGAACGCGAACGCGATGCGACTTGTCCACGTGTGTCCTCATTCGTTTTGCATACTAGTGTACTTTCATCACATGCTCCACAAAACGAGCATCCAAAAACACTAACTGGCAATAAAAATTAAGTGAACCGTAGAGGAGACCGTTTCCACAGCAAACTCCTGCACTGAACCCACTACATCTATCTACCTAACTATACCGTTTCCGAGGATAAAAAAAAAACAGACATTACAACCGTACTTTGCAAAATAAATTTATGTATATAGATGTGCTGGTTCACTTGATGGGGGAAAAGGATTTGTGTAGTCGCCAGGATGTCCAGCTATAGAGTGGTCCGCTTTGCAGAAGTTCGGTATAGGAAAACATTGCGTTCCGCCAAAAAAAAAGAACGTGAGTAAATTCAAAACTGACCGCCACAACATAAAAATACAGCTAAAAACTATACCAACATTGCTCCAAATACAAATGTGGAGCTGGACTGGACACTGGAGATGTGTTCTCCGGCTCCATCACAAAAAAATTCCAACATTGGACACAAGCACAACATAAAAAACCAAGCAGCACAGTTCATTTCGACAACAACCATGGTTGTTAGTTGAAATGGAAAGGTTAGGATGAGATGGATGGTTGAGAATGGAACTAGTACTGGCACATACATACATACTTACGATGACGGCATATAGCTCCCAAACGACCAAATAAACTTAATTAGCGTTAGCCCCCCGATTTTCGGGATACATGGTCGACTGAATTGCAGACCAGATCACAAGCAAAGTGGCAAACGAATGGCCACAGGAGGACGAAACAAAAAAATGTCTGTTGTGTTATGTTAAAGGAAAACGCCGCGCCGAAAGAATGTAGTGATGGCGAGCGGACGAACGATGCGTTTGATAAATTGAATTAATTACAACGAGTGTTTGAATGATTGGTGGATTACGTTCTTTTTGATTGCAACCCAAGTATAGAGTTCGCAATTGGCGTTTTGGGTCATTAGCCAACTTTTCTGATTGTAGATAGAATTGCTTCTTGGGGCAAATGTACTTGAATATATGTGTTTGTTTCTATGTATGTGTTGGGATTAGGGAGGAGTTTTTTTTTAATTCGCGGTTGACTTGCGATCTTTGCTTTAATTTGCATTGATCCGTTATCTTGGGGGTTAAGCATTCAGGATAATGCAATTAAACATCTGCAAGCGAAATGATTTATTCAAAAGTAGGTAGTTATACCGGATTTACACGAGTGACAAATTGCCATTAATTCATGCCATGAAACTGGCAAAATAATGGTAAAATCAAATCAATAATGATGAGCATTTACATTGAGCAAAATAATGACTGTTTGATTGAGAAAGCCAATCTGTCATTAAAGAATGGGCAAGCTCATTCTTCCTCGGGGTGTGGCATCATTGTGCATTTACATGACCCCATTATATTGGCAATGCCAGTCTAACCTACCATTTTTTTAAATGACGAAATAATGACAAATTTTCAAACCGTTTACACTATTTTGTTAGTAATATCAATAAAATGGAAGAAATAATGGCAATTTGTCACTCGTGTAAGTCCGGCATTAGGAATAAGACCTAATATTTTATAAGATCTTTATAAATTGTACGAATATATTATTTTAAATTATAGACAATTTTCAAATATGTATTCTCAAAACTAAAAAGAAAAAACATTGTCAATTTTGTGGCTAGACACTTAAAAAGAGAAGCATAAAACATTAAGAGGCCAGCACTGTTTTCAATGGCAGCCATTTTGTCATCTGTCATGTACCGCTTTTTTGTTGTTGTCTGCTCATGTTCATAATTTGAAGTTATCTTATTTGCATTTTTCTTTCATATAAAATGAATCTGCTTAATTAATTCTTGAAAATAATATGACGTACAGACATTTTCACTTCAATAATTTATTTTTTAAAAGTAAATTTGACAACTTTTCTATTTGCCAGCTGGTTTTAACATAAAATCATGCATCGACGTATATGTGCGCGTGAATGCTCATGCAAGAACGAACTACCTCGTCGACATGATAAATCGATTTGGCGTGTGAAAGCGGTAATGTTATTGGCTGCATTCCAAAATCGTTCCATAGCTATCCGGATAGGGTGGTGTTGTTGTAATCCAGTGTAATAACAGCTGGTGATGACAAAACAGCTACTACCAAAAAAATTTAATGTCGATTTCCAAACGACCATTTCAAATCGATTTCAGATTGATTTTTTTGTGAGTTGTAAAGAACTTGCAAAAAATAGTGTGCATGTAAATAGAGTATGATATCTTGGTAAAAACAACGCAAGATCTGTTTTGACAGATTATGTTTAGAAATAATTCGATTGTGTCCAGAATAAAATCGAACATTTGGTTGCTTGGAATTCGACATAAAGCTATCCATAAGCCCATGAGAAATATCAAACACATATGCACAAACTCATACAAATTTAACCTATCCGATTTTGGTTGTTCAGGAACTTAAATAATAAAATACTTATAATCCTCAGGTAATTGTTGCATCGAGAAAAACTGACAGTTTGGTGTGCTTCGTGGACTGGTGAGATCATTGGTTATTTCTCCTTAAAATCGATACCGGCCAAATGCCGGTTATAGTCAATGGAGACTGTTGTTATAAGTGTGGCTCAATAAGTCACTAAAAATTAAATAACGAAAACTCTTTTTCGTTTTTTAAATGTCCTCCAAACAATACTATTTCTCTAGCTCCTCAAAATAAGCGTTTGCTTCAGCGATGGCCTCTTCATTCGACCCAAATCTTTTACCTCCGAGCTATTCCTTCATGTTTGGAAACAAGAAATAGTCGCAGGGTACCAAATCTGGGGAATATGCTGGATAAGGAAGGAGTTAATGCAATTTTGCAATTGCGATGGCAGATTTGTACACCGGTGCGTTGTTCGAAAAACTGTCGACATGACCTTGTTTGAGCTGCCAAACCCACTTTGGACTTCTTCGGCCTTCGAATCACCATCATGGGAAAAGTCCGTTGATGTGTTATGTTAAGCTTAATCCAGATTTCATCCAGGATTTTTTGTGGAACATTGCCAAACATACCTTTGAAGTTATCAAACGTACGCGTTTGTTGTCGATTGTGAGCCAACGCTTCACCCATCTTGTGGAAAACTTTTTCATGTCGAAATATTTATTTAAGACCGAAATCACCGCACCATGCTAGAAGCCTATGGACTCCACAAGCTAACCTGTCGTCCATTATTAAACCATATGAATTTTGTCGGCTATTTTTAGTGTGGTGACCTCACGTTCATTGACAAAAACAAAAAAAACAACATTCTAGGTGACGACACAATTTGTGTTAATTATCAGGAATTTATTGAACCAGCGTTAGAGCAATGATCAATGACTTCTTCGATACTGAATAATATTCTCTTGATATGGGGGAGCTGTACTGGTTTCAAAAAGACAGCGCAATATGTCACACAGCTCCTGTCGGAATCGCAATTAATTTGCTGAATGAAACGTTTAGTGAGTGCATTTTTTCAAATTTTGGACCTGTGATTTGGCTTCCAGGATCGTGCGATTTAACACACCTAGACTATTTTTTGTGGACAGACAATGTGAAGTCGGTATAGTCTGCACCGATAATCCAGAGATGATTGACTACTTGGAAAACAACATTCGTCACGTTATTGCCAATATACGTTTAACTGAAAATTTAACTGTCAGCCAGCAGTATGCCATATGTCATGTGTGCACAGTTATTATTACCCTATTACCCCGCTGCGGGTACGTTATCTGCAAGCTCCGAAAATGCACGAAAACTGCTAAAACCCTTTTTTTGTAAACCAAATTTCAATTTTTCCCAGAGCGAGGGAGTAAAATATTCATCTTAATAAAGTTTTTTCACGAAAACTTTTAATTACATACTTACAGAAATACACTTTTATTTTGACGTTTACGAAATGGCTAAAGTTTATATTCAATGCGACCCTGTATAGTTATGTGACAGTTTGCCTCTCGCTCTGAAAGATACCCACATAAAGTAGGGAAACAGATCTAATAGACCACTTTAGAAAAATTAGATCACTAAGTCCCCTTTCACACAAGGAAACTGAGTTGCCGGCAACTGGGAGTGTGTTGGCGAGAAGGGCAAGAAGCAAGGGGAATGAAAAAAATCTCCCCGGTCAACGATTTGAAGAGATTTTTTTGACGTTTTGCTTTGCATTCCAATTATCCCAACAAAATCTTCCCAGTTTCCTCCTCAGTTTCTCGGTGCCAGTTTCTTCATGTGAAAGCTACAAGGCAATTGAAGGCAACGTCAAAAAAATCTGCAGCAACTGGTTTCCCTCTGTGAAAGGGGATTAAGCTGTGTCCCCTTTCACACAAAGATACCAGTTGCTGGAGATTTTTTTGACGTTTTCCTTTAATTACCTTTTAGCTTTCACACGAAGAAACTGGCACCAAGCAACTGAGGAGGAAACTGGGAAGATTTTGTTGGGCTAATTGGAATGCAAAGCACAACGTCAAAAAAATTTCTTCAAATCGTTGACCGTTGTGTGCAAGGGACTTTCAGCAATCTCATTGGAGGCGTTCACTAAATTATTCTCAGCAATCTGGAATAAGACTGCTTACGTTTTGCCTTGCAGTCCAATAAGCGCAACATAATAAGTGAGTGAACGCCCCCATTTTATATGGAGAGGATTCCTCAAAAAAAGATCTCAATTTTAATGTCAAATACTGAGGAAACAAAATGTTGAATTCGCCTCTTGTATTTTGGACGGAGAGTAATTTGTAAGATCTCAGCTTTATGAACTGATCAAAAATATAATCGGATTTTGATTTCACATCAAAGTGTTTCTACTTTCGTGTCTACACTTTTAGTTTCGTTTCTTTAAATTGATTTTATTTTCTTATTACTTTATTGTGACATTCAGATTCATAAATTTTGTAAAATGAGATACGATGATTTAAAAATAATAAAAACTAAATAGAAATAAATAACCAAATTTAAGTTAAGCGAACAATTGAATCTGTTGCGCATGTTGCTACGAGTATAAACCTTATGATGTTTGATTTTGACATTTTTGATTTGGCAATACTAATGAAGAGTCAATATCTAAATCGTTTTAGGATTAAGAATGTCATTTGGAACTAACCCAAGAACAACGTTCTACGGGATGATATACGAAAGACCTACAAACTGGGACTTTTCAAGCTCAATTAGTATTGCAAGATGATAAAAGCTCTTGAATTTCAGTCCTAAAATTTAAAAAAATTTACGAGACAAGCCTCATTGTATGGATAGTTTTCGACATCTGTCTAAAAACAGGCCTGGCGCCTGGATGCTGGGATGCATGTATAGTCCTGCTGGGACTGGGACTGAGACCATCAATTTCCTCTTGCGACACACAGGAAACTAACCTTTTTATGCGACAAAATTTGATTATTTTTCGAATGCGAATCACAAAACGCCCACTCTCGCTCTTCTCTGCTCTGTGTGCGATTGTCCTTTTTGTATTGCGAATATATGGTATGAGTAGGAGAGATTGTTGCTCAGTTCTTCCGTACATTTGTACTCCCAGATCCCAGTTCACACTTTGCGTCCTGTTTTATATGTGCCACAACACACCATCGGCGAAATATAATTTATAATGCTATCGTAATAAATGGTCATTGTATAACCATATATCAAGGATGTGTACTCATCCGTTTTGCACTATTTTTGCCAGCGCCCATTTCCACTTTTCGTTCCAACTTTCTATAGTTCCCCCATCGAGACTGGGTACTTTTGGGAATTTTTGGGACTTGCCACTCTAACTTTAGTTGTTATAAAGTTATCCTTATTGCAATGAGAGTTAAACTCGATTTTGAGCATTGTTGAGCATATGCAGATACCAGTGTTCCACCACCAAAACTATACACAGATCGTCCTGTCTGTCTCTCTGATATGTATGTGTGTATGCATACACCCTCTCGTGAAAATTTTTATCTATATTGGATTGAGGATAACTTTTGTGTGAAACCATTTTAATGGCTTTAAGCTAAAAGTTTGGCTATGGACTGCCGAATGAGGGTGATGTGGTTTTTGGTCTTTTTGTTGGAACTGAGTAGGCGACTGACTTTATTCTATTGATGGCCACTCGACGCGCTTCAACCAGACCAAAGAGAAGAATAGTTGTTGATCATAGTAGTTATGATGTTTTCTATACTTTATCAAAGCTAGACTTTACCCCTAAATCCACCCCTATCCCTCGTAACCGTTTCATCGACGCCTTGTTTTATTTATTTTTATTTTGTAGTGCATTGAGATGAATAGTTTTTCATTTATTTTCCATTTCCGGTGGTGGCGGGATACTTTCCGGTAGCCTTGATTTCTTTACGTGGCACTGAACAGCATCCCCATTAGATGTGAATCAGAAATGAATGTTTTGGTAGTGGAAAATATTTTAGTTTTCGTTGTTGTTGTTGAATGCAACACTACTTGCTATATTTGCACTGAGCACACATGCACTTGGAGGTAAATATTGTTCTTTTTTATTCCTGGGACTGCGAGTACAGCTTTCTCTTCGTATGATATCCACCCTGTGTAATCACAGAAAGAGGATTTTTGTTGAATGAATATAATATAAAAAATATTAATGTAAAAAAAATACAAAGGAGGAAACTTTAGTTTAACTGAGCGTATAGGTAGGTAGACAGGTACTGAATGGAGTTTAGTTTGCTCCGACATCCATGGTTTTCTTTGTGGAGGTAATTTCTATTGTTCAAAGGCAGTAAGATTTTGTTTTTTGTTGTTGTGCTTTAAAAGCTTGAATTTCAAATAGGTACTCGTATCTACAGAAAGGGAATCATTTTAATCGACTCAGATTGCTCAATTTTGTTCTTAACGGGTTATTATTTATTTTTGTTTCCTTATTTATATTGTTCTTAAAGCTCAGGCTTGGTTCAAGGTTTGAACTCGGTTTAACTTCTATAAAGTGTTTACAATCAAAGTTTATGATCGAACTCACAGCTGAACAAAGAAGAAATTAACTCGACGAAGAATTCAACTCGCTGATTTCGGTTCATCCACGGTTCAAGCATTTAATTGGGTTTTACTTAAATCTTGGTGGACATTTTTTTTTCATACATGCTTTCTCGCTTCAATCGAAATTTTTTACAGTTCGTTAAAGACAAAGTAGTCAATATATAGACAGCAAACTGACCAAATGTACAATGTGTAAGCAAAATCATTAAGTAATTATGAAGAAACAATGAGCTGCCAGTCATATTTTAGCGGACTATATTTTGTGCTCACCAACTACGCCGGAGATTTAATGGTTTCTACAATGTCGTGAGGCACGCCCAGGTACGGCCAGGTGCTACTGCAATGGGCGACACGAGAATGCCGGTCGACAGCTGGGGAGCTCTGTACTCAGCCAACCGAAAATTCACTCGAGAAACTTCCAAGTAAAAGAATTTCGTTAATCTGTCGAACAAACAATATTATTTTATTATAATAAACTGATATCCGAACAATTGTTCAAAGTTAATGGCGCCTCAGAAGGAGGTAGACATAAATTAATAAATATAATTAATAGCGAACTAATGTGAGGTGACTAGTTCGTTGCGCAGCCGAATCGAGGATGGCCGCCATATAGCCAGAGACAATCGACCAGGCCTTTTTTCACAATTCGAGGAGCACCAACATATATTTGTGATATATAGGTTGGTACTCTCCTACTTGGTTCATTGTGTCTGTTCATGTTGGGTGTGTGGTTCGCATTCAGCTTTTCATTGATGCTGTGTTTACACTCGTAGGTAGTGTCCGCAACAATATACTTCAATTTCAAGTAAGTTTGTGCAACTGGTCCTAAGTTCTAAAAATAGTGTTGCGAATGTCCTCAATAATTGCGAGTCCATAAACAATAATACCTATTAATGACGGGGAATAAGATTAGTTAAGTGAAATCATACAGTGTAACCATAAATCAATGAGCTTATCAAGATTTTATAAAGACATACAGCTGTTTAGTCAAGGGCAAACCAAAGCGATACAAACGGCAGTAGCGATATTTTATTTTGCGTTCAGTTACGCGATTTTTATTGTATTCCATAAAGCGAAAAATGTTCTACTTGGCTTGTTCCTTATCAGTTAGCTACCAAAATCATTTGACTTGTCACCGGTCGACTGATTTCCTCTATTGCTACGTCAAGTCTATAGACTTTTCCCAATTTATTAATGCCGCATGGAACACTATCTCACAATTAGAAAAAAATTCGGATGACTACATTCAAATTAATATTATCTACATTCCACTGGAATGTAAAAGAGACAAACGAATGAGCTGATCTCTTATCTTGTCGTTGTCATGATTGTCTTCCTTGCCAAATGCAATGACATTTCGTGAAATTTCATCTTTCCAGTTGGCGAAACTACCTAACAACCACAGAAAAAGTATATGAATGAAGAATATTTATATTTGTTTGGAATTTTCAGTGAACTGAACTAAAATGAACGAACTAGTTCAGTAACACAATTTGAACTAAATTGATCGATCACCCAAATGAACTAAATTATTGCCCATCTCTACTCACAATGTCAAATATTTGATTATTTAAGGTTATGGCGGAATTGATTTCTTCAATAGTAATATTGAAGTAAAATATCAAAAATCTGTTTATTTCCCAGATATTTGCCAGTGGCATGGAATTATTTCCCACTTAATTTGACATGTTGTTTTATACTAGCTTAGAATAGTATAGTTCACAAAAAAAATTGAAATGAACAGAACAAGTTATGAGAGAAACGTCAGAACAAGATAGAACAGTCAATCAAACGTCATTTGTCAAAACAAAAGATACAGAATTTTTGTGAGTTTGTTCCTTCTCTATTTTATTACTAATACTTATTATTTAATAAAGCATAGAAAACCAACAAGGAGCCTATTTGCGTTAACCACAAATCATAATTAAACAAAACATGAAAAAAACAAATTATTTTGACAGTTCTCACTATTCTGATCTAATTTGTGCTTATACTACGTTTCCACCGACCTCTAAACCGAGATTTAAGTAGATTTAGCTAAATCTCCTCCAAATCTTGAGGATTTACCATATCTACAAATTTTATTCTACTCAGATGGAAATTTAAAATAAATCTGATTTAAATGTCCATACTGCCAATAGATGTACGAATCGAACTAACCAATTCCCATATCGAAATGAACACATTCATCGGCAAAGTGAATTTTTCGCTTCGGTTAATACTAAGTTTCCACCGAACTTTAATCTCTTGTAGATTTATTAATCTCAAAAAGAGTTTCCATCGCTCCAAAAGTAGATTAATTTTGACAGCACTATTCAAAATGCATATATCGTTTCATTTTCTCTTATGATGCAGAAGTGAGACAGACAGCTTCATCTGTGTCAACCGAAAAGAAAAATTCACTTTCCCGATGAATGTGTTCATTTCGATATGGAAATAGGTTAGTTCGATTGAAGGTTTGGTTTTAATTTGTTTTAAATTTTCATCTGAGAAGATTAAAATTTGTATGGTAAATCCTCCAGATTTGTAGGAGATTTAGCTAAATCTACTTAAATCCCGGTTTAGTGGTCGGTGAAAACATAGTAGAACACCATGAATAAAAGATAACAAGATTATGAAACTTCTTTTTTTCGCTTTGTTGTTGTAATTTTTGACAACTGGTGTGATGTCACGCGAGATTTTAAATGAAAACAAGATAAAAGCGAAACAAAGTTGGAAATTGTAAAGCTTGGATTTTATTATTGAAATTGAATATATTGTTTTATGTTTTCGCATTTTCTTATTGTTGCGATCTCGGAAAAAAGAGGAGTGGAAATCGAATCGGAAAAAGCAAAAATTATGGTAGGTAAATGCTAATAAAAAAAAGGAAAGAAATTCACCAGCCAACCACCACACGACGGGCCTTATGTTCAATGTTGTCGGTCGTCACCTTAATTGCTTCAATAATGCTACTACCCAACTACTCAGACGGGCTTACTTCACAATTCTTGGGATTCACTTTGTAAATGAAAATTGTCTTGCGAAAATGATAATTCATTTCGGCACAATTTAATCAAATTATTTTATATCAAAAAACTATTAAAAAATTGAAAACTATAGAAAAGAAGTCACAGCTCTTTGCTCTTGCATTTCTGAGGAAAGAGACGAAAGAAGCAAAGAGATAGAGCGAAACGCTAGTTCTTACCTTTTGGATGTCAGCCCAGATCTTTTTGCGCCTCAGAAACACAACAGCCTGCTTGTCTTCTGTAGCTTTTGGACTTCATCGGACACAACCAATGGGAAATCAGAAACGCCATCGATGATGTGTCACTTGGATTGAACCAAAGCTGGTACCTCGGAAGCGGCAATGGCTGAAACAATTGCGTTACACTTTTGCGGTGCCACCTGCGGAAGTTCTTGATTGGAGCGAACATACGACCACCGAGACACATGTTACGGAAACCACCCTGACCGGAGCGATGAGTACCACCACCACGTACACGGGCAATACGTACAACAGCACGACCTGTACCCCACAATTCGGCAAAGTTTGGTGACCTAAAGAAGATCAAACAATAATTAGCAAATGCACATCAATTTTTGAAGATACTAACCTGCAAGTTCACTCACTGCATAAGTTTGGCGATTGTTGCAGCACCATCAAATTGATGAATTTCATTGACAACATCGGGGCGTATGGGAGCTTTGAAAACACATGGGATGCAGATGTTCTTCTCCTTGATTTGGCCGTTGGTGTCCGTTAAAACGGAAACCAAAGGTCTGGCGTTAGCTAAGGTCTAAAATTGACAAAGAATCTCATTTCACTAACATTAACATGTACAATATTTTGCAACAAACTTTTCTGGCTCTATGTACCAATTTTCGTATTCTTTATTTGAAGCACTTCAACCTTTACAGTGAACACTTTGAACTTAAATAATACTTGCCATTTTATTTGGCTAAATATTCCAACAATTGTAGGCTTATCCAAATGCAAAAAACCAAAATACAATAAAATTACAACAAAATATTTTCATTACATTAATTTAAGTTCAATCTTCGATATCCATTTAGCACTCATATTTTCTCGATTCTTGATTTTTTCACAATTAATTTAAATGCAATTAATGTAAATTTAATTCAACAATATCAATTATTTAAATAAATTGTATGTTTATATTATTCGCGCTCGAAAATTCCATTAATCCACATCGGACACACAAAACAATTTCTTTGCTGTCAGATTCTTAAATCTCGCGTGACGTCAGCAAAAAAAGACAAAAAAGAAGTGTTCTCTTTCATAAATGGGTTAACACAGAACACAGATGAAGTTGCCTGTCTCAATTCTACATAAGAGAGGATAAACAGTGCTCTCAAAATTAATCCATACTTTTGAAGCAGTGAGAGCACTTTTTGAGATTAAGAAATCTACAAAAGATTAACGTTCGGTATGGAAACGTAGAATTACTCAAATGCAAAAAAAGAAAATCATGTTAACATACATATCTGTTTTAATCTGTTCTAGGAAACTTAACTGAACATCAAACCAGAAATTAGAACAGATCTGCAAACTGTTCTGTGCCTGAAAGAGTTCAGAGCAACCTCACTGAACACATCTATTATATAACAAACACCTCAGTGTTGGTTCTGGAGCACTTCCTTGAAAAATAAAACACCAATCAAACATATGAAAATATGTTAAACACTGTCGAAGAAGCTGTCATTAAAAATTGAAGCTTATTAGCAATTTACGTCTTCATTCTACAATTGAAATTGTCAGTTAGAAATTTTCTGTAAAATCTGTTTTCATTAAAATTAATTTATTTTTTTATTTAATTTCATAGTAACGGTTGTTTTAGCTTGTCTTTTTAAAACTGCATTGAAAAATACTACTGACATGGTCACACGTACGTACGGCTGAACGATCACACGGCCACAATTTAACACTGCACATTATGATTATTGTGCTAAATTTCTAACAGTAATTTAATTACTCAATTTTTTAGAAACGAAATAATTCAATAAATTTACCCCAATCATTGCTCTTCTTTCACTGAAACTTCATTAAAACTCAATTAAATTCGAAAACACTGATTTCAACCTGAGGGCTGTCCGCAGGCCTACCAACATCAGAATTATCCGAACTACCAATACGGTAATTTCACCGATTCTATCTTGCGATTGACACTCATTTTATTTAGAAGACAATCGACATTATAATTAGTAATCAGCGAGCATACACGCAAAACCATAAACGATAAAAATTCCCCGAATGGTAAATACGGGCCAACTATATAATCTATAGTGTCTACCTACCCAAATCGTGTTCAAGTTCTGCAGCAAAGCTTGAAGTTTTCAATATTCAACATAAAAACAGGAACTCCTCTTTTCATATTATTAAACCACATAAATAAGAGATATAGTCGATAGATAGATACACATGTATGTACATATATGTATGTTGAAAGTACAATAAAAACACACAAAATACATTGACAGATAAAAGAGGGAAAATTAATACAATTTACGTAGCGGTCAATTATCGCTTTTGATAACATATTAAATCCAATTTTAAAATTGACCTAGCGGCAGCAGCAGCACCGATGCACAGAGCCATATTTTTGCAGTCGTTCTAGGCCAGGCCAGGTTTTTTCCCAATTACCAAATCACCCGTTTTGTTGTGTCCCAGACTTACTCTATAAATTGGTATATGTATGTGCCCGAAATCATCCCCTCTTCTAGACTCAAATGTGTCCACAGAATGGGCAAACCAATTACTTGTATCACATTCGCGACGCGACGATGTCCTGAATATCCTATCCATCCAGTAGGATAGGCGCATTAACCCAACCTTATCGTTGTTCCATTCGATGAATTTTCAATCGGAATACACGTCGTGAGTTTTAAATTCATTGTTGCACACGTTCAAGTTTGGTCCGGTCCAGTCGGTCGGTGGTGTCAGCCGTAGGGTTGGCATAAATGCTAACCCTATTTCCGAGTCCTAGTTTGTGTTTTTTTTTTTAATTCTTTTTCCATTCATCAAGTCTACGAGGCAATGGTCGTTCATTAGGTTCTCGGAAGTACATTTTAGCTAATTGCAAGTCGTGCTGACTGTTTAAGTCCGCTCATTGACAGTGGCGGGCTGTCAAAATAAAGCGTCCCTTTCCAGTGAAAAAGTGCAAAAAAAACCGCTTTTAATGCAATAATTGTTGCGTGTGTTCCAAGCGGGGGGCGATAAAGGTTTTTTTTTAAGAGTTGCCCAACGAAGAGCCTGACGGTGGAATGGGTCAGTAGACTCTCAGACTCAGAATGATGCTTCAAATGGAAATAAAATGCAATTTGCCCTGACGGGACCGTAATTGGATATCAGTCATATAAATTTGCCTGAATGACATTTTCCCTGATAATATTTGGCCTGGCGCGGATGAGTTTTTTTTTTGTATTTTCTCTTTCCTGAAGTTGCATCGCCCAAAGCGTTTATGAAGAGGAGTCAGTCCTTTGTTTTCAGATGGACACCTATCTAAAGCTAGAAGAGGTGGCGGCGGTGATTCCGTTTTCCGCAATTTTTAGTCTATGCACTTTTCGACGACCATCATTTATGATTGTAATGGCGCACGATGGATGACTATGAAGGAAAGAGAATTTTGATGACGATGATGGAATTGAATAGCGCACATACGAGCCTCGCGCGATGCGTTAGGTGTTCTTTTTGACAGCTGCGGGTTGATGGCTTTTCCGCTACCTATATATTTACATAGATATGAGTACATTTTTGTATAGACGAGCGGCGAACTGTTAACGTAGTTTGATTTTAGGGTTATTCATAGTTGATGGCAATTTGTTTGGGGTTGATGGACAGCTAATTAGAGTTAGGTGATTGCTTTAAGCTGTTGACGTGCATTATAAATCTGACACATGGGGTGCTTGATGCGCTTTTTTCCAGTTAATTTATTTTATTAACGTATGAGCTAAATTGGCAACGGCATCGCATGATAACGATTAAGAAGCCTCTTATGTCGGTTTCTTTTTTAAATGTATTTCTTGTCTTACCAGAAGATAAAAATGGAGAACATTTTTTCGTGACATCACAAATTAACCGTGTGTGCATTTCTCACAAGACATTGAATCTTGACCATAGTTTGCTTATAACGGGTGATTTTTTTGCTACTTGGTTTTTGACGTTTATATTGTTGACAGATCACACATGACAAATTCCACGAACATTTGACATTTCGATTCAGTATTGTTTGCCATTTCATCATGAATAGACTTACGCCTGAACAACGTTTGCAAATTATTGAAATTTATTATCAAAATTCGTGCTCTGTGAAAAATGTGTTTCGCAAGCTACGTCCGTTTCAGCGACGAGGCTCATTTTTGGCTAAATGGATACGTGAATAAGCAGAATTGCCGTATTTGGAGTGAAGAGCAGCCAGAGGCAATTCAGCAGCTACCAATGCATCCCGAAAAATGCACTGTTGGGTGCGGTTTATGGGCAGGCGGCATCATTGGGCCGTACTTCTTCAAGGACGATGAAGGCCGCAGGGTTACGGTCAATGGAGAAAGGTACCGTTCGATGATAACAGATTTTTTTTTGCCGAAAATGCAAGAATTGAACTCGGTCGGCATGTGGTTCCAACAGGACGGTTCCACATGCCACACTGCACGCGAAACCATGCATCAATTGAGAGGCGAATTTGGTGAGCAGTTGATCTCACGTTTTGGCGCAGTCAATTGGCCACCAAGATCATGTGATTTGACCCCGTTAGACTATTTTTTGTGGGGCTATGTTAAGTCTATTGTCTATGGGGACAAGCCAAACACGATTGCTGCATTGGAAGCCAACATTGAACGCGTCATTGGTGAGATTCCGGCCGAAGTGTGTGAAAAAGTTTGCCAAAATTGGACCTTCAGAATGGACCACCTGAAGCGTAGCCGCCGGCAACATTTAAGTGAAATTATTTTTAAAAAGTAAATGGCAGAAATTGATTTATCGATCCAAATAAAAATTTCATTCACTTTTTACAAGTTTCTGTGTTTTTTTTGAATTTTCAAAAACCAAGCTCTTAAAAAATCACTGTTTATGTAGGTATTCATTTGATATTCCAAAATTTTATTACAAAAGTAGATTTTACCTATTCTTAAGTATCCCTGGGGAAGAATGATAAAATAATTATTTCTAATGGTGGTACGGCCTTATATTAGTAAAAATTTCGTTGCATTTTCAGAGTCAATGGTCACGTTCAAAGGATATGACGGACTTCATATTAAATGCTAATTTCAAATTACGCCTGATTTCAAACGCGAAACCTTAATTCAAGTAGTAAACTAATTGATGTTTAAAAAAAGTAGCAACAAATTTTGTTTGTCCTAAAAAATACGGTTTTTCTAACAAAGTCGATCAATGCCCAAAGATTTCATATTTTCATTAGAATCCTCACGAAACTAAAATATATCAATAACTTTACTGAAAAAAAAAAATAAATATATAAAGTTGAGCTTGTAAATAACTCACAATTGTAAATTCTGACTGACTCAGATTTCTTGACTAGCTTTCCAGTCAGTTTCCTTATAGAAAGCAATTTTTATGACAGCTGGCCAATCAGAAGCTAGCAACTTAAATCACATATGTCTTCTGAACGTGACCAATGAAATTATACTTTATCCTGATATCGGTGACAGATCGCAAGAAAAATGTCAAAATAATGGATAAAACCAATGCATTTGTATGTAAAATTATTGTTTTAATTTTTTGTGAATTAAACTGGCACCAAATTTGTTAAATATAAAAAAAATCTTCTCTATTTTTATGGAGAGCTTATTTAAATGCATCAAACTGATGACATTTAGTTAAAAAAAAATGAAACATTTGTGCTTGTTTCACCGAATTCTAAATTGTTGTTCCACATCGAACTGTTCAAACTGCCGAATGCGTTTCAAGAATTTGTCCTATTGGAGCGGGTAATCTAATCTAATAGAATTGGCAATTAATACTTATATTACCAATCATGAATTCAGCAATTTGCCCAAAACAAAAACAACCAAATGCTTGATGCATTAAAACAAAAAACAGAAAATTGATAAAATAAGCATTTTTGGGTTATTCAGGTGTGTATCACGATTTTCATTTGCAATACCCAAGCTAGCTACATACACTGGACGTCAAAATACTATCTGTGTGTTTGATGTGACGTATGCTGCATCCTGCATGTCACGAGCTAATACTGTGGCTCACTTACAATATTTCAGGCAATGTCAATAGAAATGGCAATGGCAATGTCAAAACAAATATTTGATGGGCATTTCCTTGATGTCAATTTAAATTTCAATAATTTTTAGTTACATTTGATTATTTTTTCCGTTTTTTTTTCAGTCAGTAAATTGTTTCACTCACGGCAGGCACTCTTTTAAAATATCGAAAAGGCAGTCAAATTGAAGGGAAGCCATTTTGAAATGCTGCAATATATTACCTCAGAGATGGAAAGCAATTATTGTCTTTCATCGATCAGGCACTATTGCCATTGCCAAAGCTTCTCCATTGGCAATATTCAGGGCAATGACAATATGTGAGGCATTTTATTGCGTTAAATATTGCTTGTGGAGCCCTTGGGCAAGCAAGTTAAAAATTGAGCGTTTATTTTTTCTATATCCCAGCTTTAATTCCATACCAACATTTTCTACATCCTATTACATTGAAGTATCGTCGAATGTTTCGAGATATTTGAATCTGTGGTGTCTCATGTATTTTTGACACTAACTAATTGGCCTCATTCAGATGTCGGTACGATAGCCTATCTAAGATAGGTTAGTATCCACTGAAGATCCTGAACAACCAACATCGGATATGTTAAATTTGTATGGGTTTGTGCATATGGTTTTGACATTTCTCATGGGATACAAAAGTATACCAAAGTTCTTCGGATAGCTTGGGATTTTTTTTGTGGCAGCATCTGTTTCGTCATCAGCTGTATTTTTACATGGGAATACAACAATTCCAACCTATCCGGATAGCTATAGTTCTGTTTCTGAATGCGGCCATTTGCTCGATATTTGCAACTACGCAGTAGAAATTTCAATGTAGCGTTCTATTGGGAGTAGTTCCTTGATGCCAACTAAGAAGTTTCTGAACGCAACTGAAAAGATGATGGAAAGCTAAATGAAGCAATAAAATGAAAGACTATTGTATTAAATTATTATTAAATGATTAACTGATTTAATGATAGTAAAAGTATGTATATACAAAAGCATTTATTAAAGTTAATTGCGTGTGATCTGTTGGAGGCCAGGCGATAGACTCTCCGAATCTTTGGAGGAAGCCAGACAGGAATTTATTTGAATGTTGGTAAGCTCCCTTTTGGGACTTTTTGTACGTTTGGAATTTAGGGTTATAGTTTGTTACTTTTTTTGGTACAGTTGGAGTCAACCTGTTGAATTACACTTGGAGTCAAGTTTCTGGAACTTGGTGTTCACACCTAGATGTTGCGACTGGCGATGCAGTGTCACCACAAGTCTCTCAACTTGCTTCTCTTAGCTTCTTGCCTAAGTGGTCTCGGGATTAAACAACAACAAGACTCCCTTTTTTATATAGCGGGAAGATAGTTGCCTCCCGGAAACTTGCAGGTACGACAGCTGTTTCAAAAATTCTGTTATATTCCAAAGTGAGGAGTTGAAAGAAATTTGGTGTAGCATTTTTGAAATATTCAAACGGTACCCTATATTCTCCCGGCGCTTTATCTTTTTTCGCTTTTATAATTACCGATTTTACCTAAACTTGGGAAATAGATGGATCCAGATATTCATCTACGATTAAAGGTGCTGCATACTGAAATGATGGTAACGTTTGGTTTGTGTTCAGCAGATTCACAAAATGGATTTTTAGTTGCTCAATGTGAATATCTGTAGTAATTTGTGTCTTTCTGCCACTCACAATCCTAACTGCTTTCCAGAACTCCATTGATGTTTACGCTTTATTTATTATTTCAATGTTTCTTTCATCAAAATTTCGTTTTTTAGCTTTACAAATCTTTTTGAAGTTTTTGTTTACCGTTGCGTATAAGATTCTAAAGTTAATGTTGTTGGTTTTCCTGAATAATTTCAAATACACAAAAGATAAGTTTCTGGCTCTCGCACTTTCCTTCCCGATGTCTTTGAAGGGGCTGCTTTCTTGATAAAATTGGTCAAGGTGTCTATGTCAAGATTAGTCAGACCGTTGCAGCTTACGTAAGTATTAATCTGTTCGTCTAGATTACATTGGAATAATTCTCTGAAGCTGTCTTTCCAATGTAGTTTCAGAAGAAGATCCAGTGTAGGCTCATTAATTTCTACCCGAAGCGTTTTAGTTTTAAAGGATACATCTAACGGCATGTGATCCGAAAATGTTTTTCCCGCCACTCTTAACTCATCAAAAATAATGTTCCAGTCCCAGGATAAAATGCAATAGTCTATATCTGAGCAGGCTGTTCCACGTATAAACGTGTATTCGCCATTATGATCCCCTTCACAGCTTCAACCGACAATCCAAAGCGTCTGCCAGTTTAAGGATTTTGGTCCCCTTCGCATCATCGCACACCTCGTCTTTTGATTTACGTTCGCAATAAATGTGGGTCGTGTCTACTCCGCTATTAAAATTGTTTTGTGTTAAGCCGGTTCTCCATTAAAATCACCGATTAGCATCAGATTTTCAGGACCTAGCATATTAATCAGGTTTCGTAGCTTATCAAAGTCGCGTTGCCAGTGACTGCAATCGAAATAAATTGGAACAACATAGTGGGTCCTTTCTTCAATTCTGATTTCAATTATTCTTTCGTGTTCTAAGTTTTTAAAATGGATTACAGTATCTTTGAGGTGTTTTTTGTATCCGAATAATTCGCCACCACTTCCTCTGCCAAATAGGTTACTTTTAACAGCTGATATACATTCTATTTCGCAGTTCATAAAAATATTCTTAAAACTTTTGTTTTCATAATCTATAATATAAGTTTCAAATAAAATAAAAATATCAAATTCCTTAATATAATTAAAAAAACTCGGTATATAAACTTTTGTTTTTTAGCCCAGCGACATTATAGCTTAAAATTTTAAGTGTTGCAAAATGAACGTTCGCTTGGCAGACGGTTTCCTCTCAATTAGACGTTACACCCTGTGAACACCCACTTGTGTGTCCACCCGCAACATGTACAGCGGCTTCAGCGTCCATTCTGCTAGCAATTTGAAGTCTGACATTTCGTCATCGGAACAACCAACTACAAAACAATATATCGTTCGATTTTCGAACAAATGTCACAAATCTATCCAAAGCAGACCTCTGCTTTTAGTTTTATCGAAAGCAGATTCTTGTTTTTGTAATGTGTGTTAATCCTTCTTTACTGCGCATAGTTTTCCAAAAAAAAACAGGGCTTATATAAATGAAAAATCAACACTGGAAAAATTTTATAATTTAAATGCAGACAAAGTACTCTAAAAACCAATTTTTTGTGTTTCAACTGACTTTCTATGAGGTGCATATTTTTTAAAATAAATTAATTAAATCAAATATAATGTATTACTTATTTATTTTAAATCCAATTTTCATTGATTTGCCAATAAATTGCAACCATTCAATTGCTTATCGCTATGGTCCGTGCTTAATATTAAATGAGCATCTCTGCGCTCTAGAAAATGATCAGTTAAATGAGCTCTGATGGCTCAGGTGTTGATTGAATAAACTAAGCCTCTTAATCAATGACACAGATAAGAGGCTCACTTTCATTATATTACCTATACGTTAAATCGTTTGCCAGTAAACTGCAAAAACTGTACCATAGCAGCAACAAGAGCACCAAACAAAACAAACAAACCCAAAAAAAAAAAAAAAAATAAAGGGAACATTTTAATTTATTTATCGGCTAAGCCCTTGATATGTGACCACAAACGACCAACATACAGTTACGAATCCTTTTTATTTTGCGTTCACTGATGTCCACACCAACTGGACCTGGATAGGGACACTAGCACAGAATATCATTTGCCTCAAAAGATAGAAGTTGTCTGGTAATTTAAGTAGCCTTTTCAGACGAACGAACGACACACTACTCGTACTTTAGTAAGCTACGGCAGGCGGCAGGACAGAACATATTACTGAGATCTCATTGCCGTTAGTGTTATCTCCTACCTCGTGCGTCGTCGTCGGTGTTGGTGTCGATGTCGTCGCATCTAATCGAAATGTAATCAATGCTTGTATTGGCAAAAATCTATAGGAAAATGTTCAACTGGCTGTCTGTTTTTGGATGCTGATGATATGGGTATCAGTAACGTGCCAGAGTTTTATGGGTACATACATATATACATTTGTTTGTGTGCAAATGTGGAAGCTATAAAGTGAATGGCATACGACCGTTTTCGAAAAAAGGAGTACTTCGCTCCCAAAAACAACATATCTGCCCTTGCACTTCACCCGTCCCCAAAATTGATGATGTTTCGAGAAGGACCACAGATAGACTCTGTACATATATCTTTAGGGAGCTGTGTAAGAGAAAGAATGTACATTTTGGAGTACTATAATACAAGGCTATACAAGGCCGAGTATATATCTTTGTAATGGGTGTCATTTCGAACGAAAGGTTGGCTTTGATCGGCTTAAGAGCGTTGAAAAACGAAGCACTTCTTCTTTCATTTATGTCAATTTCTGTTAAGATATACTACTACTCATGCGACAACGACAATGTTGAATCGAATTGCTCACTAGATCAGGATAATAGAATTGGCGGGTTGGCGGAGAAGTGGCAGATTGGCTGTGCGGCGCGCGGTGCGGTCATATAATAAGGGATATAATTTACGAAACGACTTTGCGTCAACAGAAATAACAAAGCAAGGCCAACAAAAATCGATGACAACCAATGTTTGCCATATTCAGTTTGGTACGTACTTTATTTTTTTTTTCATTTACTGTACAGTGCTGTTAGGAAAAAAATTACTAATTAACTTTTTAATGTGTAACATCTTTCCACTGGGTCTCCTGCAATCAGTGGGAGTGATTTCGTTAGATTACACAAAACAAGTGGGCCAGTAATTTTGTCTATCTGCAAGTCAATTTTCAGCCTAAACGGTTGAACTGATTTTTTTGGAAATTGATAATTATAAGCGTCTTAGGTGATTACCTCGATTCTCTTTTCCCAAAAATAACGGAACGGGTGGCAATAGCGCAGTGAATAAAGTGCTTGATTGCTAACTAGGAAGTGTGG
This sequence comes from Philhelius pedissequus, assembly GCA_910595825.1. Taxonomy (NCBI): domain Eukaryota; kingdom Metazoa; phylum Arthropoda; class Insecta; order Diptera; family Syrphidae; genus Philhelius; species Philhelius pedissequus. The sequence goes on along the minus strand of OU343162.1, from coordinate 159,799,725 downwards.
TTTCGATCCCCACACTAGGCGCATTCTTTCTATACCTCCAATTTTAATTGGATACCGCCCATGGGTTAAAATGAGACAGCCAATACCTCGTTCTCAAATCTACTGTGCCAAACTAGTGCCGTGCAATTCAGGTTGCATGTAAAAGATCTTAGGTCTTACTGGCATATAGTTAAATTAAAAAAAATAATATCATCCAATATTTGGTACCAGAGATAGAAAAATGTTAATTATCTGGAAAACTACTCTAACGATGTTGAGAAAAAATTGCATTGCACTATTGTAGGCTTCATTTTGGTGTAAGAATTTGTTTTATTTTTTTTCGATTTTTTCATTAATGGCTTAACAGATTTCGATCAACATTTTATTGCAGAAGGTCCTTCAAATTTTTGATAATACTGCATACCAAAATTTTCGAAAAATATTGAAAAAATCGATTTTTTGGAAAATTCAATATTTTGAAAACGGGTGTATGATTTTCTATAATGCTAGAAAATCGTACTAACTGTTAAATGATTCAACATAGTGAATGTATCATATACACCAAATAAAAAAAACAAAAACACTGCTTCTATTTATAGTACACGAATTTTTTTGTGGCCGAAATACTATTTCATTGTCATGTGATAAAAACACTCATACGCCATACACCCTTTAACAAAAAAAAAAAATTTGAGTGAAACTTATTTTACTTGAATGACAAATATCTTTGATTCAAATCACACAAGTTGATTAATATTAGCTTGTAATTAGTTTGAAAACCTGAGTAGAGTTTAACGCACTGCTTGTATATGTATAAGTGGTGCTTTGCGTACTACTCCAACTGCAGTGCTTGAAATACTTTTTAATCTGACACCCATATATATTTTCAGCAAGCAATCCGCAACCTGCTCAGCTATTCGCCTGAAGGCGACCTCACAGGTGAACACCTTCAGTATCCCACAAAGTAACACAGACTACAACATACCCCAACCATTTTTTAATAAAAACTTTCAGGTAAGCATACCCTCCAGATCACAGCGGGAGGATTATGCTTTCTTGGAAGATGGGAAAATTCAGTTTTTCATCGATGGGTCAAAAACAATAGATGGTGCAGGGGGTGGTGTTTAGTCTAACAGACTAAATCTTAGTCTCTCCTTCCGTCTTCCTAACCATTGTAGCGTGTTCCAGGCGGAATAAATGGCAATTAAGGAGGTTCTATCCTGGCTCAAAGAAAACGTGATATCTGCAAATGATATCATCATTTTCTCCGACAGCCAGGCAGCGCTGAAATCTCTGGATTCAATCTCCACTAACTCTAAAACATCCGTCGCCTGTCGATAATCTCTCAAAGAGATGGCGGAACAGTTCAACATTCACCTATTCTGGGTGCGGGGGCATAGAGATATTCCGGGAAAGTGCAGGGCCGACGAACTCACCAAACAAGGAACAACACTACTCATTTCAACTGACTACAGTAACCTGGGTATTCCAATCGCTACATGTACATTTATGCTAAGACTAAATGCTATGGAGAGGACAAATCTTTGGTGGACTAGTGGTAACACATGTCTAGCGATTTGGCGAAAACTGGACCTTAAACGCTCTAAGGCTTTGACCTCTCTATGCAGACGGCACATTAGCTGCACTATAAGTGGCATCACAGGACACTGCCTCATAGGTAGACATGTTGTAAGACTCGGCGTGCTCGCAAACGACTTTTGCCGAAGCTGTTTAGATCAGCAGGAGAAGGAAACTATTCTGCATCTCCAGACGAAGACTTCTTCTGGGAGACTCCTTCTTCAGTGACATTAATGAACTAGCACACTTAGACATTAATTCTCTTCTCAGCTCAAAATGGTTTTAAGTTCTTTCTTTTGGGGCAAAAAACCCAACTCCTGTGCTATCACAATGGTCCTTTCTTTTTGGACTAAGTGCGTTAGTTAGTTACTTTTAACAGCTAACAGCCACTATAACCTAACCTAACCTAACCTAGCTTGAAAACCAGGTAAATAGGTATCGTTGGAAATTCGATTGGCATATGTGTATATTGTTTCAGTATTGAGGATTTTAGAAGACTCAAAAATCATCCCAATCACAAATATACACTCCAAAAGATGGCGCTATTATCAATACATGCCAAAAAAGGAAAATTAATATTTTTTTTCGCGAAATGTCCCAAAAGCGAGTAAATGGACGCACCCTTTTTAGACTCAACACCTTGTTTAGTTTTGACTCACCTACTTAATTAATTGATTTTTTTTTTTATTAAAAATTGTCTACACAGCAGTGTTAGGCATGTTTTTCTTAAATAATATCTCAAATAATGGGTCGTTTTGCAGAAAATTGGATTTTTTTAAATGGGCTTTTTAATGTTTTTCTTTTTGTCTCTATGCCTGTCTGTTCTACTGTCTATCCTTCATTGTGTCGTGGTATTTTTGCATTCTCTTATTATTATTATTACTTCTCCCTCATTGAATCGCATTAAAAGAAAATTGATTAGTAATTCAATGCTGTGACATATAGTAGTATGAGTAGCACCCAGCGCAGGCGAATTTTTTTCGTTTTTTTTTTTTTTTTTTTTTTTTATTGGAATATCCTTATGCAAGGGCATGCTAATTCCCAGCATTGACAAAGTGGGTATATTTACATTTAAAAGTGAAAACATTTAATCTTGATTGGTGATAAGAGGGGGTTGGGGGCCGTGGGGGGGGGGGGTGATGTTGTAAATAGGACGGTGCCATGTGCGTTGTACGAATTGTAATGAAAGGAAAAACAAGGATCCTTTATCATTCTCTGGTACAAAAATGTATACTATACACATACATATGCATAAGTAGACACATAATATGGGGGTAATGCTATGTTTAAATGTAACTGCTTTTTGTATGATCATAAATTAAGAACACATCTGAGGTTTAATTACAAAATAAATGGGTTTAATGTCTCGGCAACGAATGGATTCTTGCCACTGGACACTATAGTGGTCTTCTAAATGGTCCTTGAAACTTGCATGTAAGTATGTATACATAAAAGCTGAATGTGGTGTGCACATTACATACTATATACGAGCATGTACCTATATAGTAAAGTTAAGATATAGACAGTTAATATAGAGGCAACAGAGTGGTCATCAATTATCCGTTTTTCATTATAATTTGGGAAAGGACTTGTTAATAGAGCGAACGTTATTTAAGTTCTAAGAATTTGGTGTAGGCGTAGAAGTGAATTAAATGAAAATAGACAGACGTTCAATAAAAAAAAATCACAAATATCGAACAAAAAATATAATGCCGATTTTTGAGCAAGCTTAAGCAACACAAGGACGAATTAGGCATTTCCAGAAATTTACTTTGTATTTACTATTTCTCATTTTGACATTTGTTAATTAGACTAAATTAATCATCTATATTACCTCGCTTACATGTGGTTTTGGTAGTCGCACCATTGTGTTGAAATGAGCTTTAACCCAATCGATTCTAATTCAGGAGCGGTTAAATTTTGTGATGAAAAACCTTAGTTGAGGTGTTGGTTTGGTATACACAATTTTTTTAAATATTTTTAACTAGAGAAACCCAAGCAGTAATCTAGACATCTTTTCAACTCAACCCGGAATGGATCACTCATCCGATCCTGGTCCAACTTGAGATCTCAATTCTGCTTGTAAACACGAGTTACATTGTGTTTGGTGAAGAATGTTGCATTCTATTGTCGTTTTTTATTGGCCAACAACAGGGATTTTGATCAAGGATTGCGGATTTTTTGTTGGCAAATAGAACCCAAAATCTTTTTTTTTTTTTAATTGTATGTGTGTGTATTTATTTTGTTTCTAACAATAACGTTTGACGTTTCAGCAAATTTAGTTTTCCTTTGGTGTGTGTGCAAGTGGATGTTTCATGAACTAGTATATCCCTCTCTGTGATCCAAATTTCTGATTTTGATCCCGGATCAAAAAAAAATCGATAAGTTTGATTGAATAGAACGCGAAAACTGGTTGAGGATCAAAAAATAATTGAGGATCTTGGAGTTTAGATGAATAGAAAACGACATATTGTACCTATACATCTAGCGATTGTTGTATGTTGGATTTTTGAAGCTGTTTCCTTTCACAGAGGGTAATTAGTTGCTGTAAATTTAATTGACGTTTTCTTTTAATTGTTTTCTTTAAAATATTGTGTTTTAAACAACGTAAACTGACCTCTTCACCTTATCTGTTATAATCGTGAATATGAAAACAATCTCCTCAAACCTTTGTCCGGTGAGATTTTGTTCACTCCTCTTACTTGTGGCCCTTCTTTCCATATGTTGCCAGCAACTTAGTTTCTTTGTACACAAAATGCCGTAAGGTTCGCCCACACTATCGCATCGTAATCAAATTTTGGTAAAACTGAGTTGTTTTGATGTTGGTTAAGATTTTTCCACACATTAACTAGAAATGTTTCCCATTTGCTTAAAAACTATTTCAGAAAACTTCAGCAACATTTCAGAAATATTTCCTATTTTATGTATCCAGGTTAGTGATTTAAGATTAATTGCAATTGAAAGTAGTAGAAGTGATAGCGTCGTGATTCATCATTATGAAAAAAATTCACACTCTGCGCGACATTTGTTATATTTATGAATGAAAAATTACTTACTCTCTCTCTCTAAGTTTGAGAAACAAAGAAAGTTTTCCGTTCGAAATAGGAAACAGAGAAAGATTTCATAAACATTTTAGAAATGTTTCTTTGTTTCTGAAATGTTTTTCAAATATTTCTGAAATAATTCGAAAATGCTTCTTTGCTGTAGACATACTTTCCCTTAGTGGTAAATTTGTAAAATGATTTTCTAGCAAGAAAGTGGTCATTTTCATGGCCATTTGCCACAAATTATTTTTTTTTTCAACAATGCAAGAACAAATGGAGCCAAAAGACACGCATGTAATGTAATTTCCAATCGAAGAGATTCTCGCTTTAGTTATGCAACAGTGTTACGTCACGTCGTTATTTTGCAATACCCATGCTTATTACAAATTGTCACACTATATTCGCATTCCACATACCATCCACACTTTGTGATTGGGTAAGACTGAAACGAATATGCAAAATGGTGAAATAAACTCAAGGCTGAATGTTGCTCTTAATTTGCGTCTAAAATGAAAGAAGCACGAAAAATATTGCAACCAAGAATTAAACAATATCGTGTTTCCTACTAGGAGCACTCTATTGGAAACTTATAATCGTTTTAATAATCCCAATAAAGTAAGAAGTTTCGAAATGACAGCGTTTAGTATAATTCGTATGAAATTCTTTTGAAATTTTGTAACTAAATACTGACATTTTAAATTATTTACTTTATTTTGTTGATCGTGTCTTTCTGATTCTTATATTAATTATATTAAGACCGAATTCCCCTAGAAGAATATAATTCACAGTGCTTTAAAGCTGTAATTTTTATTTATCGACTAATATATTGCGTCTTAGAAAGGTACTACAGCATCTAACTGATGAGCTCATCTGTAGTACCTGGGCGAAACGCATATTAATTTGGACTAAAGGTCGCAAAAAAATTCAATTATAATTATATTAAGTGCTTTAAAAAAATTTTTCTGAACAAAATTTTCTAAAAATTTGTATATAAATACATATGTAAAACACGTTTCATTATTTTCTTTAAAAAATTAATTTTTTGGCCCACCCTATTTTGCAATTCACTTTTTCTTACATTTAAACATATTTAAATATCATAAAAATCGGCCAAAGAACAGCAAAGTTCACATTTTGAATTCGGCCAATTTTAGGTCACCGATTTTAGTAAATTTTAACGTCGCGTCGGTTCGAATTTTGATGGTTTAACAATTTCAACTCAATGATTTAATCTCACCGATTAACTCAGTTAAATCTCCTCTAATAGTTTGACACTTATTTAACAAGAAGGACGAGATCTCGTCACACTCACGTCTCGCTTTCTGTTCAAAAATAAAGAATTCTTTTAAATGCATGGCAATGCTATTTTAGATTTGTCAGCGGACTTATGATTCTTCGTATATGGCAATGCAGGTCTAAGTTTGCTAACAAAACAGTTTTGTTTGTTTTGTTTATTTTCTGTATTTTTTTTTTATTTTACGAAAATTAATTTTTTAATTTTAATTATTTAGATTTTGAGTAAATTATACAAAAGATTGAAAAAGTGTGATTTAGATTTAAACTTTATTTTTTGGTTCTGATGGTTGCATTTTAAATAAGACAATAGGTATATCTTTGTCCTGTCCTGAATCTATGTTGATTCTAAAAGAAACCGTTTTTTTTATTCACATTTGTTTTTGGTTCGTTTCATTTTTTTACTTGCGATTATAGGTACTATAAGGCAAGTTATGTATTCGTAAAAAAAAAAAATTTTTTTCTAACAATCAAACATGACATTACGATCGTAGAGAACACCAAAAATGTGGGTCCCGCAATTCCGTCTGTCTGTCTGTGTGTCTGTCCTCGAGTCTGCAGCCTAAACGGTTCGGTGGATTTGCTTCAAACTTGGTACATATTATTTTTTCGGTAATATGCCCACACTTTTTTTTTCACTTTTTTTAAGACGACAAATAACAGCAGCCCCCATACATTTTTTTTTGCCAAAAACAAAAATCAAATTTTTCTCAAAAACGGCTCCAACGATTTTTTATAAAAAAAAATCAGTTCAATAATGAAGGGAATGGGTACCTTTTAATAATTTTTTTTTTTTGGAAAACAAATTATTTTTGGTACCTCTAGTAGAACCATTTTTTTGGTTTTCGGTTTTCTCGGAAACGGTTAATTTGATTTTTTTGAATTTTTTTACGCTGAAGCTCCTAAAAAGGTTAAACACTATTGTATACCAAAATTTTTCAAAAACAATTTTTTTGTGGAAATTAACTTTTTTTTTGAAAACTCAAAATTTCGAAAACGACTCAATAGATTTTTTCAAAACTTCGTATTTGGTGGTGTTTTGACATTATCTTAAATAGTTTAAAAAACTATTTTTTTTAAATAAAGAACAACGGTACCTCCCATACAAATGTTAAAAAACCGTTAAGAAAAAAATGTATTTCTCGAAAACGGCTCCAAGATTTTTTATAAAAAAAATTGTGTGTTCTTAGATTAGTACAGTTCACTTTCAAGTATAAAAATATTTTTTTTGCGTACTTATTAACGGTACTTCCCATAGAACCACTTTTCATAATGTCGATTTTCTCAATATTGGATGAACCGATTAAAATATTTTTTTTTATAAAAATGCTCCCTAAAATTGTTAATAAAACTGCATATTTTTTAAAAAATAAATAAATTTTTTTTTTGAAAAATCGATTTTTCAAAAACCAGTCACAGAATTTTTTTGAAATTTGAATTTATTTTGTATATTAATAATATCTTCAAAATGGCGTTTCAATTTTTTTTTGTAAAAATGTTTTCAAAATTTTATACATAAAAAATTAATTTATTAAAAAACCGCTCCAACGATTTTTGAAATTTTTTTTTGATATATTTTTATTTATGAATTCAAATTGCATCTTTGTTTTCCCCCAAACTATAACGACTAAGCAATATAAAAACATTTAATTATGTGTATTATCCATTTATGTCTACCTTATTATTATGCCCTTTTAATGAATTTTTGCGTATGCCACTGAATACTAAATACAATGTAGGCCCTCATACATTTATATATATATTTGTTTTTTTTTATGTAAATGCTTAAAGAATAGTAAAGTAATTTGGCCTATGAGAATAAAACCTTGACATTAAGTCTTTTATAAATGAGTGAAAAGAGAATAAGTTTTCGTTTTTTTTTCTTGGTTCGCTTAGGTGAAGCAATGCCATTTTGAAGACATTTTTCAGGGGGTGCTGAAGGTTTCGGTGAAGATGGTATTATCTGAAACCGATCATACGCTCTCGCTTGGGGGAATGGGGGAATGTAAGAATGGCAGAAGATTTCTTTGGTAGGGTATGTAATGGCCTCACTGCAACAACATCCGCAGTGCCTTGGTGTGACAATAGTCCATTCGTCTTTATTTTTCCATTTCCTTTCTTTTTCCTTAGGCCTGATTTGTGTTTTTTGGTTGCAGGTGAGGTTAAGATTCCGGGGCAAGATCCCCCGTCCGACGAGCGGATGCCGTGCATAGCAAGCAGGCCACGCCCGAACTTAGCATTCTTTCCCTTTTTCGACCTTTGCCTTTCTAATCTACTAGTCCGTCTTTTTCCTACCTATCACCACTACCGCCACCTATCCTCCTCGTCTTGCTCGCAACAAAAATGGTTCTTTAATGAAAAATATGTATTCAAATGTTTTGAACAAAATGTTTTTTTTTTTAATATTTATTGTGGATTGTTTTGTTTAAAAACCTAAAGCAAAACTTGGAGTGCAAAATTCTGTTGGTTTTTTTTAGCAGAAAACATGTCGGTTTGACATGTGACTGACAGCTTCAAAGAAAATTCTTACACGCAACGAACCAAAAGAAGTTTTACTTCAAAAATTTCATTCGCCATGAATACAAATTTTCAATATGAACGATAGTGTTATATTTAAATTAGTTTAGTTGGTCACATTTACACGGTGAAGTTTGTTGGTCATAGCTGAAACCCTACAAAATTACACAGTGTTTTCTGTGTTTGTAGAAGGGTTATAGAATAAAAGAAAAATTTATTCGCATTTGCAGGTCGCAGTTAATATGCAAAGCACTTAACTGTATTTACACTCGTAGGTAAAGAGCTTTTTCGGAATTTCGTCTTTATCATATTTTGCTGTGGAACAAATGTTTTTTTCGGAATTTTTGAATTTTGATGCCGATGTACCACAAGGTAGGGTACTATGTATATCATACCAGTTTCATATTGCCACCGTGAACTTTTATTAAAGGCCCCTAACTTAACAACAACTTACTTTTGAAAAGGAGAGTAAATTATTTTATTTGAAACACCCTATGCATACATAGGGTTGCCATGTTTGACTGACTAAATTAGGTATTCTTTTCCATCGTTAATCTAGTTCAACACCAAATATTATTTCCAAAAGCCTACAATGTATTACACAAAATTTGGCATTATTTAAAAAAATTGAGCTTAAAACTTAAAGGAGGATACTTCTAAGGGACACTTACTCATTGTAAACTTATTCATTTGGCGTTTAACTGCAAAATCATCATTATCTATAAATCAGCAATTCTTTTGTCGCGTCGCGTCGATATTATGAAAATGGTTTTAAAAGTCGAATTGTAAAGAAAATGTCGAAACATCCACACACAATGTCTGTATATTTCATTTTCACAGCATTTTTTTTGTGTTGAAAATAAAACAACCAAAACCATATACGCCTTCGTTTCGATTGGGAAACTAATTTTTTGTCGCTGCTGTCAGGCGCAATGCCACTGCATGAACCTTTCCCACCCATGAAAGTCATAAATCTTTGACAGAAGCCAGTTGGTTGGCTATTAACATGCATTCATAGTTCAGTGCCAGCAAACCAGCAGGATGCATTCCAGCACCCAAAAACCAACCGACAAACGCGACGCAACGACGATGAATATGGAAGCGACACAATCACAAGGACAAGCGACACGGACGACGAACGACGATGGTGCTGCAGTGATTGCGGCAGAATTCAATATGAACGAATCCCATTCCTCTGCATGTTCTTGAAGCATTTTCACACAGAATCATTCCGGTGTGTAGCAAAAACCATTCTTTTACAGTATATATACAGTCTTCCAAGAAGAGTGCCAGGACAAGTGAAATATATGTGTGATTTCATGTTCTTCCTTTGCTTTCTTAAGTATTTTTATAGGTCTTGTGCACTTACAAAAGCTAATGCTGTGTATGCTGTTCGCAGCCAAAAAGTGAATCCTGCAAAGGTGTTCGAATTTAATAAAGAAATCCTTGTGCTGGTTCCAAAAAGGATATCAGGGCCATTTCGACACACAATTTACTGCCCGAATAACGAAACCAAAATCATTTAAGATAAGCAACCACCCGCATATGACCGTGGCTGGATTTCTGGCTTGTTGGAAAAACGCTTCCGTTTTCAATTTAACTTAATTGATTCAAGCAGGCAACAAAATGGTGGTCTCACTTTTCACATACAGGACGACACCACAAAACGAAACGTTATCCTTTCTAGGATAAAATTAAAAAAAAAATTCTAGGTCGCCCGGTTATGCTACAGTAGCTAAAGTTGTCCTCTGTCGAACTAAAATTATAATTTCAACGATTTTTTGAACGGCAGAAGTCCTGTTCGTTGTTTTGCCATAACTTCCTTCCTTTTGATAGGAGGTGCATAAACCATACGAATTTCCATACCTTGATCATACACATCACCATCACCTCCTCCCACACTATAAGAGTATGAATAAAAATGCCGGTAACAAAACAAAAAGAAATATTAGCTCGCGAAAAATATGCAATTTTTAAACGGATGCACACACGAGCGCACATCCTCGCTTAGAAACGCTTTGCCATGGCTGTTGTTGATGTTGATGCTAAAAATAATATGCAATGTTTGAAAATATAGAGCAAAACCGTCAATATGGCGCATCGGTTTTGAATATAAAATGGCTTAGATATACATTTCGTGCAATACAAGCGTCTCTGAGGAAAGTGCATAGTTTCAAGTTATGCTTTTAGTGTTTTTTTTTTCGGTTAGCTATAGGTTAGCCGAATTGAAGGCTGTTCGAAGCTCAGTTGGTAATTTGAAGCTTATATGTCTATAAAGAAAAGTGTACATTTAAATTAAATTAACAGGTCGAGCTTTGGGAAAGTCAGGAAGAAGTTTTCAGTCATTCGATTGGAGAAGTTCAAGAGAGCGATATCAACCATCTGCCTGCCTATGAACAGACTTGCTCAACTTTCGATGCAGAGCTAAATGTTGGGATTTGTAATGACCAAAATGGTTTTAAAACTACATTTCAGGCGTTTGTCAAAATAGTCACTAAACGGAAATAGAGTTTTTGACGTTTTTTGAGAACATTTTTTTATTGTTGGCTTATTCCGAGTCCGAGTATAAGTACTCGTATCTCATTATCCAGAAATTCATAGGTAGATCTAGGTAGGTAAGAATGGCGGTCAGAGCTTACTCGCATCTTAGACCCAAGTAGAGCTGGAAAGCGCCATTTTGATGGAAGAAATCGTGCAGATCTAAAACAACAATTTTTTTTAGCGGGAAAAAGAGTGGGTAGCCACTCTAGCGGATATTCGCTAGAGCCAATTCGAAAGACTGTATGTTTTCGATTTTAAATCAGACAGCTCTCTTAGATTAGAAAGGAAAGCTTTTCCATTGAATTCCATTCTTATAGTCTGGCCAAAGTTGGACACTTGCACAAGAATTGAAGCAGTGTCTCCTTTTCCAACTGGTTTTTATAGCTACGGCTAGTAGGTGTTATGAGGGAATGCCCAGATTTGCTTAGTGCTCCCCCAAAGTCCAGTTCACTCTGCAAGTGCAAGTAGTGACTTTCATTCCTATATCACACCTCGGCGTACAAAAGAGATCATTTGTGAGGGGTTTATAGTAGGTAGGGCAGTCATTTAGATTGTTCAACCTGCTGTTGGAATCCGAAAGAGAAAACTTGAAATAATTTAGGCATTCATAGCAGCAAGTGGAATAGAGTGATAGAGATGCTCTCTGCAAGCGAATGCCAGTCGGGCCAGTTCGTCTGCCCTTTTCATTACCCTCGATGGAACTGTGTCCTGAAACCCACATTAAAGCATCTGTCTAGGTTATCAAGCTCATTTCGGTATTGCTGATGAACTAGCTGGGATCAGGATTACTCCTTTGGAGGTGTGAAGCAGGTCATCTCTCAATGAATCCAATTGTAGGTAGAACCGTTTAAGTAACTGCTTTAAATACAATAAGGTTTTTTGGGACAAGTAATAATATTAACAAATTTCGAACACACCGATCTGACGAGCCATGATAAAATCCTGGAAAAGACCAACGAATTTCAAGCCGAAAATCATCACCTCTTTATCGATTTTAAAGCAGCATAAGATAGAATTAATTGTCAGGAGCCTGTATATAGCGATGACAGAGCTCGGGATCTCAGGAAACTGATTCAACTATCTCACGGGGCCCTAGAAAACAGACGGTGTAATGTACAATAGGGGAATATCTCCTCTGAACCATTTCAAAAATGCACAGGGATTCAAGAGGGAGATGCGCTAACATGTGACTTTTTCAGTCTTGTTCCGGAGCAGATAGTACCAGGGGTAAACATGGATGGTATTATCTTTCAAAAATCTGCCCAAATGCAAGAGTCCGCGGGCAATATTGACATCATTGGCCACTCCCAGTAATGTAAATGCCTTCACAATGATTGAAGAACAGGTAAAATTCGTTTGTCTTGAAGTGAAGGAACAAGAATATTCTATCACTAAACAAACAACTGTCCACCAGCTAGGAGAAAACATCACTATTAATAGCAAGGTAAGGAGTTCATTTAACTTGAAGTAAACATTAACTCCACGAATGATACCTTAGTGGAAATCCGACAAAGAATTACCTTAGAAAACTGCTGTTACTTCGGTTTGCCCAAATAGATAGAATCAAAACTTTTAACGCCAAAGACAAAGTGCACGCTCTTTCCTTTTTCTGCCAGTTAAGGCTTATGACACAGACTACTGGACGATAAACAGACAAATAATGGAGAATTGATACTGTGTTCTTTTAAAACAAAAATTCGTCAATGTATATTTGGTCATGTGTACGAGGAGGGCGAATGGACGAAAAGATGTAACCCAATAAGTCCAAATCACGTCGACTGCATTTGGCGAATGGACAACAAAGATGCAGCCAAGAAAATATTCGAATCCCAGCCCCAGGTTCGAGATAACAAAGAAGACCGAATCTCCTGTTTAAAGACCAAGTCGCCATAGGTAGTACAGTGCTTTGTCTGGATGACTGGAAACAGCGCACAGATATAGACACCCTCCATAAATCAAGAGCCGGATAAGCAAGTAAGTTCCGTCATCAATAATAGGATAGCATGGATCAAACAGCTCAGCTGTCAACTGTAACATGATGATTGGTCACACACTTTTGTTTCAACTAAACAAGTAACATAACTTAAATTTTTAATAATTTGTTATTATTAATATTTTGTAGAGTTTAAATTCGCAAAACATGGCACATTATATAAGACGAGAGTGAAAACAGTAAATAATAGCAAAAAAAAACTCATGCATTTTGAATCAGGTTTGAAGTAAGATTAAACTACACATTGATCCCCTTGTATATCTTTTTCTTCGAGTTGAAAAGGGTTTCGTTTTGACAGTTTAGTAAAATTATTTGATAACACATATTTTAATTGAGTTGGAAGACTCTTAAATTAATTTGACAGCCTGCACACGATGAAACAGGGTTGCCAGCAAGTTTTAGTTTGTTAGAAAGAAGGGCAAGAAGTAAGGGGAGTGACGAAAAATCTCCACGATTTGAAGAGATTTGTTTGAAGTTGAGTTCACTATGAGTAGTGTGCTTTCAAACCAAGAAACATTAAATGGAAACAAAAAATCTCCACCAATTTTGTTTCCTCGTGCTACTATCGCACGGAGGAAGCTCCAGCGCTGTGGGAGAGCGGACTTCGAAGAAAATGGACACGTTCAGTAGAGGTATGCGAAATAAAAGTTAGACAAGTCTCTAAGCTCTGATTGGCCAGCTGTCAAAAAAAATAACTGTCCATGCTGTTAATTATTATCTACGGGACATTTTTTGGATAACAACATTGATGGGGGGTTTAATTTTGTTCAAATCAATCGACAAACTGTCAAACTGATCAAATGACACCAAGGAAAATGGTTTAATCATAAAACGACTGACAACCAAGTTGCATCGTAACTATGAAATCATAGCTCTTCCATATAACAATTCGCTGCTTATTCTTGATAGTAAATAAGAGTTTATTTTTTTAAAATTCGTTCTTGGACGGAATCAAAGCCGCGATTGAAGTTTCGATAAGAAGTCCATAATCCGATGATTTTTATATACTCCCAAATTCTGTAATTTAGGCAAATAGTTTAAATAGTTGAATTATTCTTTTCGCCAAAACAAGCTTATATACCTTTAAACTCTATGATTAGTAACTTCCAACTCCAATTTTTTCTGATCTTAGTACATATTTATCTCGGACATTCCCATCCCTAGTCATATTTTCTCCCCTGAGCTATAAGCACGAAATAAAAATTCCTGACATTCAAGTATTCAGTCGGCGAATACACCACAGGAAGGTCTATGGACAAACACAGTCAATTTGGCGGCAGGTAAATTAACTTTGGAATCCAATGACACATTTTCATTTTCTCATCTCTAAAACCATCTTATTGTTAAACTTTCCATTTTGTGTCCAAACCGTATGCGAAAGATTCAAAACCAATCAGGGCAATCCTCAAAAAATCTGCAAAACCAACAAAAAAAATCCTACGAAATTGCAACATCTGTGTCCGATCCGCGATACGAACGACTCTTTCGGAATGCCAGTGAAGCACCACGTAAATTGCTTTGTTCCCAGAGAACAAAATCGACTTCAAACTTCCGACGACACGTGAGATTTCCTATAAAATTTCCAATTTAAATGCAGATCCTTCCAATTCTAAAACCAAAAAAAAAAACTTCCGCCATTCAATCATACACTTTCAGCTGAAGAAAAATCCGTCAATGTGCTTTCATCAGCAGCAGCCAGCCAACATAACAACCATACAACTACCAACAACTACAGCTACATATATTGGTACCAAATTTTGTTGGTTGGCCAAAGGAAATACCAAAACAACCGACAACGATGAACACGCATCGCATAGACTGCCACATTGTATAACCGGAAATTAGTTACAAAAGCCTTTGGTCGATAAGTTTCTGACCAAGCAAACAGCACTAACATAATGTTTACATGGCACTTTCTATAAGCCATAATAGAAGAGTCGATTACAAAGGATTCCAACCTAAGACGTCTATACTTGGCTCTCTATTGTTGTCATCATCGATGGAAGGCAAACTTCAACAAAAACCAGAAAAAATCATATTTTAAACAAAGTCCTTGCAAGAGTTGTCTGCATGTTTGGCTTGGTATTGGTATGGTATGTGTGTTAACTAATAATAATAATATTGTAATAAGGTCGCATAAATAAACTTTTAAAGGATAACGATAACAGGATCAATTGCAGATGCAAAGCACACCACCACCAGAAGTAGACCGCACACAAATGACAGCTCCAGCACCCGATACGACTAAATGCTGCTGTAACAGCAGGACGACACACCACATCTATAAAGTGCCCACAGAGTGTGTATTTCACAAAGAGGGCGCTGCGCTAACGCACTAAGCCCATGCCAGGACCAAAAGCGAGTGGCAACAACCATATAGAACAAAAACAGAACGTCAAAGGGGGGGGGGGCAAGTGAAAACTAAACAAACAAAGTCCGGCCTTGCGTTCATCGCCTTAACTTGTTGTCCTTGGGATCAGAAGTCAGCATCAGCTTCGGCAGAGCATTGAGTGGCGGGCATGATGTGGTGTGGGCCCCAGAGGAATTATATCCATGTTAATGTTGTACTAAGCACCAAGTTTTCTGGCTTTACTGCAGAAGGACTAGTCCAAGGACATTTTATACCGGTCTACTTTGGTATAGGTGACCAAAGGGAGAACATAGAGTGCGGTTAGCAGAAGGATTTTCTTCGAGTCCTTCCTATCCAATGGAATTACGAATATTTGTGAATACTATCTTCTGTGTATAGATTCGTATAATATTGGTGGTGTTCTTCATTGTTGACTTAACTATGGCGAATATTGATATTGTGGCTTTGCAATTAAACAGTTAAGTGGCTTCATATAGTCCTTAGAGATATTGCCTATGTATATCTACATATTTATATATACATGACGCAACAGCAGGAGCAACATGTTATTCATTCGTATAGATACTATAAGTATGTTTTGTTAGCAATTTCTGGATGAGGTCTTTCAATTCCCATTCAAGCATGCTAAACATGGCCGCAAATGCATTTATGGGCAATCGAAATATCTCTTAGAATATACTACACATATCTCCTTAAAGGAGTATTGGCTTTACATATAAGAATAACATTGTATTATGTCCATTATATAAAGATGAATAAGTTATTCTTGTAAAGATGGGATATATTATGGGTCATACATTTCAGGATTAATTTTTAAATATTTACTCGTAATTCCCCTGATGCATTTCACAAAAGTCTTTAATTCATTTAGTAAGATGTAACATACAAATTTGTTTACACCTTAAACGTTTTTACTGATGAATTTAGTTGCATTTTATTCTTAATTATATTTGTGTATATCTAATATTTTTATGTTGCACCTAGCTTAGCTACAACGTTGTTCGCAAGTCTCAAATTCTTAACAATAAAGGGTTATCCATTTTGCGGTTTCAAGGAATTCGCAATCTGTCAAACTAAGTTGTTAAACCATTTTTTTTTCAGTTGAAAGTCTGACATTTACGAAAATGGATCGCTTAACTTATTATATCTGACGTTTATCTTCTGTTATCTGACGTTTATCTTCTATTGTCATTCAGCTGTCATGTAAACTTTAGGTCTTTTCACTGATCTGTATTCAGTAGTCTTTGAAATGATACTTTTTTAGTTTATAGCTGAGGTAGCGTCAGCGGGTAGAAAGTCTGACCTAGAAAGCAATAAGACCTGGTGCGTTAAGTGTTCAGAGCTCCGTTTAGATATCAATCTTTATTCGGTTTTGAATATTATAATAGCGAACCAGGCGGACTTCGCCCCAATTTAACGCCTTCAAATCAACTGCAGAGCTATAATAAAACACAGATAGTCCAAATTTCAATGTGATTTATATGAATGGAATAAAAATAAGGAGAGAGAGAGTGATATGATAAACAATGTTTTTCGATTTGTTTTCCGGCGCACAAACAAACAACAAAGGCCGTTTACCAAGCTATCGACGACGTTCTTTTTCTTCGCTGCTAGTATTGCCCGTTCAAAAATCAAATCGAGGTTTTTATAATTTTTTGGAATGCCGGGGAACACTTTACTTTGGTGATGAGTCTCTCCAACGACGTTGTTAACTCACAAAAAATTTGTCGGGAATGATATCAATCCAATCGAGACATCAACAGAAATTGGCCATTGCCAAGCGCCAGCAGTTTTCTTGAGAATTCAGCCGCCGATGGGTCATTCTGCAATGCCACTCATATCTGTGGTCAATTTCAACTTATTGACATGCCGGCACAAAGACAACGATTTTAAGCATGCATTAAGTTCATCGGCAGCAGTAGATTTCAAGATGACGGGAAGCGTTTGACGAAAATCTCCGCTAAGCAATATCATATCCCCACCAAATCATCTCGAATCACCTTGTAAATCCTTCAATGTAAGGTCAACAGCCTCCAAAGTTCGTTTATGTGCATTCATCCCAAATTATGATCTTGTATTTTCGCATCAACTTTGATGTCGCCGAATTCTTCTTCATTGTCCACGTTATTGGTTTGTCAACCGTTAAAAAATTCGACCGCCTTCAAACGGTGTGGTATCAATGTCACAGATGCCGTAGGATACAACGGGCAACGAAAGAAATCTTATATTTTTTGTTTTGAAAAATTTAATAATAAATCAACATACAAGTTTTAAAAAAATGATTTAAGCCAACCTCAACCAAACGATCGCTTTTTTCATTCTTTACTGTCTATTCAAAGATATGTCAATAATTGTACAATTATGTGGTGTTAATGGGTGTAACATGAGTGTCAATTACTATATATTTTAGTAGGGTTTTAGAAATATCAAAATTTACCAATATCACGAAACTCTTACTCGCTTTTAATACAAATAGCAGGAAAATCAATTGAATAATGTATTTAGAAATTTACTCAATGGTTCATATATCCATACCGAATATATTTGCCAGCTGTGTGAACTGAAAAAATCCTTACGAGTGTCAATAACTGTATCGCATAGCTATATATCTGTCTTTATTGTAAGTGAGTATTATGAATGTTTATGAAAGTAATTTTGCTAAAATTAAAATGATACCAACAGCGAAAAATATTGAGACTCCGAAAATCCTGTGGGATTTCAATAAGAAGAAAAATTGATTAGCTTAGTTATTTATGATTTATGATTGTCGGCTGGAGAAGCAACATGGCACCAAGAAAAAAAAGTTCAAAGCTGTGTACAAATCGAAGATGAATAGTAATCAGCAGCTACTATACGTTTGTGTGCATTAAACCCATAGATAATAAATTAAGGGTGTATTTTGTTACTTTTTACGTTTCCGGTGATGTTTAGTACGTGAGCTTACATCTTATCATAACCTTGACATTTTAATATTTTGTTAATATTACCAGTGGATGAAAATCAAAAACTTTTATACAGTTTGTTAATAAAAAATTATGATTTATGCAGAACAAACTCGTAAAAACCAAACTACATACTCTACTATAGAAGCTCTAACTATTTCTATAATTAAAATACCAGGAAAGTGGTATTGCTATTTCTTTACCCAAAATTATTATTACGAATAATTAATTATAGGTTTGTTCTCGTACTTCATAAAACAGTCAAGCCTTGTTCCCGGACACAAAATTTGCAAGAGATTTTTATGAAATTCCTTTGGACAAAATTATGAAGACTGTCAAATGTATGAAGGAACCGTCAGTTGTCAGGTGTTTTGTAATGACATTTGTAATGTAGAAAATAATCGAATTTGTGAAATTGGTTATTTAAAAAAAATCTTCTTCGTTTTTTTTTAACAAAAAAACTTTATCAAACCTTCTCAAAAATTCACTTTTGTTTAGACGTTTAAAAATTGGCTAAAATTTGTGTTCAATGCGTTCCCGTACCTTTGTGAAACTATGTCGCTCTCTGAGAGAGTTGTACCCAGTGGCGGATGAACCTTTTTGGCTCACTGAGGCACCCTCAGTGCCTAGCGCCCCGTTTTTTAATACTATGCAAAGATCGTATTTGAATGGGCTAACATCGAAGAGTTATGGGTCACGGTTGTCTTTTTGGGGGTGAGGAATTTGAATGCGGCGGGAGTATTTTCGAAATATGTCACATGTCATTGTTTTTAATAAATTTGATAGAACTTTTGTAAGCAAAATTGCATTACTAAGTGTTAACCATACTTGTATGGGGAAAATATATTTGCCCTTATATTTCTACGAAGAACGTAAGTAACTAAGAACCCGTCAAATATTTTTGTATACTGCAAAGGGTAAGATATATATAAGAAGTTGATTGCTTTTGTACTTGAATTAAATGGTGTATGTGTAAATGCCTTTTGTTGTTTTCTCCTAGAGCTATGGAGGCTCATGGACCTCCCTCTGGAGCCGCGCTTGCGCATTACATGGTGGTTTATATATTTGTTGTTGAAAAGACAAATAGTTATATGTCTTTGGTAGTATTATATTAGAAATGTCATTGGTATATACCTTTTCTTATAAAAAAATCCAAGAACTTGTTGAGTGGAACTTGAATTTGATGTGTGAGTAGATAATTTATTTTAGTTAGTCCCAAAAGTAAGTGTAGGAAGAAATTTCAGTTCCGAACAATTTTTCTCCATTAAAAAAGACAAATAATTTTTGTATATAAATTTTAAGAATTTATTATTTTTATTTAAACAATAGGTAATTTATTTTACATTTTTACCTATTTCAGTATAAAATATTCAGCCCAATTCTAAATATTATCCGGGAAAATTACTCTCCGGCATATGTCGTGCTCCCGAGAGTAGAATTCTCCAATTTGAAAGTTAAATAAATAAAGTGAAAAATTAAATAAATATAATAGATATCCAACATGTTCAGCGTCGCACTTAGAATTTTGAATGAAGAGCAGTTTAAGGAAAACCAATAGAGACAGCCATGAACGTTTAAATACTTGCTGCATGTTCTCACAAGATCCTCTAAAGTCCTGCAAATGTTTGAGGAGCAGCTGCCCTATCTACAATCGAAGTGTAAAGTGTATAAAACGACTGAAGAAAAAAGAAAAGTCCTGAAAAATAATTAAAATTTTATTTATATTTTAGTTGCATAAAGTAAAAAACTTAAATTTTTTCTCAATTCAACAACAAACGTGTCGGAAAAAACGACCGCCAAATGGGTAAAATGGTCCCTTTTTGGCATTTAGAATGTCTTCTTTTTCCCCGAGTATTTTTTCCCATATTCGAAGTTTGTTTAGAATAAGAAAAAGGGACATGGGAAATATTTCCCTGGGAATAGTCATTTAGAATTGGGCTGATTAATTTACCTATACAAACGCATTAATATTACATTCTGAAAATAACCTTTAAAAAGTCACATTTTCACTATATAAAAAAATATCTTGAGTATTACGCAGTTCAATTTTAAGGCCCATAGGTAAGTACAAAAATCGTGTCTGATCATATTTAAAATCGTGTCCGATCATATTTAAAATCTATCTATGGCGACCGCGTATTGTTCAAAATCGGTTTTTTATCGAAATATGCAGAGACGGAAAATCAGGCCAGAGATTTAAATTTCGTATTTTCAGATACCAAAAATGACCTGTGTTTTCTTGCGTAATATTTTTTTAGATTAAAATAAAATATAATACAAAATTTGCCGCCCCTACAAGTTGCCGCCCTAGGCTCGAGCCTCACGAGCCTAGTGGTTAATACGCCAGTGGTTGTACTCCACTCTTGAAAAAATGATAGTCTGTTCATATTTGTGCACAAAGTACGGGAACACAGCTTGCATTGGACTAGGGCGTTTTTCTCGAAAGTCGAGAAAAATATCGACATTTATCACTCGATCACTTGTTATAAAACAAAACAATTTTGTTAACTGATGTTGTTCTGAACTTTTAAGTGCAGAAAAGTACAACGTTTGGTTATTCCGTGAAGCATTTCATATTCTTTATTGTTCTGATTTGATTGTCAGTGAAGAAAAGAACTGAATTTTGAGTCAAATCGAACTAGGTAGAATAGAGTCGTTAGAGCTATCAAAATATTTGTTTTTCTTCTTTTGTTTATCTATTTCGGTATTTTTTTTCTGCTTCCGACTTCCGATTTGTTTTATTCAATAAGTCCATTTTTTGTAAAATCAACAAACTTACAAAATTAAGAAGACACGAACTGACAAAAATTCAATATATTTTTTAGTTTTTTTTTTTGTTTTGACAACTGACGTTGACGTTTATTTCACTATTTCATATTGTTCTTAGTTGCAATTTTATGTGTTATGTGACACAAAACGAGTATGATAACTCAGGCGCCGCAAAATAATAACGGATTTTCTAGAGGGGCTTAATTTAATAATTTTGTTTACTATGGGAGAGGGGGCTCTATATCCCCTTGTTTATGCCGACGGGCAATTTAAAAAAAAAAACGGCTTAAAATGAAAAAAATATTAACAAACAACAACGGCAACACTTGCAATAGAAAACTTATAGGTTTTCTGAAGGCCTGAAATCCGTTCTTTTATATTTTGTTTCAGTATAATTAATTGTGATAACAGTTTTAAAAAAAAAATACTTCAAACTCAAAGATTATCAAAACAAATTTTGTTTTTTAATTTTACTATTTTTAATTTAAAATTATGAATCTAATTACTGAATTGGCCTCAATTATTTTATGTTTCTATGAATTTTTAATCGAACACTGAAAATTAGATGGTCTTATGTCTTCTAGCTTATGAGAAAATTGCAAATTTGATAAATTTTTAGCTTGAAAGTATTTTTTCACAAATAACTATTCTGAAACAAAATATAAAAGAACAGGTTTCTGGCTATCAAACAAAATTATTTTGCGTTGCCGTCGTATTTTAGTATATTTTTTTTCATTTTAAGACATTTTTTTTAGAAAATTATTTAATTTAAACGCCAATTTAAATTAATTATTAATATACGTATAAAATTTTAATTTCCAAAAAATAACTGACTCGTTTTTAAAAAAAATCTATTTTTTTTTAAAACAAAAAATATTTATTATTTAAAAATCGAAAAAAAAACATTTCTTAAAAATTTGAATATGCAGTATTATCTACACTTTTAGGTAGCATTTGCAAAAAAGAATTATTGTAATCGGTTCATCCATTGAGACAGTGGAAAATATTATGAAAAGTAGTTCTATACCGTTAATAACCGTTTTAAAAGTGAACTGGACCAATTTAAGAACCCACACATTTTTGATCAAAATTCTGTGTCTTTTTTAAGAAAAAAAATTTTTTTCCTAACGGATTTTGAACATTTGTATGGTTGTTTTTTTGTTTAATAAAAGTGTTTTTTTTGGCGATTTAAAAAAAAACTAATAGATAAATATAAAGTTATGAAGAAATCGATTAAGTCTTTTTCGAAGTACTTTTTCTTATTTATAAAAAAAGTTCTGACAAATTTTGATTTACAATACAATACAAAATTTCCAAAAAAAAATCAAAGGAACAGTTTTCAGAAAATCGAAAATGCAAAAAAAAAATATTTTATACTGTGAAAAAGTTCTTTTCCCTTTATTACTGATTTCTTTTTACAAAAATCGTTGTACTCGTAGCCATTTTTGAGAAAAATAAGACTTGTCTTTTTGGCTAAAATATGTATGACAGTTACCGCTATGTTTGATCTTAAGTAAAAAGTTAAAACAAAAATAGCTCGCATATTACCCAAAAACCATGTAAGTAGCTGTAGAAGAAGTTTTGCATTTCGCCAACTAATGTAGACCTCGCTGCTCAATGCACTTCATCTGTACGAGCTCATCACGTAGTACTTTCCAACAAGAGTAATCAAGGAGGTAGAAATAAAACTCTAGCCGTTAAAAGCTCCAGCCCACCCCCTAAACGAACAACCAAAAGCCCCGTTAATACTGAAAAGTTGACTGAACAATTTCCGTGTTCGACTCAGAATGTGAACTTAAATTCAGAGGCGGTTCAACAACTGATTCCCGTTGTAGAAAATGTGATCATATCTGATAATGTTACCCTAGGACTATCAGATCAGTTTCTAAGCCAAAATCTATATTTATTTCTCGCCTAGAAACTGATATATGTCCAGAAGATATTGTTTCCCATCTGTTGGCCAAAAATTGTATACCTAACAGTAGCACTATCAAATGTACAAAAATTAGTAATTAGTCTTTTAGAATTGTAACACAATCGTCTTTCTTTGATTCTATTTGTAATGTAGGTATTTGGCCTCGAGAAGCTTTTATTAAAGAGTTCTCAAATACGCATAAAAATAGACACACACGTAATCCATCTAACAATTCTTCTGCAAAAAACTAAGTAGTTTTTGTTTTTACAAAAACAAAAATAATAACCTAATGAGAATACCGTCTTTGAACACTAAATTGTCAGAATTTCTTGACTATGTTTGGGAAGTTTAAAATTTACGACAAATTTAAGACAAAATTCTAAATTGAGACGGTTGTTAGACATTTTGTACATATCTATTTCTTACTAAATGTCGTTTTCGTTTGGATGTTTCGAATTTCGGAATTTCTCCTATGTACTGTTCACATTTAAATTCAAGTAATTTTGATCAGTCGGTCAAATATTAAGTATTCAAAACGATATTTTGAAGTCCATATTTAAAAAGCTGAAAAAGAAATATATAATATGGTGTTTTTGCTGAAGCTCGTGTCCTTCGCATATTCGTAGATTGTTCTTTTAGTTTTAAAATTCATAAGGAAATGGAAATCATATGAGTTGAACACCAAACTTATACCTACACAACCGAACATTACATACAAACAGTTAAATAAATCATTTTTAAAAATAACATGACCTTTTGTATATACGGAGGTGGAATATTATGTCCTTGCATTGCAAATAGATAAGAGTAACCGCAGCGCAGTTTTCCGCGTTAAATACAAATAAATTTAACTTAGTGAAATTTATTTCACAGCAACCGACTCGACATGTGTGAAATGTTGTTTTTTGTTCGACCAACAACAACAAAAACAAAAAACAAAAAAATAAAATTGAAAGAAAGAAATCATGATACAAAACGGATCCCTTTGAAGATACATGGAGCGGGAAGTCCTCACCGCCATCTCATACTCACACACATTCAAACGAACTCCTCTCGCTAAAGTATATTAGCTGCAGCCCTCTGGTGGTGTAAAAGAAAACAGCGGCGGAAAATACCATTTCGGGTCATGAATAGGAAAAGGAAGCTTTTTTTTTATTTTTATATTTTGTATTTTTTTGTTTGCAACCACACAACTGCCGTTGTATATGAATGTATAGTGTGTTTTGTTAGCATACGAAACAGCGGGCCTCAGGGGCAGAGATTAAAAGCCACGACCGCAAACATTTTTGGTCCAATGAAAGTCACCACATGAAAGCGAACTGTGGAACGTCAAAAGACTGAACTTAAACAGTTCTAATATCGCAGCATACGTTTGTTTCGGCCGCAGAAATGCCATGTTTTCTAGTTTCAATGCTATTTCAGGGTTTTCATTTTTTCTGTCATCCTTTTTTTTTTTGATCGCAACCTTTCTTTGGTTTGCAAGGACAACATAAAAAAAAACCAAACAAAGGATATGCCTATAGAAGTTTTAAAAAAATGAATTTTGGACGCACCAGGTTACAACAAAATGTAAAGAATCTCCTTGTTCAAAATGGGGCACAATCGATACGGTCTTTCACTTAACCATAGAATTGAAATTGAATTTTTCTTAAAGCTTGTTGAGAGTTTTTAGGTTTTGAATTCGGGGGAGGGTTTGCTTTTTTATTTTTTTTAGGGATGGCAGTCAAAATGAAATGCAATGTCCATTTGGAATAAGGTTTGTGGTTTTCAAATTCGTTTGGTTTTTTTTCTTTTTGGTAGGTAACTATTGACTTTTGATCAAAAACCACCCAACTTGCTTATTTTAGTTCATTCTTAATGGCATTATGGTAATGGATTTGTTTGGTAATAATTTTAATATACAAAGAAAATTTACCTATACATACTAATCTACATACATAGGTATGTACATTATGCCTCTTTTGGAGATATACAGATATACCTACCTTTAAAGCTTGAACTTTTAAATGCATATTTGGGTAAAGTTGTTTCCACTAGGGGCAGGTGGATTTTAAAATTGAATAAAACAAGAAATCAGAGACATTCTTACTTTATTGAAAATGCATAGGGCTTACAACGAGACGAGACCAAGCGAGACTTTTGTTAGTCTCGTCTCGGTCTCGTCAAAATCGAAAAAGTTCAGTCTCATCTCGATCTCGGTGTCACCTAACCAGGTCACCTAAAATTTATTACCTTTTTCTCGTGAAAATTTTAATGTACAGTCTCGTCTCGGCCTCGGTCTTAGTCTTATCATTAGTCTTGGTTTATTTCGTGTTTTTGGTAATAAAAAAATGTAAAATACGAAACGCATTCAGATTAAAAATTTTAATTGAATTTTAGAGAGGTTCTTAAATCCATTTTAATCGGAGCCAGCCTTCAATGGATTTCGACAGTTCATGGCTTGATAGGTTTGCAATAAACCATATTTTTCGGTGCGATAATATTCTTTTCCAAGTATCAACTAAAAGTCTTAAAGTCACCTTTTTCCAGAGGGGGGAGAAAGTCTGTAAATGAGCGAAGAAGAATAGCGAAAACCGAAACCAATCCACCAAGACTGCCGAGACCAGCCAGACTCTCGGCGATTTTCGGTAATACGGTCTCGTCTCAATCTCGGTACGGAGACTTATTTGTGGAATATTTCACTGTTCAAACGTCGCTTAGGAAGTCCGATTTATGATAACACTCTGGAGCACAGATTAAACAGAATTTGAGCGATAACATGGGTTATTGCGAAGTTGAAGGTAAGTTCATTTGCCCCTGCTTAGTATAGAGCTTCAATTTAGGGAAACCCTACAAGAAAAAATCTAGCGGAATCAAATCGTAAGATATCGGGGACAGTTATCGAAAATCAAAAGAGCCGATTATTTCACTGTTTTTCTTTTTTTTTTTGCGCGCACTAAAGTGGTTTTGACTATACCCTTAAAATGATCAAGCACATTCCGAGCTTTAGGAAAATAAGGAAGGACTTAAGAGGAGATAACGATGCACATTAGTTTTGAATTTCCGCATTGGTTTTGAATTTCTGAATATCAAAACGGGATTGGAACATAGAGCCGGTTCGAAGTTGGGCTCAACGGTAAACTGATGAGCATTCCAAGAAGCGCGAGTATTACGGTTGAAAAATTTAGGGGGGAATGCAACTGGCTATTTCGGTAGAACATTGATTATAAAAATAGCAATAAAAAAGTGAGAGACAGATAACATTTCGACGGTGTTCGAGGGATGTAAATATTTTCATTATAATTCTATCGCCTATCATTCTTAGAGCTTTTTTATGAATTCTGCCTTAAAGATTGAAATTAGTTTCCGGAGCTCCTGTCCAAATGTGAGAGTTATATTCCAGCTTTGGGCGAATGAAGGCCTTTAGATTTACAGTCAGATCAGAGAGGAAAACAAATTTCTTGCATCTTCGAAGAAATCCTTAGCACTTTGCAGCGTTTTTGGTGACATCGAATATGTGATCATTCTACAAGAGGTGGTCTGTTTCTTCAATGTAAGTGTCGCTCAAGTATAGCGGCATAAGGGGTAGGTTCTGCTTTTACAACAGAAAACAGCACTGCATTCAATTCTATTGTGCTTTTTATTCCCCATTGGACAATGCTCGCAAGGTCTGAATTGCATGGGCTTATCATACGCTGCCGTTGCAGTTCCACATCCGTAGAGCAAGGAAGTGAATCTGAAAAGGAATCTGAAAGGCTGGGAATACTATCGTCAGCAAAACAATTAATTGGATTAGAGGTTTCAGATAAGAGATCATTAGTAAAAATGAGAAAAAGTGTCGGAGAGAATATGGAGCCCTGGGGCACACCAGCATTTATTTTGTGAATATTAGACTTGGTTGTATTCAGACAAGTTGTATTGAGCGGCCCGACAGGTAATTTCTAATCTAACGAAGAATAGATTCATCGATACCAAATGCATGTATTTTTGAGACCTTTTTGCCAAACTATATCAAATGATTTTGAAAGATGAAGCTCAATAATCTTCCTTTCTCTGAAACGATGTAAGGATTTTTTCCACTGTTCGGTGCGATATACTATCAGATCACAAGTGGATCTATTGCTATATGAAAGCCATACTGCATGTTATTAAGGAGCTATCATTTTCAAGATATTTCTTAAGCTGATAATTAATCAGCGTTTGCATGAGTGGAAAGATGGGACGTAATTGCAATTGGACGTTAATTAGCGGATGAAGAAGATTCGCCTTTTTAGGGAAAGACTGGACAAATGCTGTTTTTCATCCACTCGGAAAGAGAGCTGTTTAAGGATAGATGGAAAAGCTTATGATTTTGCCAGCGTAGAAATACACCTCTTCAGAAAGGTGGGAGGGTTTGTGTATATCAAGGTCTTTAAGGAATCTAGCAACCGGACAAGTGCGAAAGAAGATTTCTCCCATAAAATCGTTTAAGCTCTCAAGTACTGGGGAGTCATAACACTTTGTGGCAGCAAC
Source organism: Philhelius pedissequus (assembly GCA_910595825.1). Classification (NCBI taxonomy): domain Eukaryota; kingdom Metazoa; phylum Arthropoda; class Insecta; order Diptera; family Syrphidae; genus Philhelius; species Philhelius pedissequus. The sequence goes on along the minus strand of OU343162.1, from coordinate 159,772,292 downwards.
GATTTAACAGAGAACTCACTGCGAAAGCAAATTATCTTTTTAACGAGAGCTGACAAAAGGGGTGTCATTAAGAACGAGCGTTGGAACTAAAGACGAAGTTGAATTTTGAATGTTTTTTTTTTTATAAATGAATTATATAATTATAATTATAAATTTTGACCACCGTTGGGACATTGTATTGTTTTTTCCTTAATTTTTGGTCATGCAAAAATTTGGTTCTCTGAATGTAAACGTTGCAAGCCTTTCTAACTTGTTTACAGGTTTTCTTAAGTGGTGTTGGCTTTGTACCGCAAACTTACTTCTCTAGCCCTAACAACCTTTTTACAGCTCGAAAATGGTCTGATGTGTCTAGAGGCAATAATACATCATTGCCGTGTATTTATTAGTGTCAGAGTTAAGAAACGGAGGTTGGAGGTTTCACCTGCGACGTCAGAGATGCGAGTTGTCTCATCAACAAGCTAAGTTAGTTGGTTTAACTCAGCAAGGACCTCGACATACCGTCCTTTGTCTGTTGTCTGGCTGGATAAGCGGAGTCAGATAGAATTGTGTACATTGAAATCGCCCGTAACGACGATTTTAGAGTGAGGATAATGGGAAACAATTCTTTGAATGGAGTCAGACAGAGCATCAAATACGTTAAAAGTGAAATTTATGTCCAAATTTGAGCTCCGATAAATTAAACATGATGTGCTTGTTTATCGAGAAGCTTAACGACATGTATATGGTGAGACCATGGTGGGAGAAGAATATTGGGCAGTTATACCCAAAAATATGAAATTCCGATTGTTCAGAATTTTGACCAATTTGGGTCTAGCTCAGTAACAAAATAACTAGCCTATTTTTTACAGTATGGACACACGCAGAACTGTGGAATCAGTGGTCCGAATTCAATGCCATCACTCGGTGAACCTAGTGTAGATTGAGACCGAGTTAGTCCCGAATTGCGAAATTTTTCTTAATGACTTAACACACCCATTCATACAAAAATTGACTTAGTTGCAGGGAATGATTTTTTTCATGAAATCGCAGTACTTTTCCAACTGGTTCCCGAGCCCAGACAGTGAACACACTGAGAGGTGTGGTTTTTGCAACTTGTGGTAAAAAAAAACAGACAAACTTACATTAAATAGAACAACAAACCTCCCATCCCCATTAAAAAAACCCTTAGATATGTATTTAAAAAGTTCTATATAGAAACTCTCAAGAAGTCCTCGGAAACGCAATCAATTCATCAAATGCTTCAATTCTCACCTCAAATAATAATATCAAAAAAAAAATTAAATTCAAAATCGAAGTCTTTTCTGCCATTAACTGTACCTAAATTTGCTTGGCTATTTGTACATTTAGAAAAATACAAACAATGAGAAAGTGGCAATAAATCAAAACACTTGACGACTGAACATAATCCCGATCCTTTGAACGCTTTCATTTCTAGCACCTGTAGCGAAAAGTAAATTAATCAAATAAACCAAATATTTTTTTTCCTATTCGTACCGGAGATATTGCCTGAACAAAAAACAAACAAAAAAACTATAAGCACGTATGTAAATTCAAAACGTTTTTGTCGCTGAATCCATCCTTCAATCATCAATCAAGGACTAAGTGCACTTTTCTCTTCAAAATATATCCAACAAAACCGACCACCCATCACCCACTTTACAATTCGTATATCTTTTCATTAGAGTGAGAGAGAGATAGATCGAGGGAGCGATATATAGTAGAGTGAGTTGCAGGCAGGGAGCTTATTGGCGTGTATCTATATGTATTTTACGAGAACTTCGAACCGTTATCGACGAACAAATTCGAAATGACAGTTTTTTATGGAGGAAAATTAAAAATCACAAACAACAAAAAAACACTTTTACGACACAGACACACAGAGCGACACATTCACCAACTTGTAGGATATCAAATTTGAGTGAGATGGGGATGGTGAAGTGAAGCTGCTTGTGATTGTGTTTGCTTGCTTGCATTCCCCCTATAGCATCCGTCCTCCTCTAGATTTCATGTCAAACGGAAGCGCAATTCCTAAAGTTCATACATCACCCATCGATCTGAAGAGCAATGATGATGGAACAGCAAGAAGCATATATACCCCTCGCGGCAAACACCCATCAATCGCCGAAATGTCGAACGTTCCTGCGAGCCATTATAGCGCAAAAGGACATAAAATTTATTTAACAGGATATATGGCTTTTCAATGATTTAAATGCAAAAACCTTTACTACATTATTTGGCAGTTTGTTTGTAAATTGCTCAGCGGGAAGGAGAAAAGGATATAACCTTCCTGGATGCATCAAAAACAACGCCCACCACCTCAAGAACCGTTGACACAATCGTTATTACAATTTGAAATTGAAAAAGTGAACAAAAAGCCAAATGATGCATTAAAACCAGAATACACCAACAACAAAAAAAAAGATAGCTGCGAGTACAAGGGAAAAGAAGAATGAGTGTCCTCGTTCACCATCACCATTACCATCAGCATCCTTCAGCTCCAGAGGGGCAGGTTTAATGGACACTTTTTGTATAAGGACAACATTGGAACCCTTACACTCATCTAGAGGCAGCAGCGGCAGGCATTATACTACACCATTCAACAACGCTCATGCTGGTTCCGTTTAATTTCGAAGTATTTTTTTTTGTTATATGGAGACGTTATAAATGCCCCGTCATTTGGGGGCCCGGAGATAGATATCGAAATGGTTTATTGAGTGATTTGTGACATAATTTTGATATTTTATGGCGAACCAAAATCGAGTCCTGTGCGGATGCTTATACTGCGCCGAGGACAATGCCTCGAAATGGTAGTTTATTTCCTCTTCGGCGAAATGCCTTTTTATTCGGCTTTAATGAGGCTGTTGTCTGTTTTTATGTTGGCGCAAGCTAAAATTGATGTTTTTTAAACTTTATGGCGAGGGATTGATCCGCTTTTTGTTGTGAGTTGGATGTTGTTGCATACTTCTTCCCGCACTAACCAAATGGCTCCGGCAAAATTTTGACGACTCGACTACGACGGCCTTTATCCGGTTGTGGTTTGTGTCTAGACTTAATTGTGGCTATATATAATATGGTGTTCTTTATCGCTTATTGACATTCAGTTTAATATTTCTGCGTCGAAAAAATGGAGTAAATATTAACAAGAGGGATTGTGTGCTTCTTCCTGAAGGATCTACATACATATACGCATTAAAAATGCTTCAAATGATTTTATGGTTCGCTGTTATTAGGAGACGTTTATAATATGTATTTATGCCATGTCATAACTTATGTGGAATTTTTGGTAATTTGAAAATAAATTTCTCCTTCATAAATAAAGGAATCATAAAAACACTGGCACTTGTTGACGCTTGTATATAATTTACTGCATTTCTTTTATTTGTTTATAACAATACTGGCTTGCTTATGAAATGGCTTGGGGGAAAATGCCCAAATTGTCCGAAGTTGTTCCTGAGGCATATGATTTGGTTGTTCGAGAATTTCTGTAATTTAACCTAATTGGCTTAATTTTAGCAGCTGAAAAATCACGGAGGAATTAATCGCTAGTATATCTACTTCTTCTTTAACAATTCCTTCTTAATCGAGAAGACCAGACCTAACTATATGGTCTTAAAGTTTTTTTTTTTTTTTTTTTTTTTTTTTTTTTTTTTTTTTTTTTTTTTTAATTCATTTTTATTTCATTTTTATTTCATTTTAACTTATAACTATCTTAAAGCTAGACAAAAATGTTTAAAACTAGCCTAAATATCAATAACTTACAACTAATTTACTGGCCCCTTACGGGCGCTCTAAATTAAACAATAACTCTTAAAACTAATGTCTTTCGACCTAAAAACTATTTTAATTAAATCTAAATTTTTTTTTTTTTTATTTTATTTTATATTTCAAGGAAACTTTACAAAAACTTGGTATCTTATCAATTTTTTTTTTTTTTTTTTTTAACTTATAAACTAAACCTTAATATATATTAAAAATAATTAAAACTACTTAAAATACATAATAATACTTAAAACTACTTAAAAACTAGAACAGCCACAGCAGCATTTTTTTCGTTTTTTAATTTTGTTTTGTTTATTTTTTATATGCATGCAGACACACACCAACATGCAACCCACCCATACATGTACATACACACATACATATACGTACGCACATACACGTACAGACACACAGATGCATGCACGTATGCCCCCGCATACATACATATTTTTTTTTTTTTTTTTTGGTGCCACCCTGACTGTTCCCTATACCTAATGCCCTAAATCTATGTAAGTCGGCCAAGATATATCATCTTCATCGACTTTATATATCACGATGCTGTTCAGAGAGCCACCAGAACTGGTTCTCCTGTTTCGCCCTATCCCTCCGGTCCCGATCGGACACAGTCCTACTGAACCGAAGGCGCTCTTCTCCACCTTGAGCGATGACGTCTCGACCATACAGGAGTCGCCTATCCACAGTTTTTCGGCTAACGTGGTAGATGAGCGGAACCGCCCCTCCATCCTGTATCAGCCCTCGACTGTCTAAATAGAGGAATGCCTCGGGAGGGATGTAACCACTTAACCGCGCACTCTCAAAATATTCGTTATTGGGGTAATAAGCCCCAAAAATTAAGCTGTTAGTTGAGGACATCGCTCTTGCAATGTGACCCCGAATCAGCTTGAACAAAAAATTATCTATTCTGTTTATGTTGGCTCCGTTGTATAGAACCTGGTTGGAATAATATCTTGTGTACTCCGACTCTGGTGTTCTGTGTAATCCAAGGCAACGTCTAAGACATTGCCTCTCAAACACCCGAATCTTTTCCATTTGAGATGGGGCAACGTTAAACCACACCGGGCATCCGTAGGCAATCATCGGCCTGATGAGGGCCATGTAGCAAATCACCTTCACCCCGCTGTCAAGACGGCTGCTATAAAACAGTCGTTTTGTCAAGGCTAAGGCTCCCCTAGCCCTGGCCAAAGCAGCACCTATATGTCTGTCGAAATACAGGTACTGATCCAACCAGATGCCAAGGTACTTTACTACACTTTTACTCGCAAGTGGATGTCCATGTGGCCCTACGATCACCAGCTTGCGCCAGTTCTTTCTCGTATCCCTTGAGGCGCTAGACAATGGAGTCCTAAACAAAATAGTTTCTGATTTCTGGAAGTTGATTTTCAACTTCCAGTCATCACAATATCGCTGAATCTTGTCGAAGTCACTTTGCAAGAGACTTTTGATGACCTCAACTGTATGAGCTGTTCTGTACGCAATTAGATCGTCGGCGTACGCAATTGCCTTAGTTAGACTACCTATCAGATCGCTGGTGTAAATGTTGAATAGAATCGGCGAGTTAACCGCTCCCTGCTGAAGACCATTATCAATATTAAAAATTGCAGTAGAAGTTACATTGCCACTCTTGACAACAAACTTTCTACCATTTAGCATGTCATAAAGCATATACAATAGAGGTTTACTTATACCTAGTCTGGTTAGCTTTAGATAGAGACCTTCTAACCATACGGTGTCGAAGGCCTTCTCCAAATCAACCAGACAGGCACCCGTACACTGCTTTTTAGTTTTGTTCCATTGGATATCAGAAACAAGTTTAGACGCGGCATGAATTGTGTCATGTCCCGCCTTAAAACCGAACTGATTATCCGGGATGGTATTTTTGTCCTCCGCCCACTTGAACAGGGCTCTATTAATAACCTTTTCAAATACTTTGCTGATACTCGGAAGAAGACTTATCGACCGGAGATTCGCCGGATTGGAGTTGTCCTTTCCCTTTTTTGGGAGAGGGTGCACCACAGCTGTCTTCCACCGCACTGGATAATATGCATTATTCAGCGCGTTGTTAAACAGTGTGGTATAAATGTCAACTGCTTCTTGAGGCAAATGTCGTAGTACAACGTTTGATATACCATCGACTCCTGCAGACTTCTTTTTCTTTAATGAATCGAAGCTGAGCTGGAGCTCATTCTTCGAAATTAACAGGGGGCTGGGCCCATTTCGGTCGGCGATTATGGCGTTTGCCAAATCTTCATCATTAAACCTAGTAAAACCAAGGTTCTCAGATCGCCATTCGGTTATATCGTTCCGGAGCCGTAAGTGATGAAGCAGAGCTCTGTTCTCCAGGTCATGATTCGGGCGAATGCTAGCATTCACCTTGTACACTTGCTGGAAAGCAGCCCCCACAGCCTCCACCTTCTCCTGCGGATCTTCGATTATGAAGAGGTCATCGTCCAAGACGGCGTCATCTGGGTCTATGCCTGCTGTCAGAAGTACGTCTCTGTTTTGTGTCGTCCTCTGGAGCTTAAGACACGGAAGGTCGTTTTGATCTTTTCTTCTGAATATCTTATTAATTTGTGGGAACATACTCGGGTCGGTAGCGTTCACGGCCCGAATTTTGTTGTCCCAAAACAAATTAATGGACAACCTATAATTTTCTTTGATCAATTGGTTGATGTTTTTGATGGACGACTTCAGTGTCCTTATCTCCAGATCTCGTGTGTCAGTAAACCGTCTGTACAAGCGTTTTAGTCTTGTCAGTAAGCCACTTTTTTGTCTGTGTAGTGCATCAATTGTCGCGTTACGGTACATGTCAGTTGCGTTACGTTCTTTGTATTTCGGTATTGTCCTGTTCATTGTTCGTTGAATTGTTTCGTCCATTTGTTCTAAGTATCTGTCAATTTCAGTATTTGTCATGTTCCTGTCATTTGGTGGGGATATACCATTTGATCGTAATTCGCTCAATAAGACGTTCGAGAAGCGTGGCCAGCGCACCTTACTGTAATTGTAAGTATGCACCGGTACATACTCCTCCAACTCCATAAGCGAGTTCGGAAGTTGTATTACGGTGGCGAGTCCGCAGTGGTCACTGTCGTACTCGATCGTTCTTAAACAATTTTTAGACCGATTGCCCACAGTATCAGTAATTGTTAGTCTTGCGTCTTTCAACAATAGATCCAGATAGGCACCGCTTCTTGGAAACGATGGCCTGTCTGTAGCGAGAAGTTCAATGCGATACTCCAGGTTGTATCGACCCATCCAATTATACAGATGGTTACCACGAGGATTTTGTATTTGATTTCCCCAATCTATATGTTTGGCATTCAAATCACCAGCCAATATGTAGTAGTTTTCTTCCGAGCTCAATCTTAAGCATTCAAAAAGCTTTTCAAGCTCTGTTATAAACTGTGTGGGCTGAGGTGTTTCCGGTGCATAGGCAGCGATCACATACATTCGCTTCCCCTGTTGGAGATGAATGCATATGATGCATGCCTCTAACGTCCGAAATTTACGCACATCACTATTATATATTACCTTATGACTAATGCCTTTACGTATAAAGATTGCGACGTCCCCTCCTTGAGTGGAGTTGGGTCGGTCTCTCCTTACGATATTGTAATTGTTGTTAGTCAATTTATGTTTCTGGTTAAGCTTAGTTTCGCTAGCCATAAACACATCTGGACTTATGTCTTTAAGCAATTGGAATAAATTCGCTCTACGTTCGGTCCTAATCAGTGAATTTACATTCACAGCTAGGATCTTAAAGGGCCTCTCCGGCAGCGCGCCCTTAACCTCTAAGTTGCGTTAAGCTCGGCAAAACAGAGTAGATATAATCCACCCTAGTCGCCTGCTCCCTGATCTGGTTTTGGAGGCCGTTCAACTGGCCCTGAATGGCCAGTAGAACGCCCATAATGTCCGCCTGTGCCGCCGGCGCCTTAGGCACGGGGGCCTGTTGGGCGACCTTTGGTGTAGGCTGTACCGTGCTTCCCCTTCCTGACGCCATTTGGGCTTAAAGTACACATACAGACATATGGACCTTATGATGGTTAGAATAAAGTATATTGCACTTTGAACTGCACCAACTGCAAGGTCAAAAGTATGCTAAATCTCGACTACAGGATTTCCTTTGCCAATACAAAAAAAACTAGTTCTGAAAAAAAAGTCAATAATACCGGCAGGGCCTTCAGAGTTTCGGCCTACATCGTAATTTAATTTCTCACCTCCTTTTATCATATTTTGTTCTTTAACACACTGTGAACTTTAAGCACTGCAAATCACTTACTTGTCATGTTGCATCGCTCTGTACTGATAAGTCTATATGAGTCAGAAACGTCAATCATCATTCGCACTTTCTCTGACTAATGCAAATTCATCATGGAGTTCCGGAAAATCGTCAATTTTACGCGTTCATAAGGAAGTTTTCAGGAAAAAATAGAAACTTAGTTTTTACATGGCTCGGTCAATTACAACCCCCCGCCCCCTTCAACAAGATAAAATTATCAAAAATTGTGGAAAAGACTAAATTAGATTTTTTCATAATCACGAAAAAAAAGATCAGTAAATGTCCTGCTTGGCGAATTGGAAAAAAATTGGCAGAATTGCTGGCGATTGTGGACTAGCAATAACAAACATAACTTAGCTAATTATTGAGCACTCTAGCATTATTCTAAGTTCCAGTTTCACACTGTCTTTCCAGGAGCTCGTAAAATTTTCAAATTTTTTGATATTATTTTTAGAAAAATGAAATGCCCCACTAGATCGTATGTACCTGCTCTTATGAGCGATCACATCGTAATCACAAGATTCTTAGTAGAAACGGCTAAATATGGGTGGCAATGGCGCAGTGGATAAAGTGCTTGATTGCTAACTTAGACGTGTGGGTTCGATCCCCACGCTAGGCGCATTCTTTTCAATATCTCCAATTTTAATTGGATGCCGCCCATGGGTTAAAATGAGAAAGTCAATACCTAGTTCTCAGATCCGCAATGCCAACAAAAAATTCTTTCCTATCATTCTCTTTCTTGTAGCTAGTGCCGTGCAATTCAGGTTGCATTTAAAAGAACTTAGGTCTTACAATCAAAGTTAAATTAAAAAAAAATATCTTTCTAGAGTAATTTCTTACTTAATTTTTTCTAAACAAAAATCCTTCAATTTTTTCTTTAAAAAATTATGGTATGTCACTTTTATGTATTTAACAACAAAATTTCAAAAAAGCGTCTAACCGTTTTCGAAATATTGAATTAAAAAAAAAAAATGTTCTCTTCAAAAAATCCAAAATTTGTTTTTCTAAAATTTTGCTACGCAGTATTATTAAAAACCCAAATGACCTCCTATATAAAAAATTTAATCAAAATCAATCGAGTCGTTTATGTGAAAGTCGAAAATAAAAAAAATGTTTGTAGCGTTAATTACAAAATTTAAAAAAAATTAATTTCCAAATGTAGACTTTGCCTACAGTACAGTTTAAAGATTTTTTTTAAAAATTAAAATCGTTATAGCCGTTTCCGATATTAAAAAGTTGTATGGCAGGTACGGTTAGTCTTGTGGCTAAAAAAAAAAACGATTCAACGACGATTGAAACAATCGCCCAAAACGCTTAAGTATCAAGTTTGAATAAAATCGCTTAAACCGCTTAGGATGCAGATCGATTTATCTACAGACAGACAGACAGACAGGCGGAATTGGGGGCCCACTTTTTCGGTGCTCTACATCATCGTAATATCAAGTTTGATTAAAATCTCGGATTCGATTTTTTTGCCAATGCAAAACTTGCCTAATAGTAGGGGAGACCGTGGCTAGAAGTAACAGGCGTAAGAGGTGACAGCTAAAAATGAAAGGGTTCCACTGAAAATTAAGAAACGCGTGAACGAGAAAATTGTTCGTCTACTTCAAAGCTAACGTTAAGTATACAGGGTGACGCACGTATTGTATTTCATAATTTTTTTTTCTTGGATTAAACATTAAATTTTATTTTAAATAACTAATGATTTTTAAAGATGATAGACCGCAAATGACCTCCACGCTCATCCACGCATATGCGGCACCTGATCAGAAAATTGTTCATTGCGGTCTGAAGGCTTGAAATTGCGATCGCCTCAATTATTGTGTTAATGGACTGCTTCAATTCAGTCAAATTCCTGGGTTTCGTTTTGTACACTTCCTGCTTGACATAACCCCATAAAAATGTCTGGTGCATTCAGGTCAGGTGATCTTGGTGGCCAGCGGAGAGTGCAGTTTCTGGGTATCAATTTGTTTGGGAATTGTTGTTGGAACTCCGCCATAACTTGTGTGGCTACGTGTGCACTTGCTCCATCTTGTTGAAACAAAATCCTGCTGAAAGGGATACGCTTTCGGCGAAGTTCAGGGTAAAAAAACTCCTTCAACTTCTTTAAATAACGGTCCCCATTAACAGTTTGTGTTACACCGTTTTCTTCAAAGAAGTATGGCCCGACAGTACACCTTGATGAAACTGCGCACCACACAGTGGCTCGTTCTGGGTGCAGTTCCGTCTCATGGAGCATTTCTGGATTAGATTCAGTCCATATACGGCAATTTGGCTTGTTAACATTGCCGTTTAAGTCAAAATGGGCCTCATCAGGCATGAACGAACAATTTATCAATGTGTTGTCTTCTTCGGCCATTGCAATCATTTTTCGGTAAAATTCCAGCCGAACAGGCAAATCCTGAGGGTTTAACTTGCTTGTAATTTGAATTTTGTACGGAAACAACCTTAAGTCCTCATGAAGTATCCGTTGTAATGACCGTCTGCTAACTCAAATTTAGACCGATAAGTTGCGAGTCGAAACACTTGGATTTGCCTGTATTGCCTATGCAACAGCCACGATTGTATCCTGAACACGAACATTGGGATGATACGGTCTTCGTTCGATGCTTCCAGATTCCGCAAACATGTTCACCAGACTCATAATGGTCCATCTACTCTGGGGAGTACCGCCAAACTCCAGCCTAAATTCCCTTTGGACGGACTGCAAAGAATGGTATCGCTGGACTATCCAAATCCTTTTTTCAGTATCCCAAGCATTCATTTTGCTAAATCTAAATAATAGCCTATAAAATAAAAAAAAATAAGCCGATTACTCACACTGAAAAAAAGTTATTACGTTTTATTTTTGTATCACGATTCGTGGGCCACCCTGTACTTTAGCTGTGAATAGGACATCCTAAGGAAAAGTTATAAGGGTAGTGTCCGAAATTGATACGTTTGTAACATTATTTTCTCTTTGTATTTGTGGGATTCCTCTTCACTCCGAAGAGATATATAGTTCTAGTTGTTTTTCTTTAAATATTTATTTATGTTTTGGTTAAGTGTATGTAGGTAGTTGAGCAACGAATGGTTTAAGATTTTTTTTTTTTAAATTGAGTGATTTCTGTTAAATTTCTGGTGGGAGGAGTTGTGACATTTTAGTGGGGTACGTTGTTACGAATAAAAACAGACATCGTTCATATTTCTAAACACATTTTTGGGAACCAAGAAATGGTGTTCTTTGTCTATATTTCGTTTTGTTTAAGTTTTTTCTTTATTATTTATAAAAATACAAAATTCTATTTCAAGTACATCGTTGGGAACAAAAGCTTGAAGAGAAAAGATGCTGCTCATGTGTTTTCCTGGCTTGCTAATTAGTTAAATTCATATGCATAGTATGTATATCTAATACTGGTTTTGGAATATTTAATTACATTCCTAATTTTTTTGTGACTAAATTCAATTTTTTTTTTCAAAAAATTAACATTGATTTCATTTTTTTCTAGGAACATTGAAAATTAAATAATTAATTAAATTTGTGAATTAACTTAATAACTTTTAAATTTTGATATTAATTTCATAAGTTTTGCCGGTGTATGTACTATATCTTGCGTTCTTAATCTTGTTTATAAACTGATAGTTTTTGTTTAAAGAAGATGAAAGGTGTTGTTACAATTTACCATGGTCTATGTTTAATTCGGGGTACGTCGTAACAACACGTTTTTTTGTCTAAAAGTTATATTTTTTTTTACAAAAACAGAAAAAATTTGGCTAACAAATTTTCAAAATCTTATGAAGAGCATCAATTTTAGTACTTTTAGCCCCGGTCTCCCCTACCTATATCGCAAGTAAAAATGAAGAATCTCTGTTGATGCTGTGTGATGTCCTGAGAAGCGAATGTTTCATTACAAATAGTTGATTAAATTTTTAAATAACATAAAGTGTTTAAAATCACGAAAGCTTGCAAAATAACATCTCTTTGTAGTAAAACAATGCTAGGATAACTCCGACTGCAGAAATTCATCAATTGGTATTTTAAAACATTTTAATATAAAATTGAAATTAAATCTGTAGGCGTTTGACTTTATGTGAAAAAAGGGTCAATAGTCGTGTTAATTTTGTTTTCTTTTTGTTGTCGGGAAATAATTAAAATACCAGTTTACCTAAATCATCTAAATTACAAATAACCTCAGAACTATACCTGCAGCACTCTGTAAGCCATAACCATATATAGTATTAAGGCACCTCACAAAGCAAATTACGATCCAATCTAGCTCAAGCTCCGCAATCATTTTTACTTCTATATACATACACATAATAATATATACATAAAAGCTTGTGAATTTCTCTCCTCTCACCCTGAGCAACTCATTAAAATAGGAAAATTAATTTATCGCAAATAATTCAATCGACTTTTTCAAAACAATAAATTTATTGTCCATGGACAACATTGCATTGCTGCATCGTGTGCGCATCCTGTCGGCTTATAGGATATTGTTTTATGTTTACCAACAATAGCGATGTGTTCAAACAATGCTTCCTGCCATATTCAGATTACATAGGGTAGTGTGTATGTGCAAGCAGCCATCTTCTCAAACCTTCGATTTACATTCAATGCACCTGCGAGCAATTTACACGTATAATCTGCATTTTTGGTGGACCGCAAACGATTGACTTTAAATAATTAAAATGTTAAATTGACAAATTTGATTAAATCCAATTAAATTTATTGATATTTCTGTTAAATTTTACGCATACCTGGACTCTATACTACTGCATGCGGACCTCTGCAAATCGACATGGTATACATATACATACCTTCAGACGATGAACGTGGCTTAATGATTCCGCCTTTATCATTCAGTTGCCATTGTTGCCATCAACGGCCCGGTAGTAGCCGATGTGACGCGACGTACCTACCGCCGACGCACACGACCGACGACACGGTTGCAATTGCGAGTATATCCTTTGAGTCTCTTAAAATAGTGATGGACGAAATGGATTTTCGATGTGTGAGAGTATGTGTTTGGCTGATTGGAACAGGACTCCTTACCATAAAAAAAAAACACAAAATCAATACAATGCGGCCAGTTCAGGCTACACTCGTTGGAAACCGAGCCCTCCCATTACCGACCATTCCAATGACTACGACTACTATAGTATATGTGTATAGGCACATCATCAAAAGTGTTGCTACACAACAACTCGCAGGATGAGCGCATTTGTTGATTTTGATAATATTTTGTTTCGAAGGTTCCATTCGGTTCAATTTCGATAGTCTGGTCTATCGGAATGCATATATGTGTATACAGTGGGGTGTGAATGTTGACAAATTTGAATTTATAATTTCTATATAAACTTTTGCCAATATAATTTAAAATAAAATCCACTTTTTCGAAATATTGAATTTTCAGTTTTTGTTTTCAAAAAAAGAATATTTTTTGAAAATTATATCTACAATATTATTACAAGAAATCCGATGACTCGTTAGTCAGAAAGTAGAAAATCAAAAAAAAATGTTTTTAGAGAAGGTAGCTATATAATGACATTTTGTGTAAAATTGTAAAAAAAAAAATTAATTTAATTTATCTAAATCTTTTGGGTCGTTTTCAAAATAATTGAGATTTAGCTTTTTTGCTACGAAAAATTGTATGACATGTATCAAGGGTTATCAAGGGTATTCATGCAAGGGCGAAAAACCCGATTAAGCCTCAGAAACCAGATAATTTTATCTCCCCAGAAATTAACTGTCAAAGTTTGTTTGGGAAAAATATTCTACAAAGCAGATAAATTTATCTCACGAATTTGAAAGAGCAGAACTAAACATCATAAAGTTAGTTTAAAGAACAGCTGATTATTTCCCACATTTACGCAAGTATTTTTAAGGGGGTGTTCATGCAAACATCTAGCGGAAAAATATATCTTTCTTCAAAGCGAAAATTTCTCGTTGTACCTAATTACTTTTGGGGTTAAACAATATTTAAAAAAAAAAAACGTTCTATTGGCTTAACGTTTACATAAGCTGTGGATCGACCAACATAGACTGACAGACAAACGGAATTGCGGGACCCACTTTTTTAGTGTTCTCTATCATAGTTATGTGTTGTCAAAAATGTTTTATCAAAATTTCGACTTCAATTTTTTTCTACATTTTTCTGGCATTTTATCCACCTCACTGTAATATTGAATTGAGAGAAATCATCATATGCATTCAAAATGGGATATTTTATTATTTATTTTTTTTTTGCATGTGTTGACCATCTGAAATTCAATGAAAAATTCATTGATTGCCCTTTTTGGGGTGAAAATAATAAATACACAGAATTTGTAACGTTAATTGAAGTAGGCAGAAGGTGTGGGCAATGCCAAAAGCCAAACTAGTGAAATTGGGAAAAGCGTTCCATAGATTAGGCAATGCAATTATTGATTTAATCGAAATATTTATTTTGCGAAAACGCATCCGTTTTATATATATTCAAGGATTATCATCGTGTTTATCGTTTTGTGCATCATCGTAATGAATGTTGGGCTTTCTAAACATCCAAAAGGTGATGCCAAATCTAAATAGCTTATAGGTGTTGAAGCAGTAAATTTGAAATTGTTTTAAAAATAAATACGAACAAAAATATCGTTGAGAAAAACTTTAAACAAAATTATTTAAACAGACCTAAATAGATTCTATACTCACAGAACTATACTTAATTGAGAATTATGTTGTCCTATAATAAATTTGAGAAGATGTGCAAAAACACAGAGATTTGATCCTTATTATTCCCTCCATTTTCTTCTTATTGATTAAAAAAAAAAGACATTTCTTAAGTTAAACTCTCGTCTGTTGATGGTTGAATATACTTAATCTGCCTTGAAGTTCACTCAGCATTTTGAATCAAGGATGAAACTATAATTTCAAACATTAATATATCGCTTTGAAAAGAAAAACAGCGCAGATTTATTAAAAAGATTTCAAGAGCAGATACCACACAGCAGGATACTCCTTCAGAAAAAAAAAATTGTAAAAAAAATTACAAAAACACACATATACACACATGAACGTATGTAGGCATGCATAACCAAACTGAAGGAGATTAATAGACGTTCTGTCTAGCATGATAGAAGCGGGTAGTATATGTATGTAGTGTGTGTACAGGATTAAAATGAATATTTGTTTTGCGTGTAGCTGTAGGCATAACAAATGGGAAGTTGTGTTTTACTGGAATTCATAAGTGGGATTGCCCCAAATGTGAAATAAACTTGGAGCTGGGGCTAAAATAATAGCAGATAGTGGCTTATGACAGGGGACAAAATCGTCCTCTGTAGATTTATGGCGATAAATTGAGGGTTGACGCAATGTGGTTATCAAATTCCAGCATATGTGTATTCATACAACAAAAAAAAAATAAATATGCATAATTTAACTTATAAACTATGAAGACTGCAGATGTACATTACATTCAAAAATATTATCCTAATCATTTTTTTAAGGTGGCGACTTATAACGAAGAAGTATAAATAGACAATCACTTTTAAAAATTTACTGAATAACTTGTTACTTTAATGTCACACGCCTCCATAATAGCTTCTTAATTCTGCAAGTAAAACTTTTTCTGCGAAAAAAATTCATATCGCATTTAAAGATCAACAATAATTTAAAACAACTCATAATTCCCTATGAGATCATAATAAGAACGCAGAATTTTCAGGGCTTACAATTCATATTCGATAGTAAACCGTATTACCTTTGCGTTATCCATTACTTCTATGGAAATGTCAAATTTTTTTCTTCTTCACTTTAATTAAAAAAAAACTCATCTGTTCAGTTAAATTGGCTTTTATTGGAGAAAATAATAACATTTTTGTCTTACAATATTTAATTTATTAAAAAAAAAACTTGAATACTAATCGTTAAGAGAGGAAGACAAACCTCGGTTGATATCTGATTCGATTGAGGTCTGATTCAAAACTGATCTCTTGCTTTTTTATGCCTTCGCTTTCTTCGTCGTATTTAGCATGTGTTGTCTGTTTCACTTTTGTGTGACTTATCTTTTTTGCAAGTGAATAATTTGCTCTTTTGCTTTATCAGGTCGGGCTTATATGGTGTGTGTGCATTTGTTGTGAAGTTGAACACAAAAACCGTGATCGAGAATTAACAGAATAAAAATTGATATACCTGCATACAAACGTTTACTACCAAAGAGATAATTATTTGTGTGGGGATTGGGGAATCTAGTTTTTTTTCCGTTCACAATATATATACAGTCTTATTTAATAGAATGAAATAGAAACAGATGAATAGTTATACAGTGAATAAGGTCTTATGTAGCCCTTCCATAAATTCCTATTTATAAAACATTTTCCCATATATTATAAACGGTGATTTTTTAAGAGCTTGGTTTTTGAAAATTCAAAAAAACACAGAAACTTCTAAAAAGTGAATGAAATTTTTATTTGGATCGATAAATCAATTTCTGCATTTACTTTTTAAAAATAATTTCACTTAAATGTTGCCCGCGGCTACGCTTCAGGTGGTCCATTCTGAAGGTCCAATTTTGGCAAACTTTTTCACACATTTCGGCCGGAATCTCACCACTGACGCGTTCAATGTTGGCTTCCAAGGCAGCAATCGTGTTTGGCTTGTCCTCATAGACAATAGACTTAACATAGCCCCACAAAAAATAGTCTAACGGGGTCAAATCACATGATCTTGGTGGCAAATTGACTGCGCCAAAACGTGAGATCAACTGCTCACCAAATTCGCCTCTCAATTGATACATGGTTTGGACGTAGCTTGCGAAACACATTTTTCACAGAGCAAGAATTTTGATAATAAATTTCAATAATTTGCAAACGTTGTTCAGGCGTAAGTCTATTCATGATGAAATGGCAAACAATACTGAATCGAAATGTCAAATGTTCGTGGAAAATGTCATGTGTGATCTGTCAAAAATATAAACGTCAAAAACCAAGTAGCAAAAAATCACCCTTTAGTTATGCAGAGTTTATGTCCAAAAAGTACCAAAAACGGGTAATCTATTCCATTTGGCTGTCATGATCAAATCAGCTGTTTGTCAGAAAACGCAAGTAGAACTTTTGTTGATGTTATGATTTTAATGAAAACAAAATAAATAATAATACAAAATAATAATAAATAATAATAAATATTGGATCATAGTTTTTCATCCCTAATCCTGTTAAGATTGGTAGTACCGCCACTATATCATATGTCGAGTATTATGTGTATGAGTAGGGTGACGGTGGTTTCAGGTCTCTCACTGTCTGGTTCCGAGTAGCAAAACGCACTTTTTTGGTTTTTGTATTTATTTTAGAAGTTGTGAATTTGTTTTTTTAAGCACAACAATTTTAGGTTTAGCTTTAATTTATGCAGGTTGGCTACCGGCTTTCGCCATGGACGCCGTCATACAACCAAAAAAGCGAACAATTTCATTAATTGAAGCATGCTTTGGAAAACCTGTATTTTTCATTTAAGTCTACATTTCTATGATTCATTGGATTGAATCGGTTTTTATACAATTTTCTTTTTCTTGGCGTTGGAAGTTTTGCATTTAAATTATTGAAATCATTTAAAAAGGATACAAAATTTAAAGGTATTTTGCTTTCTTTTTTATTTTATGTCCAAACCCAAAATGACATTTCGACACTATAATTTCTTTATGTGGGCTCTTTTCAACCTATAAGCGCGTTTAGCTTATAATGGATCTATTCAACATTGCATAAGTTTTATAAATGAGATTTTCGAGTTCGGAGGCATTATAACGAGTGCATAGCACTATATACTCGCTGTAATGTAATTATAAATAAGGCTGACAATTTTTAGTAAAAGCTTTGAGCAGCCTAATTATTAGAAAAAAAACCTAAAAATGAAGCTTCTTTGGGTTCTTGAGAAATGTGGGTGGTTTTTTTTTAGACGTACTAGATATTTAGAATATCAGAATAATTCTGCTTAAGCATTGTTTGTGCATATGAAATCCATATGTACCATATTGTGCAAATAAATATCAAGAGTAAAACTTAAAAAAAAAAACATAACCCTTTTCCCAAAGAACTGACCCAACACTATAAAATGCTTTAAACAAATCCGATAACATCAAATGTAGACTCCGGTTAACTTGTTAAACGTTAAACCCACAGAAACACATTTTTCCCTTATTTGCTTGCCATGATGTAACCTACCTACGGTGTTAACTTTAAGATTGAGTCATTAAATTTTTTATGACCCTGTACGTGTACAACTCCTCACAAGGAACAATCCTTTTTTTCTATTTCGCATAAGCTAAAGTATCGGAGGACGCGTGCATCAAACTGGTACCTATATACTCATCTTGTATATAGGGTCATTATTAAACTCAATAAATAGCAACAAAAAAAAATAAATAAATGTAATTCCACAACAAGAAATAAAAATGTCTGGGCGCAAAAAAAGAATCTCTAGAGGAATTAGGACAGAAAGATTTTTTTTTACGATCGACAAAGGTTCGAGTAAAGAAATATAAAGTTATTCACGTCGACCTTTTGTCATAACTAAAAGTTTCAATGGCCAAATCGTGAAAGAATGTTCATCACCGCTACCGCACAGGCACCACCTCCCACTACCAATAAAAGGAATACATTCGAGTTATGAGAATCAAGGACGAAATAAAAACCTTCCGAGAAAAGTGAAGTTATATTTTGTTCAGATTCTCAGTCATGTTTGGTGGGAGGAGGGATGAATATTCCGAGAAGTACGAGCTCAGAAGAGTTATGTGTGGTGTCTTCGTTCGTTTTCATGGCATACAAGAAGGATAAACTAAATGAGCAAACAAATATAAATACACCACTCCTGGCAAAAGTAATCACATCAGGCTTAAGAGTGGGGGGGGCGCACAAACTACAACAAAACGCCAGGACTACATACCCGACATGAATAACCGACAATGTTAAAGGGTGGCACAACACCAACTCAAAGTCAAAGTGGACCACTGTCTAACAAAAAAAAAAAAGAAAAAAAAAAGAAGAAAATAATAATAAAAAAAATATATAAAAATAAAAACGAATGGAAACGATGGAGGGTTTGACTAAACCATCATTCAGGAACCCGAGCAAGCAACACAAACAACCAACACCATCAGGGAAAATGAAAAATAAAAACCAACGAGATTCTGATATATGAACTGAAATCCCAGCGGTCTTATTTCAAAAAGGCATCAAAATAAACCGTAACTGTTGGTGGGTGGAAAATTACCGACCATTATACTCCATATCGGCACAGATCAAATGTTGCTCCAAACTTCGCATTATGTATAGAGACAGGATCTAGAATCTAGATCCAGCACACCACCACCCATAAGTTACTCTTTTTTAAAAAACACCACAATGGTCCTAGTCATTGTCGTCGTTATTCTTGTCTCTGATGAAGAATAACATAGCAAAACAAAAGCAAGAAGCAAACCATTACAGCGAGGGCGAGAAATATGTATCCTTGTGTCTGTCTCTGAACGCTGATTCTGATCCTTTCCATCAGCTCTGGCAAGGGACACACATGTCATACAGGCAAGACTGAGTTGTTTCCTTGTGTCCATTCAACCAACCAGCAACATTCCAATCATTCTCCCTCTTTCGCCACCACTTCGCCTTCCAGACAATATTTAATAGCAATTTTCAGGACGAGGTTTGCATGAATGTCATTTATCCGACACTCAGAGAATCGAATATTTATGCTTGTGCTCATTGTCTGTCCTGCTGTTGCTTGTTTTGAGAGTGATTCGAGAGTCCTTGGTCTGGTCACAGTCACAGCCAGCCCAGCATTTTACACGACATCCCTTGGAATAGTTATTTTTTTTTTTATTTTTGTAACTACTATCCCTTTTTCGGCTTCCAATATGAGCGGTCCTAGTATTTTTGAATATTTTTCTGGTAAAAATTCTGTTGAATTGACGAGCCGCCCACTATCTTGTCTGAGGTGAATTTCACGAAGATATATCCACAATGATTTTACTCCAAGGTCTCATGCTCACTCTTTTCACCGAATCAAAATCTCTGATTTCGTTGATTTCAGTCCAAATCTTAGAATCACAGATTTGGAAATGCGAGATTTCGTTAAAATCTCATTGAAATCACATTATCGATGCGACCTAATAATAATCAATCGTTTCCATTTTAAATTTTACTAGGGAAAAAAGTTTTTCTGTGAAAATTATAATCTAGTGATGATATTACTTTCGAGATACCTACTCTAGGGCAAGTTTTGCATTTGAAAAATAAATCGAACTCGAAATTTTAATCAAGTGGTTCCCGCAATTCCGTCTGCCTGTCTGTCTGTAGAACGATTTACAGCCTAAGCGGCTGCACCGATTTTTTTTCAAACCTGGTATTTAGGCGTTTTAGGTGATTGTCTAAAAAAGATTCTTGAATCGTTGTTTTATCCTCAAAAATAACGGTGTATACTTCTTTGGGCATGGTCTACATTTTGTTCAAAACTTAATTTTACATGTTTTATTATTAGGCGGCAGGTACCGCCATACGACCATTTTTTTTTATTTTCGATTTCTCATAAACGGCTCACCAGATTTTGATCAAAATTTATACACAGGACGTTTTTCAAAATTTTGTAAATAATAATGCATTTCAAAATGCTAGAAAAATATTTTTTTTTTGACAATTCAATATTTCGCACGGGTGCACAAAATTTTTTGAAATTAATTTTTTAAGCTTACATCAATTAATATTTAAAATTGCATTAGCAATTTTTTTTAAAGAAATTTACTACAAACAAAGCTTAGTAAAAATGACTTTAAAGTAAATTTAGCCGTTTCTACTAAGGGCGGTATTACATTAGCATATATTATATGACTAATGCTATCATATGAAATATGGCAAAATATTTTATATATGACAAGTCGTATTAGTCTATGCCATACAAGAATGGCAAATTTATGTGACCGAAAGCCTTGTCATATAAATTTTGATCATATATATTACAAGGCTACAGTTATTATTACACTGGCTTTTAAATAAAAAAATTAAACAAACAAAATTATTTGACAAGCATATGTGTCTATTACATACATGCATACATACATATTTTATTGAAGCAATTTATATTAATTAAAACGTAGTATATTATTTTAGCATTGTGAAAATATTATTTAAACCGGGGGAAACGGAATGCAAGAAGGGTTTGGGTTCGTAAACGGTTGCTGAAAAGAAAAGACAAGTAAAGAAAAGAAAAAAAAAGAAAAGAAAGGAAAAAAAATGTCGCACATTTCGAGAGGTAATTTTGAATTGATTTTGGCTACTAATGTTGATGTTGATGAAAATCAAGTAATGTCCCCTAATAATTATAAATTAAACTATATCCAACAAGACTAGAATTCCTAATCATTAAATTGGAAATTTTTGTTTTTGCCCATGGCCTGGCATTATTTATATAAGAAGTTTTTTTTTTTTTATAATACAAATTCTATATACTACTGAAATACATCAGCCAAGTAGAAGACTTAGCACTATAATATTTGGACTTGTTGAATTATTGATTCAAAATAGCTTTTAACGGCCTTTAGTCCAACAAAAATTGGCGTTTCGTCCCGGTGATCTCACATGGACTCATCAGTTGACTAGTGAGGACCTTTGTCAATACGCAATTTTTGCCAAGTTCAGTTCATCTAACATAGATTTCGTGAAGAACATCTAGTGTGAACTATATCCAACAAGACTAGAATTCCTAATCATTAAATTGGAAATTTTTGTTTTTGCCCATGGCCTGGCATTATTTATATAAGAAGTTTTTTTTTTTTTTTATAATACAAATTCTATATACTACTGAAATACATCAGCCAAGTAGAAGACTTAGCACTATAATATTTGGACTTGTTGAATTATTGATTCAAAATAGCTTTTAACGGCCTTTAGTCCAACAAAAATTGGCGTTTCGTCCCGGTGATCTCTCTCAAAAAAAAAAAACTTCTTATATAAATAATGCCAGGCCATGGGCAAAAACAAAAATTTCCAATTTAATGATTAGGAATTCTAGTCTTGTTGGATATAGTTCACACTAGATGTTCTTCACGAAATCTATGTTAGATGAACTGAACTTGGCAAAAATTGCGTATTGACAAAGGTCCTCACTAGTCAACTGATGAGTCCATGTGAGATCACCGGGACGAAACGCCAATTTTTGTTGGACTAAAGGCCGTTAAAAGCTATTTTGAATCAATAATTCAACAAGTCCAAATATTATAGTGCTAAGTCTTCTACTTGGCTGATGTATTTCAGTAGTATATAGAATTTGTATTATAAAAAAAAAAAAAAAACTTCTTATATAAATAATGCCAGGCCATGGGCAAAAACAAAAATTTCCAATTTAATGATTAGGAATTCTAGTCTTGTTGGATATAGTTCACACTAGATGTTCTTCACGAAATCTATGTTAGATGAACTGAACTTGGCAAAAATTGCGTATTGACAAAGGTCCTCACTAGTCAACTGATGAGTCCATGTGAGATCACCGGGACGAAACGCCAATTTTTGTTGGACTAAAGGCCGTTAAAAGCTATTTTGAATCAATAATTCAACAAGTCCAAATATTATAGTGCTAAGTCTTCTACTTGGCTGATGTATTTCAGTAGTATATAGAATTTGTATTATAAAAAAAAAAAAAACTTCTTATATAAATAATGCCAGGCCATGGGCAAAAACAAAAATTTCCAATTTAATGATTAGGAATTCTAGTCTTGTTGGATATAGTTCACACTAGATGTTCTTCACGAAATCTATGTTAGATGAACTGAACTTGGCAAAAATTGCGTATTGACAAAGGTCCTCACTAGTCAACTGATGAGTCCATGTGAGATCACCGGGACGAAACGCCAATTTTTGTTGGACTAAAGGCCGTTAAAAGCTATTTTGAATCAATAATTCAACAAGTCCAAATATTATAGTGCTAAGTCTTCTACTTGGCTGATGTATTTCAGTAGTATATAGAATTTGCATTATAAAAAAAAAAAAAAAAAAAAACTTCTTATATAAATTAAACTGTTTAAATTTAATTCCTTAGTGAATTTGCTTTAGCCCAAGTCGCAATCCACAACTCCAAAGCTTTCTATTTTCTCTTGGTATTTGATTAATTAAATTTGCGTAATCTTTTGATTTAAATTTTAAAAAGTGCATACAGAACACGAATCCACAAAAAATAAAATTTTTCATTCTTCTCATGTGACTTTAATAGTTTATTCGTTACCTCGCTGGTCGCAACTTCAAAAACCTAGATCGACTTCAGCGACAATTTAGGGCGATCAAGGGTCTCAAGAAGTACACAATTTGCTCACCAATGTGGAGTTCAGATTTTTCTAAAAAACACTTTATTCACTGGTCAACGAACAAACCTATTAAGAAAGTATGCAACTTTTGATAGTTTTAAATCTCTCGCCTATTTTTTCTCATCTCTCATCTGCAATCTTTCCTGAATCCTGAGACATATATTTAAAAGTTCAACATTTGTAGGTGCCCAATGCGTATGTAATACATACAATATTTTTATTAAGCTCTTCAATTTTTTCTTAAATGGTTTCTGTGCTTTCTCAACGCTAGAATTTTCCTCAATGCTTGAGTTCGATAGATGGAAAACATATCACGACACCAGCAGATGTCAAGCTTAACAAGTTTTTGGTTTTCCATTTTTTAAATAATTCTTAGATAGGTACCCACCAAAAAAAGGACCTTATTGTCATATGCGATTGTCAGTTATCAATTCGATCATTGATAAATACTGAAATTTGCTTTACAACCTCAATTTATTAAGGAACTACACATCTATTTATTGGTAATTATCGATTCTTGTAATTCGCAACGATCTGAATCTTTCTCAATGGCCAAGACTCTTATCGATTAGGTTGTTTAATATAAAAGTACAATCATCGCGAAAGACGTGTAATTTAATCCGTAAGATCAAATTAAAATATGTTATTGACGAAATCGTTCATATGCAAAAGCCAGATTAATATTATTTTATATGGCAAGTATGAAACATATAAAAATAAGGGATTTTTATATGACTATATGACATAAAACTTCCATATATATATGATGATTCTATAATGTGATATTACACTAAGTCATATATATAACTCAAAATCATTGTTATATATGTGTCCTCATATAAACGGTGATTTTTTAAGAGCTTGGTTTTTGAAAATTCAAAAAACACAGAAACTTGTAAAAAGTGAATGAAATTTTTGTTTGGGTCGATAAATCAATTTCTGCCATTTACTTTTTAAAAATAATTTCACTTAAATGTTGCCCGCGGCTACGCTTCAGTTGGTCCATTCTGAAGGTCCAATTTTGGCAAACTTTTTCACACATTGCGGCCGGAATCTCACCAATGACGCGTTCAATGTTGGCTTCCAAGGCAGCAATCGTGTTTGGCTTGTCCCCATAGACAATAGACTTAACATAGCCCCACAAAAAATAGTCTAACGGGGTCAAATCACATGATCTTGGTGGCCAATTGACTGCGCCAAAACGTGAGATCAACTGCTCACCAAATTCGCCTCTCAATTGATGCATGGTTTCGCGTGCAGTGTGGCATGTGGCACCGTCCTGTTGGAACCACATGTCGACCGAGTTCAATTCTTGCATTTTCGGCAAAAAAAAATCTGTTATCATCGAACGGTACCTTTCTCCATTGACCGTAACCCTGCGGCCTTCATCGTCCTTGAAGAAGTACGGCCCAATGATGCCGCCTGCCCATAAACCGCACCAAACAGTGCATTTTTCGGGATGCATTGGTAGCTGCTGAATTGCCTCTGGCTGCTCTTCACTCCAAATACGGCAATTCTGCTTATTCACGTATCCATTTAGCCAAAAATGAGCCTCGTCGCTGAAGACAATTTTGCGGACGTAGCTTGCGAAACACATTTTTCACAGAGCACGAATTTTGATAATAAATTTCAATAATTTGCAAACGTTGTTCAGGCGTAAGTCTATTCATGATGAAATGGCAAACAATACTGAATCGAAATGTCAAATGTTCGTGGAATTTGTCATGTGTGATCTGTCAAAAATATAAACGTCAAAAACCAAGTAGCAAAAAAATCACCCGTTATATGTTGCCATATAAATATGGCGATCACACTTATATGATTAGTCTTAGCCATATTTATATGGATGATTTGCCATATTTATATGCTAGTGTAATGCCGCCTTAAGAATCTTGTGCACATTATATAATAAGAACAAGTGCGTGCGATCCAGTCGTGCCTTTTTTTTTTATTTTTCCGGTGGTGTTTAACTTTCACTGCATATCGTAAGTTGCCAGCAATACAATAGCAACAACAATCTTAAAACTTTTCACTGGATCTGGTCAAGTATGTGATGGACAATTGAAATACATGCTATAAAATAATGGCGGCGCTGCTAATTTAGCTGGTCGTGATTTAATCTGTGTCACGCTTAACGCTTAAGAACTAAGTTCCTGACTTCGAATACCTCTCTGACTCTGTCTATGGATCACTTGCTTCTTTATAATAAAATAAAATGAA
Organism: Philhelius pedissequus; assembly: GCA_910595825.1. Lineage (NCBI taxonomy): Eukaryota > Metazoa > Arthropoda > Insecta > Diptera > Syrphidae > Philhelius > Philhelius pedissequus. Next base: position 159,746,726 of record OU343162.1, on the reverse strand, counting down.
CGACTGGATCGCAAGTACTTGCTCTTACACTTCGCTTCAACTGAATAAGCACAAACATTTTCTAGGGTATGTTGTCCATTTTTTCCTAACTTCGAGCGTTAATGTATCACTTGATGATGCTTATTGTTTGTTTATGATGTTGAGAAAACAAATCAGGAAGAATTATTTAAAAAGTACCGTTATTTTTTTTCTTGCTCTCTTGCAAAGCGCTCCATATGGAAAAATGCACTTTTTTTACGTCAACTGAATAGACAAAAGCTCATTATCTTTATTGTTTATGAAAGTTTTGAGGTGTTTGGCACATTAAATCAATAGTTGAAGTGTTCTTAGTGAAGTTTAGTGGTTTAATTGAAATTAAAAAAAAAATGGGTAGATCAAAAGCCTTAAATAGTGTTGAAAGAGCCAAAATCGATTTGTTAAAAGAACAAGGTCTAACCGGGCGTGCTATAGCTACCAAAATCGATCGAAGTTTTAGCGTTGTATTCCTACCTAAGAAACAAAAGTTCATATGGAAAAAACATGAAAGGAGGTAAAAAACGGCAACAACAGAAGTCGATCGAAGAGCAATCTTAAGATGTGCTTCGAATTCGAGTGACTCTGCGGCAAAAATTAAACAAAAAGCCGGTGTAACTGCAAGCTTTCAACAGTCCGCAGAGTAATAATAAACAGCGCAAATCACTTAAAACGATTGAAACTGCAAAAGAAACCACCACTAAACGAGCAACGAAAAAGTATGCGGTTAGAATTTTCTAGACTCCATATGAGTTGGAAAAATGAATGGCGCAACGTGGTTTCTGATGAGAAGAAGTTCAATTTCGATGGCCCTGATGGATTTAACTATTACTTCCACGATGTGAGGAAAGAAGAACGATTTTTAGCGCGGCATCATAGTCGAGAAGGTGGAGTCATGGTATGGGGAGCAGTAAGCTACTATGGGACTGTTGAGCTTGAATTTCAGACGTCAAAAATGACCGCTATAACCTACAAAGGAATTTTGGAAAGGAATTTTCCTAAATTTGCGGACATTTTTGGACCCATTATCTGGACTTTCCAGCAGGACAACGCCCCCATCCACACGGCGCGCATTGTCAAAAATTGGATAGAGGACCAGAATGTGGAATTGCTTCAATGGCCGCCGTACTCACCCAACCTGAATCTTATAGAAAATGTATGGGGATGGTTGGTACGAAAAGTTTATGAGTCTGGCCGTCAATTTGAGGACAGAGAATCCCTTATTGCCGCCATTAAATTAGCCTGGAGGGAAATTTCGCTGGACTACTTAACGAGCCTATACGATTCCATGCCGGACTGAATTTATGAAGTAATTAAAAATAAAGGTGGCAGTACCCACTACTAGAAATAACCAATAAAAAAATATTTAAAGAAAAACTTGTTTCGATTCATTTCGTTAGCTTTTATTTCCAATTTTAATAGTTGTGTCTATTCAGTTGACGCAAAAAAAATCTGCATTTTTCCATATGGAACGCTTTGCAAGAGAGCGAGAAAAAAAATAGCGGTACTTTTCAAATTATTTTTTTTGATTTGTTTTCTCAACATCACAAGCAAACGGTAAGCATCATCAAATGATACATTAACGTTCAAAGTTAGGAAAAAATGGGCAAAATACCATAGAAAATTTGTGTGCTTATTCAGTTGAAGCGAAGTGTATGTTCCATGACATCTTAAGCGCAAGATTTATGGTAGCAGTTGTTTAGTATTTTTTACTTAATTTTTTATATACAAAGTTTCTTAAATTTGTCTCAAATTTTTTTTTAGTATAATAATTTTATGTACGAGGGCCGTTCAATATATTCTCGGCATCGGGGTTAAGCTGTGATTGACTTATTTATCAAGTAATACTATTATTTTAGTGCATTCATGTAAAATTTCATATAAATGTGATTATTAATTCGCGTTTTATCTCTAGTTAAACAAAATCATAATGGCAACTGAGACAATGATGGTGAAAATTGACTATCGCGCTGTAATTAAATTTCTCACTAAGCAAGGAAAAAGTCAAAAAATTATTCATGAAGAGATGGTGGCTGTTTACCAGGGTTCCGCACCTTCATTATCAACTGTGCAAAAGTGGTCAAGTGAATTCAAGAGAGGCAGAGAGAGCATTGAAGACGACCCCCGCTCCGGCGCCCCGGCTACTGCTTGTACGGGAGAAAGCATCAAAGAAGTCGAAAAACTTGTTCTTGAGGATGAGAAAATAGTGAGATTCGCATGCTGTAGAGAGCTTTAGGATATGTGTAGTGAGAACGCGGACGGTGTTATGGATCGAATTATTACTGGGGATAAAAAAGGAAGAAGTTCAAAGTCACTCCGTCTGCCGGGAAGCTCATGGCCACTGTTTTTTGGGACTCAAAGGGAATCTTGCTTATTGAGTACAAAAAAAAAAAGGTGAAACCATCAAGGCCACATCCTACGCTTCCACTTTGCATAATTTGCGGGAGGAAATTAAAAAGAAAAGACGGGGTAAACTCGCAGCGGGTGTGTTGCTTCTTCATGACAACGCTCCTGTTCACACGGCGGCGGCGCGAGTTTCCAAGGCTGCTGCGCGAGATTGTGGTTTCGAAGAAATCCAACACCCTCCCTATAGTCCAGACCTTGCCCCAAGTGATCATTTCCTGTTTCCGGATTTGAAAAAATGTCTTCGTGGAAAAAGATTTTCGGATGATGAAGAACTCAAGTCGGCAATAAATGGGTATTTTGCACAGAAAGAGGAAATTTATTTTTTTGAGGGTTTAAAAAAGCTTATCTAAAGATGTAACAAATGCATTGATGCTAGGGGAGATTATATTGAAAAATAAAAACGATTTAAATTGAATTCGCATTTTCCCTCATATCGATACTGAGAATATATTGAACGCCCCTCGTACTCGTATTTAACAATATTAATTTAAAAACTGAATTTCAAAAAATAATCATAAATTCATGAATTTTTCAAAAATCCAAATCCAAAATCAAAAACATGATTGTATGAAAGGTACCGTTAATAACAAAAAATGTACACAAAAATTTTAACCAAAACCGCAGACTATACCTATTAGGTTTAAGCGTTTTTCTTTTTTAGTTCAGAGGAGAGTCTGAGTTGCCAAAAAATTAGTTTGTGTTTCTTTCAACTCAGATCATGCAGAGCTCTTTTTGCGTTCTGAACATGTGTAGATCGCACTCGACGCCCTCGACCATTATTAACTGAGCATGTGAGTAAATTGCTGAGCGCACCAAATGGTATGCCAAGAATGAAAATGTGAAGAAAAAAATAATTAGATACTTAAGTTGGCGAAACCGAAAGAAGTTGATTTTCTGGTGTGTATCAGTGTACAAAAAATGGTAGATATTGCTTTTTATGGTTAAAAACGAAAATGTATTCTGATTTATGTGTTTCAAGTGTGTTTAAAAATCACATCAGTGTTCAGTGTTTGCTCTGTTTGGAACAAGTTCAGTGCATAATCAATGTGTTCGAACTCTGTTCAGTGCTCTGCTCTGAACGGAAAAAGAAAAACGCCTATTGTAGTGCACATATTTTTTTACACCAAAATCGTTAGAACCGTTTCCGAGATAATTAAGATGGTAGAGAAAATTGTATGACAACTACCGTTATTTTTGCGTCTAAAAAACAATACAAACATCTATTTTAGACACCTAAAACGCTTAGGTAGGTACCAAGTTTGAAGAAAATCGCTTCAGTCGTTTAGGTCGTAGATCGATCGATAATGTCAAGTTTGATTAAAATCTTGAGTTCGATTTTTTCCGAATGCAAAACTGGCGCTATAGTACCTCTATGTATATCGCAAGTAAAAACCAATGTATGAAAAACGTTTTGATGTGTTTGTTTCGATATGAAATCTCAAGCAGATGGAAATAGCGGTGCTTGTGGCAATGTGTGTGTTTGAAAAGTATTTACTGTCCTGTGTGCTGTTTACTGTTGATAATTATATAGTGCCGGTTTGATCAGTTTCACGTATCAGAATTTTTATTGTGCGGTTTTCTTTATTCTTAAGTCTATGCTAATTATCCGCCATCAACCGATCTTAATTTTCTTAATTCTTATTTCACCAAAATCCAGTTTCCATATACGTCATGAGCGCTTGTGAACGGAACTACACCAAAAGTTACAATCTCCTCCTACTGTTAAACATCGTTCTACCTTAATTCCATCTGCGTTCTGGGGAATGTCATTAAGCTGTCAAAGAACTATAAAACTGCTTAATTTTTGATGTTATATCGTAAACTTAAACTTTCGTTAGCCTAGAATGGATTTTCGACACACACAACTACCACATGTATATCTTTTGGTACAAATTTTTGAGCAAACTAAATATTTGACGTTTAAATTTTTTTTATCCAACTATGAACTAACACTTAATTGTTGTTTTGCTTGTAACCTCATGGGTTCATATATATTATTTAAGGTCTGATCCAGACTCCTTGGCAGAAATTGGCAGCTTATAAACTTTTGAAGTGTGTGGATGAAATTTTCTCACTAATAAATAAAGTCTGGAACAGTTTGAGCACAATTTGCTGCCAATTTTTAAACGTTAACACAATATATGTTTTTTTTTTACATTTTAATTGTTTAAATTTAACATTTTTTTTTCTTAAAATTAATAATTTTGTATTTTGGTGCTACTAAATTATTCATTTGTTCAACAAATCTATTTCCACAACAACCACGAAACATTTTTTTCGTGTCCTGACAATTATTGTAAGTTTTCTGCCCTAAGATTGCTGGCTATAAAAATGAATTGGGCAGGAATTGGCAAGAAATTGTCAAAATCCAAAAACTACCAATTTGTAAGTTTGAAATAGGAATTGGCAGAAATTGGTGCCAATTTGTGCCATTTGGCGGAGTGTGGATCAGAAATTTAATTTATTCCAAATATTTAATTACTCTAATACGAACATTGACTTCAAAATTGTTTTTTTTTTTTTTTTTTAAGCTAAACGAATTTGAAATTTGACAGCTCTGCATGCACCAAACACTTCTTATTATGCAAATTAAACAGAGCGAACAAATTGACAGCTATAAATTATTTGTATATTCAGGTTACCTAGCATCAGTGAGGAGAACGAACAAGACTTATATTTGAGTTAAGTGACAGAAAGACTGCATTTACACGATGCAATAAATTCCTCCTCGATATTTTTTGCTCGTGTTGAAGAGAAGTAAAGTAAATTACACAGCTTAAAAAGGTGTAGAGTTATTGCTCTTATTATTTGAATAAATATATTTCAGGGAATGAAATGTGTTTATGCATCCTTGCAACCGAAAGGAAGCCAAAACAAAACAAGATAGAAAGAAAATTATTTAATTTATTAGTTTGTAATTACATTGGACGATTTTTCAGCGCCAAATGCAGATCAGAAACATTTTTCATATTCTATCGAATCAACATTTTTGTTCTCATTAATTGCTGATTGAATCTGAGCTACACAAATGGTTTAAGTCCAACTGACAACAGGCTAGGCATACTCTTTACTGAAATTCTTATTTGATATGATACGTCCTCCCCTTCCTACTCCTACGCAGTCATTGGGAAAGCTTACAAGTCACAAGGTCTTGTGAGGTTTGTTGTGATTCGATAACATTTTTGGTATTCCCAGACAATTTTCAAACGAGAACTCACCATAGTAAGGTGAATTTGTTAATGTGAATGGATGTATGTTCAGACGTGGCAATTTTTCAAACTTTTAAATTCTTAGGAGTTTTCAATTGCCTAGCTGTCACAAAAAGTTAGTTATCAGAAGTTTTGAGTAATGAAGGCTGCAATTGATTATGATACAAAAACGCATTTTTTGTTGTTTTCCTCAGACTAACATTATCACTCTTGTCTTTGGAACCTTAACAACACTGATAACAATAGAAAATTAAAGCCTTCTTGTTTGGAAAATCACCACCATCTACCCTGCCCTCCTTTTTGGATTGCAGCTTTCCAAGATAACGGGAAACCTTAAGTATATAATATTTCTTGGATTTGATACCCTAATTTCAGTCCTTCATTTTCATTTTGATCGGCAATTACAACGTAAGTGAAATCCCTCTTCGAGTTCATGTGGAATGTGTTGCACAATGACTTGGTCCATCTCAGGGAATTAAAGGATTGAACATACAATTGAAGTTTTGTGATTGTTGTCCGTCCATCGCAGCATTGTTTTGGGGGATATAAGAGACATAACGTAAGTGATACACACCACGATATGACATTAGGGAGCGGGAGATACAATTTACAATGTCCAGAACGCATCCTCGATCGAAATAGGACACACACAATGTAAACTGCAGGACATTCTTATTCTCAGTTTCTGTATATGCACCTACATACATATATGTCAAAGTTTCAGCACAAAAAAAAAAATAACAAAACCATAATAAAAATTGGAATTTGGAACTTCTCTAAAGAGAAATGATTTTCGATTTGGTGGAGTGCCCTCCTTTTAGTTTATGGTTGTTGTTGTTGTTATTTGGTCCTTTATTTTTGGTTTCAGTGACATTTGAAGGAGTTTGGGATTCGCCAAGAGTGTAAGGACTTAACTACTGCCACAGATTTGTTCGTTCGACCTTCTTGCCTTCGTCCTATTTACGTTATCCTTGATGGTTGTTTGTTGCTTCCCTCTCTGGTATAATGGTATATCTCTGCATGGGGTTGCTTGGTTGGTGATGGCAGATAAAGGAGAAGGGTTGTAGTTGGGACTGGGAGTTCTGGAATTTGAAGTGATTGCCATTTCTTCGATTATCCTTTCTATTTATTTTAACCCCAGCCCCCCCCCCCTCTCTCCATCACTTAGTTTCTTTGGAGTAATTCTCTCTGATTTCTTCACACTTGAAACTGTGTGTTTTGTGACTTGTTGTTGTTGTTATTTTTCAATGAGGATAAGAATTTATATTGGCTTGAAAAGTCCCTGGAGTGCTTTCAGCTTTACACATGTAACAAATTGTAACAGTTTGGATATTTTTTTTCCCTTGCTCCCTTCTTTATCTAGGTTCTTTTACGTGAATTTTTTTTTCTGTTTGTTGCGTCATTCGTTTGATTTTGATGTCTTTTTTTGGGAGTGGTAACCCGAGTTTTTTGCGTTTTGTTTTTGTTGTTTTTGTTTTTAAAGCCATCGAATAATATTTACGACTACAGCTCGATTACTGAAATGTCCTTGTTGCGAAGAAGTTGTTTGGTGTTATATGTTTTTATTTATTTATTTTCAAAAGTAGAATGGGTATTTGACGTGATTTTGTGCTCTCTCAAGTCGGCATTTGTTTTATGGCGAATTTAATTTGAAACAGGTTCTAGATCAATTTCAAGTTGTAAAGTGAAGCCAATTGATTGGGGTTTAAGCGATGGTCTGAGCAATATAAAATTGGTATAATTTTTTATCGTGTTTTTTTTTTGTTGGATATGTAGGTAGGTGTATCACGGTATGTAAGTGGTTGTTAATAAAAACGTATAGTTGAACATGTTGGTTTTTATGGCTTTTGGGTATAAAAGTAATTGAAATGGTCAAGGCCATTTGAAAAACCATTAAATGTAGATGGCATGCTTTGTTTTCTCCCAAAAGTCGAAGTAGATGGCACTATTTTAATCTGAATAACTTTGATGCTGTCGGCAAAGTAGACAAATTCTAAATGTATGAGGCATTAATTTAATAGAGCAATCAACGTAAAATTTTCATAAAGAACTAACAACGCTATATTTATGCAAGTACCAAGGCTATTTGACAAATTGAGTTACATTTCAGAAGTGGGATTACCTCAGAAAAAAAGAAATTGTCTGATGGACTCACATATTTACATAAGAAGAGATAATCACTGAAAGCGATTACAAGAAAATAAATTTCGACCTTTACAAAACTTTGTTAACGGTTTCACAATAGAGATAGGTAGATGTTGACAGTTCTTGGCGGACCTGTTATTTTATCTTTTGTTAATTTTTCAGCCCTTTTATTTTTTTTAAACAAAAACTTACTATGCCATGAAGTACCGACGAATCCATTTTAGATAAAAGGCTACAAACAAAATTGAAGGATTTGGAATGATGCCAACAGCCAGCTATAGTAGCTTACTTGCTTCCTTAATGGACTTCCGACCCATGAATATCCATGCCGAAAACACGGCTTGCCTCCATTTTCTTTGAGGTCGGGAACGCCGCTCCAAGTGCTCTGGCATCCACGAAAGCTTGGTATTTTAACCGGATGTTCGATCTTCCTTGTCGCCTCTAGCTTGGGGCCGTAGCATTGTTGCTAATGCTTGAACCGATTTATTTCTCCAAACCGAAGTATCAGCGATTTCGTTGAAAACAGTGAATTCCGTGTCTCCGCAAGCTCTATGCATAATCGCATATATATAGCTAAATTAAAGAAGTCCCAAAAATCGCAGAAAGACTCATGGCAAAGCTGTAATATGATGAATTGAATTCGATGAAATTCGTTGGTCCTTCTCAGAACTTGTCCTAGCATTATTATTTTTTCCTTCGATCGATCTGTCGGGCCGAAAACCAAACTGATATTTGCCCAATAAAATGTTGCAGAACAGCGGAAGACACTTGCAAAGCAGGGATAGCTATTTCTCCATAATTATTTCAAGACATAGGATCGTCTTCTTTTTACAGCTGGCCAAGAGGTCTAATAAGTATAATAACGAATCTTTAAAGAATTTCACTTCTTAAGAAGCGACTATGTCTTTGCTCTCAAGGATGTACCAAACTTACCAATCGTTTTTCAACCAAATTGGATGAAATGGATATGAACGACAAGTAGTTCCAATAGGATGGCGTTAACAGCTGATCCACAATGGAAATTCTCCACAAGCGATTAGCGAGAGAAGTGGAGAACCACCGACTTGACTTCGTGCGTCAAAGTTATTAACAATTGAAACTCCAGGATAAGAGTCACTCATTTCAACAATTTCGTATATAAACAAATCGTTAATATCTCACGCACAACTTATTTATTTATTTATTTTATTTATTCAAATCTCTTACAAATAGACTGTACAATCTTTTTAATTGCTCGAGTGTAGTAAGTTAAAAATTAATTTAATTTGAATCTGACTATGTAATAAGAAATTAATTTAAAGAAATTTACATAAATACCTATTAAAGAAAATGATTTATTTTTGAATTTATATTTATAAAATTAGTTTTCATTTATAGCCGTAAACAAAACGGTCTCAAAGTTACGTGTGTCAATAATACTCCTAATGCTTTGCGGTAGCGAGTTAAACAATCTAATGGCATGGATGAAAAATTGCATTTCAGTTATACGGCATGTAAATCGAAGTTGTATTAATGTAATAGAACGTGGTGTTCTTGCAAAAGACAAGAGGTTATATAAATATAAGGGCTCTTTCCTTTCATGGTTATAAGCTTGTACAGAAAAATAAGTGTTCGGTAATTAATGTATATACGGATCGTGCATCCCAATACTATTTTAGAGAATCTACTTACGTGATCACGCCTCTTAAGATTATACACGTATCTTACAATCTTGTTATAAGCAATTACTAATTTACGCTTAGTTTCAGCACTTTGATAACAGAAAATCTCGCAACCATAAGTTATTAAAGGAACTATAAGTGATTTTCCCAGCAATAATTTAGTACCAAGAGGTGTAAAATGTTGCGAAAATGAAAGATTCCTAAGAACTCCATATATTTTGCCGATAATTTGTTGAATGTGGTCATCCCATCTTAGAGTTTTGTTGAAATACAAACCTAAATTTTTAACTTTATCAACTATCACCAATAAGAACTGGAGGAAAATAGCTTAGGTCAAGTTCGTTTTTATAGACAACAAGGCAGCTTGATTTAGACGGATTTATTCTGAGCTCATTTTCTGCAGACCACTTGTTAACACTTTCAAGATCTTCGTTTATTTTACATATACCATCTTCGATCAGTCCCAGTTTGCAACTAAAGTATAGCTGGTAATCATCAGCATATAAATGTTTGGAACAATTATTTGTGCAAAGAGGCAGATCGTTTATGAAAAGTGTAAACAAAAGAGGGCCCAATATTGATCCCTGTGGAACACCTCTTTGTATAGGCAAGTAATTGGAAGTCTTGTTATTTACGAAAACAGCTTGAGATCTTCCACACAGATACGAAAAAATAAGCCTGCATGCAGATGAGGTAAAACTAAATATATTTTTCAGTTTATATAATAAAAGATTGTGGTTGATTGTGTCGAATGCTTTTGAAAAGTCTAATAAAGTTAGAAAAGTTACTTGATCCTTATCAATTGCATTTCTTATATCTTCTGTTACCTTAATCAATGAAGTAATACATGATTTATTCGATTTTGTTATATTTAACCATTAATTTTCGGTCATTAATTTAAACCTTAATGGTAAAAAAATTTAATTTCAAAAACACCTGTTTTTATACACTATTTTGTGGCAAACATTACTAAGAGCTTGCATGGCTATCCGAAGCAAAGGATAATTTCACTCTATTAAAACAAGGCGTAACCATATGCTGAACTTCGTTCCCATCGCTAACTTCTTATCCTTCTTTAAAAATAAACTCCCTTTGAAACTTCAAATAGTGGTGATCGAAAATATTTAATTAAATAATGCCAGAAAAAGAAGGTAAAATGCATGTAGGTATATTACCGAAGCCCGATTATGATGCATTCCGCATATGAAGCGCCCTTAGTTCTATTGGACCTTTTGCAACTTTCCGAAGCTTGACCATGGGTTTGCCTCTTCTATAAGATATGGTTGTCGTCTCAATTTATATAGATATACTTTTACCCAACTCAAAAGCCCCAGAGTTTTCCCACAAAATTTTACATGCTTGTGGATATTTTACAATTCTCGGGCGATAAGCTTAAAAAAGTATTTGCTTCCGCTTACCACCAAAAAATAGTATTGGGTGTGAAATTATATATGTATAAAAGGTATTATAGAACTAATACAACACCAAACGTAGTTAACCATTAGCTTCCTAAAGGGTGTGAGCTTTGTTTTTTTCTGAAAAGTAAAAAACCTGAAAAGTTGTGTTGTCGTTTCTGCTATTACAAGTTTTTTTTTTTTGCTTTCTCTTTCAATCTCTTGCAGTCTCGCCCCGATTGTGATTACCAATATTTTCAATTCTATCTGAAAAGCGGATATGAAAATAGTTCAGTTTACGGAAATTCTGTTTGCTGCCTGAAAAATTTGTACTATGGCAGCACAAAAATATACCAACTATGTACAAGAGGAGCAAGACAAAAAATAAAATACCAACCATGCAAGCCATATAATTTTAGGATGCATCCGGGCCGGGTTGTCTGATGGTGAATAGTTTGGAAGTCATAAATAATTTATTGAAATCAATTTCTCATTTTGAAAACATTGCAAAGGGGGAAAATACTGGTTTTAGAATTTGTATCAACCAACTTGCATTATGGAGGTGGAGGTATGGATTCAGCACGTGTTGAATTTTTGAATATTTAAATACACCCCTCCACAAAATGTAAAGAAAAAAAAAAAAACAATTTTGTATAATGAATAGTTTAAAAAACTTCAAAAATAAAATGTGTGGTACGTACACTGTTAACAAATTTCCTGAAAAATTATTATTTACGAAAATTTTCAAAAGTGTACAAAAATATATAAAAAAAAAATAGATTGCAAACGAAAAGAGAGAGTATAAAAGACGGACAACGTAATGGATTATTGCGTTGACTCTTTGACGTACCAACGCACAACACCAATCCCTCATTCTGTCACTTCCCCACCAACGATTACTGCGTCAAACCATTAACCGTTGACAATCAAACGATTGACGCAATGGTAGACACTAATATTGTCCTATAACTCAAAACTTTGACTATTACACGATTCAAATGCGTTGACCCAATGACAGAAAGGAAGGTCGGCCATTTTTCTCGTTGATAAATTGAAATTATAAATAAAGACGAGAGAAAGAGAGAACTTAATTTGTGAGTTCTCTCGAGCGTTTAATAAAGGTTTTTGAATTGAATAGGTTCGGGACAGTCTGTGGGGTCCAATCACAGTTTCTTTGACCTCGTGTGTCAATCCGTCACTGATGGCAATTAACACGACTAAAAGGCACGTACAAATGATACGATCACTGCGATAAGGAACATAGACATATCCTGTTACCGATGCCAAATGGCATTGACAGTCATTTCTCGATCATGTCAATTGTCATTGCGTTGACAGAAAAATTCGTATCAACGTTAGGAAACATCTTGAGATATGGTATAAGAGACTCAACCCGTTGATTTACTTACGTTGACTGTCTATATACTCTATCCAAGAAAAATTGTCAGTACAGGGAGTACAGGACGCTTGCGTGTCCCTTGGTTACATTGGTTTGTAAAAATATGTCCATCTTTTCCAGAGTTTACATTCGAAATTGCCGCAAACTAGAGATAAGCTTATAGGGTTACCGTCTGTTCATTAAAAACACAAATTAAAGGTATTATGAATTACCTATTTTCAGTACTAATTAAACTCAAGAAAGAATAGTTCATTACAGTATGAATGAAAGATAATATAAGTCAAAATTAGTTACTAGAATAAATTAAATTTATTTAAGAAAAAAGGATCGTTTTTTAAATGGTATCCCCAGAAGGGCTAAGAAAATTACTTACTGACATTTCTTGAAAATAGCCTTTCTTCATAAAGGTCAGTACCGAAAATATCGTAACTCTTTTTGTTAACTATATTATGTTATATACATGTAAAAGAAAATATAATAACATAAACACACCAAGCGACAACACCTTTACTCATTTGGTTGAATTATCTATTCTCAAAATCTCTAAACTTGCATGAATTCTGAAAGCTCCTTTACCAAAAAAAAAAAAACATAGAAAAAGTATAGTAACTACTTGCAGATGGGCATGGAAACTCTGATTGAACAAGAGAGTTGAATGTGCGATGGTGAATCACATCTCACAAGAATGAACAGCTATTCATTAGTACATAAATAAATATATTATAACGGGTCCGCCATCAACCGTTTTTTTTTTTCAACTAGTGCTTATTTCGTGAATGGTAACACTTAGCTCACGTCTGATTTGACAGATAATTAGTTTTATCCTTCCGCTGAACGAATACGGTTTTGTATACGCTTGAACAACGCTCGCTAAGTGGGCCCTCGATCGACTTAGAGAAGATGCCGATTTTGCCAAAAAAATCATCTTTTCAGATGAAGCTCATTTTAATCTTGGCGGGCATGTAAACAAGCAAAATTGTCGCATTTGGGACACAGAAAACCCCCACGCATACATTGAAAAGCCGATACACCCAAAACGAGTCACTGTTTGGTGCGGATTTTGGTCCGGAGGCATAATTCGAAAATGAGCAAGGAGTGGCCGTTACAGTCAATGGCGATCGTTATCGGGCCATGTTAAACAAATTTTTGTTCACAAAAATTGAAGAGGAGGATATTGGCAATATTTGGTTTCAACAGGACGGCGCTACGTGCCACACAGCCGAAGCTACACTCGATGTTTTGCGCCCATTTTCAAAACAAAAAAGTTATTTGGCGGACCCTATATAATTATATAAAATATAATATATATAGTATATAATATATATAGTATTAATAGCTATATATAAAATATATATAGTTTCGGACAGAGTATAATTGTAGTTTAAGAACTACGCTGTCCAACAAAAATAGTCAGTACAGGGCATGGGTGAGCGTTTTTCAAACAAGTGGTGCCTGTGTATACTGTCACCACACTGAATTGAAAAATCTACCACTGACCAACTTACACAAATTGTTGTGGTATTTTCCTTCAAAATATAGTACACCCCACCATAACCGTCTTCATTTCATGCTCAAAGCTAAGCATACTGATCAAGATCATCTATTCGTTTCTATTTCTACTTTCGCTGTATAAGTTTAAAAAAAATGTACATTCAAACTGAGTTAACAATATCCTTTGAAAGCAATACAAAGAAAAATGTTCAGTGGTTTTTTTTACCAAAGAGCTTTCTGTTTTTAAGCTTTTGAGAGCAAAATTTAGTAAGGTGAGGAGGAGAAGTGTTGTCGTTTTGATTTTCTCCTTTTTATTACCCCGTTAAAATGCAGTTAATTTTTTCCCTTTCGGTCTTTTTCAAGAAAATGTTTTTTTTTTGTGCAAGGTATCGAAACGTTCAAAGCAAATTACGTGGATATTCATTGCAAAAGGTTTTATAAAGTGAAATTTTGTTTTATCAACAGTGAATAAGTAAATGATATTGGGTTTGTTATATAGTGAAGTAAAATTGAGTTAAATAAATCGCAGTGTTATTACTGCTAGCTTGGTGGTGTGGAAAAAGGTAATTAGTTTTTTTTTATTTAAATAAAACTTTCATTGTCTTATGTAAGCGGATGGCATCTCATATACACAATTTTCTCATTTTTGCCACCATTTATAATAATAAGTACGGAAACCCTATGAGAGTTTTAACTTGAAATAGGTTTTCGCAAGCCAATGGCCTCATTCAATAAACGAACTATAGCTATCTGGATAGGTTGATGTTGTTGTATTCCCACGTACGAACACAGCTGATGACAAAGCAACTGCTGCCAAAAAAAAAATCTTACAAGGGAATACAACAACACCAACATATCCGGATGGCTAATAGTTCGGTTATTTAATGAGGCCGGTTGCATTGGAGAGAGAGCCAAATGCCCTATCTTCGCTGTACTGAATATTTTTGTTGGACAGACTATACTCTGTTCAATTTATATTTTCAGTACAGGGAAGAAAGGATATTCGCCTTTCACCCTTACTATTATGGATTTCAAAAAGCTATATCTCTATTTCTATAAAGCTTTTCCAATTTTTATGGTTGCCGTAGTGAGCATTATGATTTATAAAATATTTCTCTCACTAAATTCGGTAGGGTTACCAAATGTTAATTTAGATTTCATGAACAGAATCATGTAGATCGTAAACTGAATCTAAAAAAATTAAACAAAATCCAAATAAAAATAAATCTATCATTTTCCGCACCACCAAGAGGTGAGATAGTAGGTGAATATTTTTAAGAGTTCCCCAGAAGGCCTAATCTCTTTTAAAGTAAGAATAAATAACTTAAATAAAAAAAATAAATACTGCACAAAAGTAATAATATCAACTGCACTATTTTAAATATAATATTTATATAAGCGGAACCCTCTTCTTTTTAGATTTATATTCATGAAGATAAAAACTATTTCATTATTTAAAAAGTTGCAATTAATTTAATAAACCGTATTCCATCAAGAACTTGCTCAAGTAGTAATTTTTCTGTAATAATACCCAACAAATATTGTATAGCTGCATTTTTACCGTTTGCGAAAAAAAAATCAAAAGATGTAATGTAAGCAGAAAAGCACACAGCGACAGTACCTTTTTTCTTAAACCTAAAATATATGATCTCATTAGCTCTAAGAAAGCTATTTTTGTAACAAACGTGTCTAGTCAATTAACCTCAGCAATTACTTAAAATGAGCTCAGCTCTGATCATTATCCTGTTTTATGTAAACTTCTTTGGTCGGGAATAAAACAAGAACTACATTACCTAGATTTTAAAAATGCAAACTGGACACGTTTTAGGTCAATTTTAAAAAGTAAACTTCGAAATATTCCTACTGGTCTAGAAAGTGTAAGCAGCAACAACGAAGTTGATAATATTGTGCATAACTTTACTCAAGACATCATTGCCTCTGTTAATCGTTCTGTTCCAAAAGTAAATAAAAAACAATTTCAACAAAGTCTTTCGCCGCATATATTGGAACTTATAAAAAATAGAAACATTCAGAGAAGAAACTGGCAAAGATATCGCCAACCTATTTTTCGTGATATCGTTACATATTTAAATCGCCAAATCTCTTATGAATTATTAAACAAAAGAAATCTTGTCTGGAATAATAAACAACGTTCTTTAGAGAAAAATGCGAAACCTTTCTGGAATATTGTAAAAATTGTAAAAAACAAACATCGACAGGTTCCTTTTCTAAAAAACGATTCAAGAATCTATTATATCGATTTGGAAAAAGCAAATGCTCTTGCTCTTAGCTTCTCCCAAAACCACTCTGTAGCACAATACCTAGGCGATGTTTCAACAGATCATCTGGTAGATACAACTGTTCAAAACTTAAACCAGATGATCTTTGACACACCACAAAATATTTTAGCAACTCAAGAAGAAGTAGCTGCAGTTGTTCACACACTTAAATCAAGAAAATCTAGTGGACTTGATCAAGTTAAAAATCTTTATTTAAAAATGTTGCCTAAAATCGGAATAATCTTCCTTACATTCGTCATAAATGCTTGTTTGAAAATGCAATATTTTCCTACTACTTGGAAAACAGGTAAAGTAATACCAATTCTCAAAGCCGGCAAAAACTCTGTTAGGACTGAAAGTTATAGACCAGTCAGTTTACTCAGCAATATCAGCAAAATATAGAAAATAATTAAAAACTAAATTGTTAAAATAATAACTGATAACAACATATATCCAAATGAACAATTTGGTTTCAGAAGATACCACAGTACATCTCATCAAGTGCTTCGTATAAGTAACTTAATTAAAACCAATCGCTCCCAAGGTATGTCTACTGGAATGATATTGTTAGACATCGAAAAAGCGTTCGATTCAGTTTGGCACAATGGTATTATTTATAAAATGATTTCCCTCAATTTTCCACCTTATCTGTGTAAAATTGTTCAAAGTTTTCTTTCAAGTAGATGTTTTATGGTACATGTAAATAGAAGTGTTTCAGAATTAATACATTTTGATTTTGGTGTCCCTCAAGGATCAGTCCTCGGACCGACCTTGTATAACCTGTATACCTCTGACTTTCCAAAATTACCATCCTGTGAAGCAGCAATTTTTGCTGACGACACTGCAATACTTTCTTCGCATACGTTTGGTCTCAACATTGAGACGAACTTAAATAATGCGATGAGAATATTATACCAATATTACAATCGATGGAAAATCAAACTTAATGCTGACAAGTTACAATCCATCTTTTTCACGAGAAAAAGAAAAGCTTGTTATCTCCCAAGCAATAATTTGCAAATCTTAGGTAGATTGGTTTCTTGGGACAATCAAGTGAAATATCTTGGTATTTTTCATGATTCTAAATTAACATTCAATCACCATATTTCACAATCACTAAAAAAAGTCAAGATAGCAACCAAACTGCTGTTCCCTTTTATTAATAGGAAGTCTTTACTTTCAGTCGAGAATAAAACGATAATTTGTAAGGTTATATTTCAGGCAATTCTTTTGTACGGTTGTCCAGTATGGAAAAACGCAGCTAAAACTCATATAAAAAAACTGCAAGTTGCTCAAAATAAAGTTTTAAAAATGATGCTCAATCTACCCTGGCATCATTCCACTTTAGATCTCCACGTAAAGGCGAATGTCGAATTGATCGAAGATATAATAATTAAACTCACAACAAAATTCTTTGATCGACTTGATCTTGCTGAGAACAACTTGGTTAGTGAACTAAATAATCAAAATTAAAAAATTCTATTTTATTTTTCTTACCTGTGTTATCTATGTATTAATGTAAACTTTATTAATTCATGTATTTATTTATTTAATTATTTATTTATTTATTTTTTTGTTTATTTGATTATTTGTTTATTTATTTATTTATTTATTTGTTTATTTATTTATTTATATGTTTACTTGTTTGTTTACTTATTTATTTATTTAGTTGCTTACTTATTTATCTATTTATTTATTTACTTGTTATTATTTTTTTAAATTATTTATTTATTTATTTTATTTTATTCTATTTATTCAATTATTTACATATTTATGTAATTTATTATATATTTATGCATACTTATTGTTAAAAAACTATCACTTATTCATTTATTGGTTCATCTGTTAACCTGTTACACTTCATACCCTTACTAGTCATTAGCTTAAGATTTTATTATATTCTTACATTAAATGGAGGTTTTTATTGTTTTTTCCTCCGGACATAATTATATAAACCTTATTGATAAATTATAAAACTTATATACATATTATTTTAGTTGAAAGATACATTGTATCAAATCACTATATTGTAAAATGTGCGGTAACAACCATTGTAAAATTTAAACAAATCAATAAACTATCTATCTATCTATCTATCTAAGAAAGCTTCAATTCTGAAAGTTCCATAGCAAAAACCAAAGAGAAAGGTATTAGAATTTCCATCAACGGACGAATGATATAACTCTGAATGATCAATGTGTTTTTTTTGTTTTTAATAAACACAATAAGCGACAAGCGAGAGTCAAATTGGCGATCAGTTTCTTTACAGACGGGGAGTAGTCAGGTCACAGTGGAATGTACATACGTGGATTTATGGAATATTTCAGTAGCAATTTCATAAGTTGAGTGTTATGCAAACACCAGCCGGCACTAGTGTGTTTGAAAAATCTCTCCCATAAGGCCTGTACTGAAAATATAAATTGAACCGAGTATATATGTATATCGATTTGAAGGAGCTTTTTAAGCTTTTACGTTCTATGTAGAAAACTTCTTTTAAAAAGCGAAAATGTAAAGATTTGGATTTGACTAAACTTATTCAAATACGAGCTTGCACTTTACTTTAAACAAGTTAAGTGGAAATGAAAAGTGACTGGGGAACCATTAGAATCGATTGATTTACAAATAACAACTCTCAACTCAAACCCTCCGCAGTAATTGACCAAAATGCATCTATTCTTATATTATAAGCATAGTTAGTTACTCCGGGAATCATATTAACCATGAGTTAATTAGAGAAGGATTACCTTTAACTTCCAACTTTCAAAAAATTAATCGAATTGAAGATGGCGAAACTTTCGAAATTTCTTTTAGATCTACTCAGAGTTAACCCAGATTCAATTGTACGAACTTGTTGCGTTAAATAGTCTGAGTGAACATTTATCAGAAGTTAACTCGGATTTAACCCTGAAACTTGAATATTGACCAACTGTATATATATGTTTATAATTCATTCCTTTTTTTAATTCAAACTATTTAAAAAATAACAATTATATAATATACTAATAACAACCAAATTTGACAGAACAAGTTAAGCAGTTGTTTTGTAAAGTTTCAACTTTCCAAAAATTCAGTTCACTAATATTAATTAACTTTGTTTTGTATAAAAACTTTCTATAGAAATCCTCCCGACAACAACAAAAAAAAAAAAAAACAACAAAAGCATATCCGTGAAACCACTTCACTCAACTAAACTTTAGTAAATATATATGCGGTCGGAGGTATAGAATGTCGCTTCTGTGAAGCTTCGGTCGCGTTTCAAAGAAATAAAAACAAAAACTATTTTCATTCTTTTGCTTTTAATTGTTGCCTCTGCGGTTTCCACTTTGGGTTCCTGTTAAGTAAATAAAATTAAATTCTCCAAAAGGATAGAACATGCGTCCGGGTATTCTGTTCGTTGTGCACCTTAAATGAGGTCGGCAAATTAAAAGGAATTTTCTCGAAAAGAGACGATAATGGTGCACAACGCACCGTGTGCTCTTGCTCTCTTCCGCGGTTACTGACGCTAATGAAATGTCATTGAGTTGACGCTGTTGTGGTTACAATATATATTTTAATATACATAAGCTCCATAAAGACCGTACATATTTATATTTTTGTAAGAGGCAGCCCAACACATCCTACATACATTGGTACATAAATATAATGCCAACAAGCAAAAAGTTTAGTACGAGCGTCCGACGCGGCATGTCGGATAGAATGTCCCCATTAAGGACACCCGCTTTTGAAAGTTTATATGAACACATTGACAAGATGGTGAATGGGTGAAAGGTCCTTCAAGGAAACAGGGCTGTATTTTGTTAGATAATGAATCACTTAGGCCTTGGTGAATATCAAGAGAAAAACTTCTTTTGTGAGTAAAAAGTATTTATGTAGTTGTCAGTGACATTTCGAACTGACATGCTTACTGTCAAAAACTGCAATTACTATCTAAGTACTTAAAATTAAAAAATACATTTTTCTTAAATAAAACAAAAAACACAACACACAAAAAAGCAAGACTATCTTGTTGAAAAACATTGCCAAGCATTGTCATAGCTATATGAGGAATCATTTTCCGCTGACAAATCAAAAATAGCATTGCCATGAATTTGAAAGAAGTTCTTTATTCTTGAAGAGGATGCGATAACAAAGAGAAAAGATCTCGTCGTTCTTGTTAAATTAGTATCAAACTAATTGCTGAGTGTAAATTGCTAAACCACGGATTAAAATTCGAAACAACGCTGAAAACCTCACTTAACTCACCGAAATCATTGAGCTAAAATTGCTGAACTACTGATCAAAGTTAAAATAAAGGTGACGTTTGTACAATTTCAAGATGTTATCGTTATGGGGGATGTATCTATGTAATTAGGTACGGGAACGGATCGTCCGATTTCCATGAAATTGAAATATGTTGTAGCAGACATTATGAAAGAAAAAAAAGTTTCAAAATAGGGTGATCCAAAAAATGGCATTTTTCTACAAAATAATGAAACGTGTTCTACATACATATGTATATGCAAATTTTTAGAAAATTTTGTTTGACTTAAAAATGGTTTAAAAAACACTTGGAATAATTAAATTAAAACTCACATACGCTTAAATAAAGAAAATAATTTAAGACATTTTTGCTTGCTCTTGCTCTTATGTTCAATCACATCGTATGCAAATATCTAAATATATTTTTAAAGTCGTTTTTTACTTAATTTTTTGTGTATACCAAATTTCTTTAATTTTTTTCTAAAAAAAAATTGGTATGAGAATCTTAAATATTAAATAATATAAACTTAAAAACAAATGATTAAATTGGCTTAATCAAAGAAAAAATAATTCAAAATTCTGAAATAAATACCTTAACTAATTTGAGCTCAAAAGGAGTACTCCATTTGATGTCTTGTATAAATTTGAATTTATGAGAAAAAAATTTTTAAAATCTGTGAAGCGGTTTTTGAGAAAAAATTTAAAAACTTTTTGAAAAAAATTTAAAAAAAAATTCAAAAAAAATTTAAAAAACGCCAATTCAAAGATATTCAGCATATACAACTATAATTTTTGAAAAAAAAATTATTGATCAGTTTTCAAAATATAAATTAAATTTTTTTAAAAATGCTTTCACAAATACAAAAAAATAGTAATTAAAAATATTGGTACGCAGTATAAATTGGGCAACCTAAGCCTATATATGTGTGCAATTTCGAAAGAATCGGTTAAGCCATTTATGAAATAGTCGAAATAAAAAAAACGGTCCTATGGAAAGTACCGTTTTTAGTCATTTTTTAATTTTTTTTTCAACCATATGATCAGTCGTACCTAAAAAGCTGCACTGATTTTTTTAAACAAAATCGTTAGAGCCGTTTCCGAGAAAAGCAGGCTTTAACGTAACGGTTACATGGCAGGTACCGTTATTTTTTGAGCTAAAAAAAGTTCAATTTCTCCTCTGTACCAATACCCTAAAAACTCTATATACCAAGTTTGAAGCAATTCGGCCCACCCGTTTGGGCTGTCGGTGTCTATACAGACAGACAGACATACAGACGGACGAATTTTTAGACCACCTTTTTCCGTCTGCACTATCATCGTAATGTCATGTTTGATTGTTATCTCAAAACTTTTTTTTTCGACGAATGCATATCTTGCCTTATAGTACCTATAACCGCAAGAAAAAATCAACTTTGCCACGGAGACCATGTTTTGATGAACGGGTCCGTCAAGAGGCAATTGAGACGACGCGACGGATTGAGGCGAAACTGGGGTGAACAAATTTCTATGGAGCTGTCAAACCGACCGACATATGACGTGACCCGACATATGCCATGTTTGCTCGTTTTGTGGATTTCATAGATAAGTCCGCAGATATATATGTAACTGCATTGTGTGTATTCGCTGTGGATTTGTTTTTTTTTGTTGGTACGTGTTGTGGATTGTCATTCTGTAGGTACCTACATGAATTGTGTGTATACAACGAGAAATTCTATTTTTTTAGTTGCTTTTTTTTTTGATTCAATTTTATATTTGTAGGTTCGTTGTGGATTCGCATAGATTAATATAGTAGGTATAACGTATTGTGTATATTTGTTGATAATGTGAATTGGTATTGTGTGTATTTGACGGCTATTTTTTATCTGTTGTGTTGATGATCATACATTAGTGTATATTGTGTTGTACTAATGTGTGTTATGTATGTTTTGCCAGGCTAGTGCTTTAGTGTATCTACTCCGCAGTTTTACATACGGAGTAGTATAGTGTATGTAATGTAAAATTGCTGAACCATGAATCAAAGTTCGAACGACGCGACTGTGACTTTTGCACAATTGGAACATGGGGCCGTTATGAGCGATATATTACTTATGCAAGTACGGGGCTGGTATCAAAAAATGTAAACTTCGTTGTTCTTTGATCGTTTTCCATAAAATTGAAATGAATATACATATATATATGTTGTAGCTGACTTTGAATTACTAAAGGAAAAAGTGTTTCAAATTATGGA
The DNA here is from genome assembly GCA_910595825.1 of Philhelius pedissequus. Taxonomy (NCBI): domain Eukaryota; kingdom Metazoa; phylum Arthropoda; class Insecta; order Diptera; family Syrphidae; genus Philhelius; species Philhelius pedissequus. The sequence continues at coordinate 159,724,264 of OU343162.1, read as the reverse complement.
AGTTTTACTTCTGGCGCGTTTACACACTCTTTTTTCGTAGACAGCGCTACCTGCCACTCAACTGATGCCATACCGGGACATTTTGAACGCGCTTTGACATTGACTACATATAATAACTATCTCATGCAAAGGTGATTGCTTCGAGATGTAATTTGAGCCAACCTCCGATTTTTTTCGTTGAAACTAGCGAACCTCTTCCCTCGTTGACACACATTTGTTCTTAGAATTTTTTTTTAAATAAAACATGTTTTTATTTATTACCTCTCATATTTATACGGGAACATTCTGAATAATGACGTTAATGTTTATCTTCTTAAATATTTAGAGTAATTTTTTGAATACCTACTCAAATATACACGTTACAGTATTACCTTGAAAATTACGCTCAAATTCGCTTAGCCTGTGAATGGTTGATTCACTTAACTTAATTATATCAGAATCTTTTACAAATCCAGTACAGACGGTATAGGATCTTAGCCAACCCTGGACGATAATAGCCGTAACATGTCTGTGGTTTGAAACTTTTTTAAAGACGCGACGGCTCTTACGTTAGAATGGTTATAAACTTGATTCAAAATTATTTTGAAGTACAAAATGAATGCAAGAATAGTCTAAAAGAAAACACACACACACCCGTTCTTTCTTGAATCTTTTTCAAAGTGGACACTCGTAAGAAATGTGGAACACATCCTCTTTTCCCAAGCTCAAACACCCTTATACACATTTCTATATTTTCTTTTGAACTCTGCGCCTATATACGATAAGATGATGACATACAGAAAATAAACCTACCTTGTCCTTATCCTAGTTTCTATGTTCTCGTCGGTCGGTGACGGTGGCGGTGCCCGGCTAAGTCGGCTGGCATTCCCCATCCACCCACCAAAAGTAAAGAAAAAAAACTTTTCAGTTTGCCCATAAGAAAGACGAACGCAAAAAAAGAAAAACAAAAATTCTAATATAAAAACTTTTTCAAGGATCTAAAATAACGAGTAGAATTAAGTGGATAATTTTTATTTGGAGAGCGGTACACAGATGCCCACCCAACCACCTTTGCTGTGATGGTGAAAGTAGGAAGTAGTCATAAGAAACGCAGTCAGTCAGCTGGCTGGTTTGTTGGTTGGTTTATGCTTTTGTCTGTGCCTGGTGTTCTTCGAGGTCCTGTTGAGTCTGCTGCTCGTCATCGTCATACTTTGGTCAGCTTTAGTCAAGCAAAATTTTAACTTGGACCCTTTTTCTCATTTTTCCTTGCTTTGGCGTACTTGCTATAATGTGTTGATGCAGAAGAGTCCAGCAAACGAGATGGAAAACTGGACGAACGATGGAATAATATTCGTCAAAGGACAAACTTCTGGAAGAAAAAAAAAAAAACACAAATAAAGAAGGGCGGAAGCGCAACGGAGTTCATATAACAGTTGAATGCGATTCGTTGGTGGTGGGTGGCAATGGCAAATGGCAATGGTGAGCATCAGAAGACAAGAAAACTGTAAACTTTTCTTTCCGCATAATACACATACCTATACAATTTTTTTTTTTTTTACCCAGCCTCCGTTATGATGTTTACATTATAGTCATGGTATTCCTTAGGTAGACTTTCTTATTCCAACAAGCTTCAACTCTTACTACAGTGGCCTGTTGTTGCTGGTTCTGCTGGCCCCCATTATCCTTTGTTTGTGTTATTACGCTTGAGGTCTAGGACTTTTCTATTATTTACTTCCCTTTTCATTAGGTCGATAATTGGCTTGCTTAAGTACTTTTTGATGATGGTACATTTTTTATTCTCTCCTTATATTTTCTGGTTTGCCAGGGATATTAAAATATATGAGTCTTTCTCGAGGCACCTCGATGGAGGTAGGTGTATTGTGTATAGGTAAATCATTCAGTTCGAGTGTATTGGGAGAGCTTTACATGTATACACATATTATTTACCAATAAAACTGGATGAGTGCAAGTTGCTTTAACCTGAGAATTTTGCTATTGCATCATAAAAACTCGAGTGCAATGAATTGAGCTGTGTAAAATCCTAAGAGAGCTGAAGATTGATCCTTATAGCTTCTAGGGTTTTGTATTGATTTTGATATAATGTTTTGTGTGCTTATTGGTTTGATTTACTTGCTATATCATTCCATATCACATACGTCCGGAAACCTTTCACCCTACCAATCTCATATCATTCATTTATAAAATAGAAATGGTAGGTAAATCAAAGAGAAATTGGTTATACGAGTAGATGAAATGGCAGAGGTATATTTTTGATTACACGTTTCATAAATATGAATTGAATCTTTAAACTTAGTAACTGAGTACCTATGCCAATATGTGTGATAATGACTTCCTTAAGCTTAGATTTAGGGCAACCAGAAATAACAAAAAAGTCTATAAGAAACCGAGTGGCTTAATATTGTTTATAGCTCAGAACGTCAAATGGAGATAAATTAAGGATTAAATGCAATCTTGATGATAAGTTCTTTAGATTATTTAGTAGATATAAGAGGATAACCATTTATCTTTATTGATTGTAATTAATAACTACTAAGCTTGGGTGCTGTATCTTCTCCTCAAGCGTACCTACATTCATATGTACATTATATGGGTATACAACTATCGTTTGGATGTATAGGTATAATATATCATTAATGTTTTTTTTTTTGAAGAAGTTGACGTGATTTGGAAAACTTATATCCAGAAAATAAATCGAACAATAAATTAAAATTTCTTGTTCCACCAACACCAGTTGTAAAAAAATACTTGTGAGCGATCCCAAGTCAACTAAACATTTTTGGTACCTAATTTGGTAAAAACTCTCTCCAAAATATGTCTTCGTCACCTCACTTGAAAAACCCAAATTTCTTGAAACATAATTGTCTGTTAATTCGACGATGCCAGAAAGTGTCAAGACTATAGATGTAAGAGAGCGACTGATTTTGTGGGAGAAATCTGCTTTCCTTCACTGCTTTACTGAATTCTTGTCGAGCAATTGTCCAGCACTTCCCTATATAGAAAAGGTGCCCCTCTAACTACTGTAAGATTGCACTTTCGTCCATTCTTCCGAAGATCATGGAATCGGTGAATAATAAGCAGTTCAAGAATTAACAAAAGCTCCTTAATAACCGACAGTACGAATTTTGAAGCAATAGGTTCACATCCCTTTCGAGAAAGGTAGATTATTGGAGTTGATATATTTCAAATGTATTCGAAAGAGTTTGAATTGTTAACAAGTCCTCTTTTCACAAAATCGTTCACATGATACCCATCAATCTCTTCTCCGCTGGATAAATAATAAGATAGCTTTCAGGCCGATAAATGAAAGTTGGTTGTACTGGACACGTTTGGAATTTACAAAGTAAAAGCGACTGGAGTTCCACAGGGCTCCGTTCTGTATCCGATACTCAGCCTTATTTTGAAATTCACTTTCATGCGAAATTTGGTCGAATCCGAATGATTTGTATTTTGAGTTTCGAACGATTCGAAGTTCACTTAAACAATCGAAAGTTAATTTTTTCGTCAAAACTAAACAAATTTTGACTTTCGAATGATTCGAATTAAATGTCATTTAGTTCACGTTCAAGTTTTTTCGGACGAATAGATTTACAAAACATGTAAGTTGGGATATTTTTACTGAAAACTAATTAAAATAAATTACATTTATGAGTTATTTGTTGGCTTTTTTAATAAAGGTCGCAATCGCATTCCAATTGGACCATCCGGTAGCAGAAAGAAGTAAACGTGATAAATATATATATTAAAAAAACGTTCCATTTTGTGAATTAAAAGAGTTTTTTTATGTTTTTTTATTGATTTTAGTTTTAAACCGAAATATTTAATTGAGATATATTGATATATATTTATATAAATGTGAAATGTGTACACTTTTAATTAAAATAATATTGCAATTTCGTCCCGAGTGCTTCGTGATTCATGAATTAACTATCACTTTGTAAACAAAAATTTTACTCTTGAATATATATTTGATGGATCCATTATGCTTTTCCTAATAGCGCGCGCCGTCTTCACTTTTTACACACAAAACAATTTGCAATAGCTGAAGTAGTATAGATTGGTAGGTTCTGGCGTTCGTAAAGTGGTGCAAACACCACCCTATGGATTGGTAGGTTCTGGCGTTCGTAAAGTGGTGCAAAACACCAACCTTCTTGTGGTTTTGATTTGATTGACAGTTGGATGTTCCAATTGTGGTTAGGGTGTTCCAATTGTGGTTAGGGTGTTCCAATTGTGGTTACGATATTCGGATTGTGATTATGATGTTCCAATTGTGATTTAGTTGTTTATAGTTTTATTTATATATTATGTTTGATGAATGATATATTTTTAGAATTTATTTTTGACTGATAATGATTACAAACGGTATAGTTCATAAATTGGTTCAAAACACGGTTTTGGTTTGATTGTCAGTTGGATGTTCCAATTGTGGTTTAGTTGTTTATACTTTTATTTTTATATTATGTTTGATGAATGATCTATTTTTAGAATTTATTTTGATTGATGATGGTTACAAACGGTATAAGTTGAATTGATTTTCAATTCAAAGGACAGTTGATTTTTTTTTCAAAAAAGAAGCGTGTAATAAAAAACAAAAAGAAAAAAATGAAGTGTAATATCTGTAGTAAAGTGTTTTCGCGAGATTATACATTGAAGCGTCACATACAAACTATGCATGAGGAGATCTTAAATCATTGCGCGGGTTGTGGCAAGAGATTTACTAGGAAATACAAATTGAAGGAGCATATGTTGAAATGTATAGTTTTGGTTGAGCAGAGGAGAAAAAGTAATGAAAAATTACTTGTGACATCACTAGCTACATCAACATTACGAGTAATATCACCGTCGGAGTCATCATCATCATCATCATCAAAAATGATATGCAAAGTGTGTAATATTGAAATTGATAAGAAACGATGGAAACAACATCAGCGAAGCAGTGTACATAAAATAAAAGAGCAAGTGTTCTGCAGTGATAACGTGTATAAAATATTGACATCATTTAAAGATCGAATTGTGTCATATTCCATCCAAAATGAAAAAGAAGACGATTTGGACGTGAATTCATTTTTTGCAAGGAAGAGAGCAAATATTAAAAATCTTTTGCAAGAAAAAGTCGTAGAGAATGGATCAATTAAATTCAATTTGGAATTATTCGCCGAATTTGTGAAGATTGTTAATGTGGATGATATGAATTTTGATGTAAAGTCAATGATGACACGTATGCGAACTCTTCTTCCATTTGATAATATTGATCAATTAATATCAGAAATGGAGACAAATATAATGGAGAAGCTGGAAGAATTTCAGGAGCGAGACAGTGGATGGACTCTTATTAAGATAAAAGCATTGGAATTGAATATAAATAGATTTCAGTGTTTGAGGGGGTCAAAGCACTTCAAATTACCAGCTTTCATTAATAACAAAAAGGCTGTTATTAATATTCAAAACAATGATATATACTGTTTCAAATGGGCTATAATATCAGCTGTGAATCCAAACGTGTCGAATGCTAATTCCCCATATGCTTATAACATATCAGATATAACTAGTGATTGTATTCCCATTGCTAATATGGTTTTAAATTTTAAAGATCTTGTTTTTCCTTTGGGAATTGATCAGATATACAAATTTGAAGCACAAAATGATATAAGCGTAAATGTTTTTGGATACTCAAATGAAGAAAATAGTATTGAGGGTCCATACTATTTGACTAAAACTGAAAAACCGATTCATATTAACTTATTATTTTGCAAGGCTAACGCAATGTCACATTACGTTTGGATAAAAAGTTTAAGTCGGCTTCTACGCGATAGGATACTTAATGCGAAAGAGAAAAAACTATACTTTTGCAATAGTTGCTTACATCATAATTACAGCGAGGAAAGTTTGCAGAACCATAAGAAAGAATGCGGGGGTGTTGTTACACATATGCCAAAGGAAGGAGAAAACTGTGTAAAGTTTTCAAAAATCTTGTTGTCCGCAACAGAGATTTTTCAAATACTAATAGTTTATCGAAACCGAGGCATAGTTTACTTTTACCAAACACAATAAGAGCTTTGATAGTGGGACCATCAAATTGTGGAAAAACAAATGTTATGATAGGTTTAATAGAAAGTCCAAATGGAGTAAAGTTCAAAAATATTTATTTATATTCAAAATCATTATATCAATCAAAATATCAATATCTACAACAATTAATACAACCTATAAAAGGTATAGGATTTTATACATTCTCTGCAAATGAAGATGTTCTACCACCGGATGAAGCAAAAAATAATTCTATTATTATTTTCGATGATGTTGCATGTGAGAAACAAAACAATATTAGATCATACTTTTGTATGGGGCGTCATAAAAACATTGATTGTTTTTATTTATGTCAAACATACACACGAATTCCTAAACACTTAATACGAGATAATGCCAATATGATTATCATGTTCAAACAAGATGAAATGAATATGAAGCATATATACAATGATCATGTGGGTGCAGATATGAAATTTGAAAAATTTTCAAATATGTGCACCGAGTGTTGGAAGGATAAATATGGATTTCTTGTTATAAACAAAGACGATCCTATCGATGCGGGTCGTTATAGAAAAGGGTTTGATATATTCATTCAACAATAAGTATTCAAAATTAATCAATTTCTGATTAGTATACAATAGTATGAGACTAGGTCAATCTGTTAATCTGATCTGATAATTACAAGCTGATCTATTAACAACCTGATCTGATATTTAAACAGCTGATCTGATAAAGCTGATCTGATAAAAGCTCATCTGTAAATAACCTGATCTGATATCTACAAGCCGATCTGTTAAGAACCTGATCTGATCTGTTAAGAACCTGATCTGATATCTAAAAAACAATAAATATTCAATATTAAACCGTTTCTGATCAGTATACAATGTGCTGTTGCAATAGCATGAGAGTAGGTAAATCTATTAACTGATCCGATAATTGCATGCTGATCTGTTAACAACCTGATCCGATATCTTAAAGCTGATCTATTAACAACCTGATCTGATATTTAAAAAGCTGATCTGATCAATGAAAAAAATGAATAAGAAAATAATAAGAGATGTTATAAACACGAGAAATGTATTGCGGAAAAAGTTCAATAGTATTAAATTACAAGAATTAGATGCAGCAGACTTTTTGGAAGACACTTTTAAGCCAATCACTAAACATCTCAAAGACCTCGTTAAAAATTCAAAGCCTAGTTATGATTATGGTGAAAATGAAGAAACCAACCTTGAACCTTTACAATTCCATCTAAAAGGTAATACAAGTACACCCCTTAAAAAGAGCAACTCACCGGTTGATCATACTTATAAAAAAGATGATGATAATGATGATACGATTTTAATCAATTCAAATGGTTTAAGTAATGAAGATACCTTCTATTCACAAAATGATGACACTAACAAAAGTGGTGTATATACAAATTTGAATTTGACAACATTGGAACAGAAAAACAAATTGGATAAATTATATGGTCCACATAGAGATTCAAATGCTAAATGGAAATTTGGTAATAAAGAATTCGTACTAAAATCAAATCAAATTTCTATAGACGATCATATGTGGTCTTTAACACCCGGACTCTTTGAGCTTTTGTTTTACAAAACACCATCTAAAAACTATAATAAATCCGATTTGCAAATTTACAAAAAAATTCTTATTATAACAAGTGCACATAAACGTCAATATGATGAAAACGAACAAATTAAAGGAACAAAAGCATACAAGTACAGAAGTATTATAAAAAAGTTATTCAATGATAAACACAATGATAAAACACTCCATAAAGGAAATGGTATCATGACTGTAAATCCACAAAAACCTAACTATATTTTTTGGGATGATCCCAATGAAATCGTCGATAGATTACGACTTTTAATTTCATCACAGTCGGCAGGTCATACAGGTCACAGTAATGAAATTGTTTCCATTATTGAAGAACTTAAAGAAAGCAATATAATTGTATAAATATAAATGTATAGAATCATTAGCAAAATGAGCGTCGACAAGTTTGGTCACTTTTCTAATAATAATATAGTACGACAGGATAGACTAAAGAAAACCATTGGATTTAATTTGGACCGTGATCGAAATATAAACCTTCATTTTAAACGATTGAAGAATATAGCTTTCCCTATTGAAGACAATGATGCAGTGTCAAAGCAATTTGTCTCGGAAAGTCTGAGTCAGTTGTCTTTAAAATCAAAACAAGAAATCACACTTTTGAGAAACAATATTAAAGATATTGAAAAAGTTATAAAAGATTTAGAATCCAAAATAAAATCAAACAAATTGCTGAACGAAAACCTAAACAATGAAATAAAAACACTTAACAATTATATTGAAGATAGGTTCAGAGGGTTTGAAAATTATATGTTTAAACAAATTGATGGAACCAAGAATCTTGAAAAAATTTGAGCAAAGCCATTTACCAAAGCAATGAATTTAAATATAAAAAAAGGATTAGTAGATGAGCTTCATAGACAAGCGCGCAGGAATTTCCAACGTCGTCGAGTAATAATGAAAGGAATCGATGATCTTTGGCAAGCAGATTTAGTAGAAATGGGTATCTATTCAAAATTTAATAAAGGTCATCGCTTTCTTCTCACTATCATAGATACATTTTCGAAATTTGCCTGGGTTGTACCTCTTAAAACTAAAACTGCTTCTAGTGTCAGTGAAGCGATGAAAAGTATACTTATTGAGAGTCGTCGGTCGCCAGCAAACTTACAAACTGATGATGGAAAAGAATTTTTCAACAAACAATTTCAATTTTTAATGAAGCAGTACAGGATAAATCATTATTCAACATTTAATATTGTAAAGGCATCAATAGTTGAACGTTTCAACAGAACCTTTAAAGGTCTAATGTGGAAGGAGTTTAGTTATCATGGGTCATATCAATGGATAAATATTTACAAACAATTGATTGAAAGGTACAATAATACAAAACATAGAACCATTAAAATGTCACCAATCAGTGTAAATTCTACAAATGAAAATATGTTACTAAAAACTGTTTACAACAACTTGAAAATATTTAATAAACCAAAGTTTCATAAGGGAGACAGTGTACGCATTAGTAAATATAAACATGTTTTTGAAAAGGGTTACACACCAAATTGGACGACTGAAATTTTTAAAATCAAATCAATTCAAAATACTAATCCAACTACATACATTTTGGAGGACTATAAAGCTGGTTGCTGTGCCTTGGAAAATAGTTTTTTAATCCGCAGTTTTGTTGATTCAAAAAAAAAATTATTAAATAAAAAGTCATTTAATTATGTTACATTATATGTAAAAGAAAAATTTGTTTTATTTATTTTTTTGGTACAATTTTTATTTTCGAGGATCTTCCTATAGGACCTAAATAGGCAATTTTTATACATTTATTGATTTTCATATTCAATTTTATAATGTCCCCAAGCTAAAGTACTTATATTATTTTTACATATATATCTTTTTGTATCCTCAAAGTTCAATGTCATCTTATTTAAATTTTGTGTATAAATTATATGAAGCTTATTCCTAAAAGTAGTCATATTCTTATAAATAGAGATTTTATCAAATAAACAGGTCTTATAGTTTTCTATAGTTAGTCTTTTTGTAACATACTTCTTGATCCCTTTACATTTCTGAATTGAAGTACCATCATCAATTGTAAAGGAGTACATTTTTGCACGTAAGCCAACAAATTGTACCATTTTCTTTCCACTATTCTCATCTTTAAACATACCTATTTTTTTTGCATTAACAATCGGAAAGTTGTGCACATTCAAGGGATTGTAGTCAGAAGTATCAAAATATGTGACTAAATCAGTCAAGATATCAGAGTAAAAATCTTCTGTATTTATAGTATATATGAAAGAATCTGTATCCATATAATTAAGAAGCAACCTGTTATCAAATTTTACTTTCATATATTCATAATGAAACTCATACATAAGTAATTTTGAAAGTTCTAAGACAACGAAGCCCAAATAAAGAGGTTTATCATAGACAACTTTTACCCTTTTCATTTGTATAGCAATCATATTTTCAGAAAAAATAGATACACTGTGAAAATTTGGTTTTGCTATTAGATCCCGTGCACCTTTTCTTTTACCAATATTCTCCCAATATGTAAGAATTTTAACATCAGTTCTTTTATCAACGTTTTCCATTGTCTTACCATAGACACTATTATTCATTAATTTGAAAAATTTTTTTTCGAAGGTATTTCTGGCTTTCTTACGATGGTTAGTATTCAATTCAATATACTTTTGAAGCCAATTTGATTGTTTAAATTGAATGACTCTGTGAACTTTTTTTAATATCAAACCGTGTTTTAAGGTTTGCTTCAAGTTTTCTATATGAATAACATATTTACGTTTATCATAAAAGCTGCTTACCAACTTTTTAGATTTGGTTCCCGGAGTGCAAATATTTTCTGGGCAGAATGGTAAGTCATTGTGAACATTATGTAAGGAACTGGGATAATCCAAGTCTACTTCCAAAACGTAACCAATGTCTTTATTTTTGTAAGATGTTATATAATTTTTGGTAAACTGCTCAACATCAGTCACCCACTGAAAACCACCATAGGGAAGAGTTTGATTCATAGCCCAACCATAGAGATTATTAACATCCAGGTACATCAAATATGATGAAGGTAAGTTTGGCATATATGAACTCATAAATTTGTTGTTTGCTTTCGAATATCTATGACAACATTGAGTTAAACCACCTCTAACACCCTTTTGGAAAAATTTATACATTTCTAATTCGGTTAATAATTCCAAGTCAATGTCTGTAATTTTGAGCATTGCATCCCAAGATAAACCTGGTGCTGTATAATAGTAGCAGGGATCTAATTTATAAATTTCTTGACATATTTTTCGAAAATTTTCAAAGATATCGGCAAGCAAAACAACATCACTTTGTAAATAAATTTGCATGTATTCCTTCATATTCTTACAATTGAAATATGACCACATTTTATTAGCAACTTCATATGACTCATCGGAACATTCCTCATCAGTTAGTTTGTTAAAAAAATGATATTTTTCCGGTAAAGACTTCATTTCTAAGCGATCCCATGAATTAATATAATCATAGGGAAACACACCCTTTCGTTTAATTAAATCGAATTGATTATCACAATTAAAATATGATGTTGTTAATTTAAAATCATCTTTACCTAAATTTTGTGAAAGGGAGTCAAGACTTTCGTTCAGAAAGCGATATGAATCAAGAAATCTCATTTCAAAGTAGGTCTGTGATTTTTCATCTACAAGTATCTTTTTAGATATTGATACATATTTTTCTTTATTCAAAGCAATGACATTTATTTCTCCCTCCACTGCATTCAATGAAGAGAAAAACAAATGACTGTCATAGCCTGTTAGATTGTGTAAGAATATTGGAATAAATTTGGGAAGACCTGATCTTAAATTACAACTATTATGACTAGGTCCTCTATATTCACCTGTAATATGACAGTGATCTCTTACTCTATATTCAAATTCTACAAACTTTTTCTCACATAATATGCAGCATTCTTTGTTCTCCTGACACCATTCTTGTTGCGATGTGAGATCTTTCATCGGTACAGCATATTTGTAATAATCAGCATAAAGACGTTGAATATCTTCACATAAACTAAGAATAAATTCCTTCGTACAATCTGGCCCTATAAAAAACAAGAATATTTAAAAAATAAAAAAATAAAAATATAACATACCAGTAAATGTCCTCATTAAATTATTTCTTTTATCAAAGAAGCAATTAATGTAGTACGCAAATGCACAAGGAACATGCTGTTGAGTTGTTGTTGTTGATGATATGGTTGGATCAGGAAGACAAGTACTGACAGGTAATAAAATGCTCTCAAAGTCTGCATATATCACGAAAGGCACATTGATAGAATTTTCAACTTTTGAAAACTTTACACAGTTTTCTCCTTCCTTTGGCATATGTGTAACAACACCCCCGCATTCTTTCTTATGGTTCTGCAAACTTTCCTCGCTGTAATTATGATGTAAGCAACTATTGCAAAAGTATAGTTTTTTCTCTTTCGCATTAAGTATCCTATCGCGTAGAAGCCGACTTAAACTTTTTATCCAAACGTAATGTGACATTGCGTTAGCCTTGCAAAATAATAAGTTAATATGAATCGGTTTTTCAGTTTTAGTCAAATAGTATGGACCCTCAATACTATTTTCTTCATTTGAGTATCCAAAAACATTTACGCTTATATCATTTTGTGCTTCAAATTTGTATATCTGATCAATTCCCAAAGGAAAAACAAGATCTTTAAAATTTAAAACCATATTAGCAATGGGAATACAATCACTAGTTATATCTGATATGTTATAAGCATATGGGGAATTAGCATTCGACACGTTTGGATTCACAGCTGATATTATAGCCCATTTGAAGCAGTATATATCATTGTTTTGAATATTAATAACAGCCTTTTTGTTATTAATGAAAGCTGGTAATTTGAAGTGCTTTGACCCCCTCAAACACTGAAATCTATTTATATTCAATTCCAATGCTTTTATCTTAATAAGAGTCCATCCACTGTCTCGCTCCTGAAATTCTTCCAGCTTCTCCATTATATTTGTCTCCATTTCTGATATTAATTGATCAATATTATCAAATGGAAGAAGAGTTCGCATACGTGTCATCATTGACTTTACATCAAAATTCATATCATCCACATTAACAATCTTCACAAATTCGGCGAATAATTCCAAATTGAATTTAATTGATCCATTCTCTACGACTTTTTCTTGCAAAAGATTTTTAATATTTGCTCTCTTCCTTGCAAAAAATGAATTCACGTCCAAATCGTCTTCTTTTTCATTTTGGATGGAATATGACACAATTCGATCTTTAAATGATGTCAATATTTTATACACGTTATCACTGCAGAACACTTGCTCTTTTATTTTATGTACACTGCTTCGCTGATGTTGTTTCCATCGTTTCTTATCAATTTCAATATTACACACTTTGCATATCATTTTTGATGATGATGATGATGATGACTCCGACGGTGATATTACTCGTAATGTTGATGTAGCTAGTGATGTCACAAGTAATTTTTCATTACTTTTTCTCCTCTGCTCAACCAAAACTATACATTTCAACATATGCTCCTTCAATTTGTATTTCCTAGTAAATCTCTTGCCACAACCCGCGCAATGATTTAAGATCTCCTCATGCATAGTTTGTATGTGACGCTTCAATGTATAATCTCGCGAAAACACTTTACTACAGATATTACACTTCATTTTTTTCTTTTTGTTTTTTATTACACGCTTCTTTTTTGAAAAAAAAATCAACTGTCCTTTGAATTGAAAATCAATTCAACTTATACCGTTTGTAACCATCATCAATCAAAATAAATTCTAAAAATAGATCATTCATCAAACATAATATAAAAATAAAAGTATAAACAACTAAACCACAATTGGAACATCCAACTGACAATCAAACCAAAACCGTGTTTTGAACCAATTTATGAACTATACCGTTTGTAATCATTATCAGTCAAAAATAAATTCTAAAAATATATCATTCATCAAACATAATATATAAATAAAACTATAAACAACTAAATCACAATTGGAACATCATAATCACAATCCGAATATCGTAACCACAATTGGAACACCCTAACCACAATTGGAACACCCTAACCACAATTGGAACATCCAACTGTCAATCAAATCAAAACCACAAGAAGGTTGGTGTTTTGCACCACTTTACGAACGCCAGAACCTACCAATCCATAGGGTGGTGTTTGCACCACTTTACGAACGCCAGAACCTACCAATCTATACTACTAGCTGATCTTGAACTTATTTAATATTTTTTATATTTTCTTCAAAGAAATAATTAATTGTTTTGGGAAGGGACTTTACTTTTGACAATTAAAAAGTGTGACCAGGTATGTGTAAATTTAATAAGCACTGAAGTTATTTGGTGAACAACTGTTTTGTTTTTTGTTAAAGTTTTTAAAACACAATTAAAGTGAAACGGAATTTCAGAAAAAATCTAGTGTTTTATTATACAAACGTTTTTTAGTTGTTCATTCTTTTTCGTATCAATAAACTATGACCATTATTTCCTAAATGCTTCAAAATAAGAACTAATTTTAGTTATTGATGTAGTTTTTAAATACTTAGATTTACCAAATATAAAACATAACTTTAATTTACCTAATGTTTCTGTAATAATAAGGATTTATTGTCCGACCAATTTTTTTAGTAAAAAAAATTTCTACTAAAAAAATTTCACTTTGGTCACACTAAATCCAATAGAAATGTCAGTGAATTTCAAACATCTGACTTTCAAAGTAAGATTCATTCAAGTTCATTTTGCGCAATCGTTTAAAAGTTAATATTGGGGACGTTCACTCAATTATTCTCAGCAATCTGGAATAACTTTCTGTTGTTTTAATGCGTGCAAAACCACATCTGATGAACAAACAGCTGCTCTTATGAAAGCTATCTTCAGTTATCCCAAAAAATTTGGAATAACTAGCTATCCGAAAACAAATGTATAGAACCAGCTGACTGCAAAATTTATTGGTATGCGTTTTGCTTTGATTTTTTGACAGCTTTCAGGTTACCTATCTGATTCGTCCACAGATATACTCCGATAGCTTGGTATCCGAGAATAAATAAGTGATCGCACGCATTATTGGTTCGAATGTCAAAATATACAAAGTTCATTTGAATGAATCGCATTAGCTATTCGTTCGAATTTCAAAATAAGGCTGACTATTTCTTGATTTCATTAATGATCTCTTACGAGGGCCGTTCAATATATTCTCGGTATCGGGGTGAAGCTGTGGTTATATATATAAATTGACTTATTTATCAAGTAATACTATTATTTTAGTGCATTCATGTAAAGTTTCATATTATTAATTCGCGTTTTATCCCTAGTTAAACAGAATCATAATTGCAACTGAGACAATGATGGTGAAAATTGAGCATCGCGCTGTTACTAAATTTCTCACTAAGCAAGGAAAAAGTCAAAAAACTATTCATGAAGAGATGGTGCCTGTTTCCGCACCTTCATTATCAACTGTGCAAAAGTGGTCAAGTGAGTTCAAGAGAGGCAGAGAGAACATTGAAGACGACCCCCGCTCCGGCGCGGCGCCCCGGCTTCTGCTTGTACGGGAGAAAGCATCAAAGAAGTCGAAAAACTTGTTGCTGAGGATGCCCGAATAAAGGCGAAAATGATGGCAGAGATCACCAAGCTTTCAACTGGTACCATTCACACCATTCTTCATGACCATTTTAACCTTTCAAAGGTCAGTGCAAGGTGGGTGCCACGAATGCTCACAGCGAATCAGGAAAAAAGTGAGAATCGCATGCTGTAGAGAGCTTTTGGAGATGTGTAGTGAGAACGCGGACGGTGTTATGGATTCACCACTATGACCCTTAAAGCAACCAAGAGTCCATGCAGTGGCATAAAAAAGGAACAGACCCCCCGAAGAAGTTCAAAGTCACTCCGCCTGCCGGGAAGCTCATGGCCACAGTTTTGGGACTCAAAGGGAATCTTGCTCATTGAGTACAAAAAAAGGTAAAACCATCAGCGCCACATCCTACGCTTCCACTTTGCATAATTTGCGGAAATTAAAACGAAAAGACGGTTTAAACTCGCAGCGGGTGTGTTGCTTCTTCATGACAACGCTCCTGTTCACACGGCGGCGGCGCGAGTTTCCAAGGCTGCTGCGCGAGATTGTGGTTTCGAAGAAATCCAACACCCACCCTATAGTCTAGACCTTGCCCCTAGTGATCATTTCCTGTTTCCGGACTTGAAAAAATGTCTTCGTGGAAAAATATTTTCGGATGATGAAGAACTCAAGTCGGCAATAAATGGGTATTTTGCAGAGAAAGAGGAAATTTATTTTTTTGAGGGTTTAAAAAAGCTTATCTCAAGATGTAACAAATGCATTGATGTTAAGGGAGATTATATTGAAAAATAAAAACAATTTAAATTGAATTCGCATTTTCCTTCATATCGATACCGAGAATATATTGAACGCCCCTCGTATGTCTTCGGAAATCTAATACTACGTGGAACTGAATGCTTTATAAATTCAATGCTATCTCCCGTCGTTAAAGTTGATCTAGCAACTGATGTCGGAAGTCGGATCACAATACTGATAAATGGATCACATGTTGGTGGTTGGCAAAAAGTTTGTTAAGTGTTTTAGTTCTTCCGGCAATTCAAGAAATTGTTCGCCCCTTTTTAACTGGGTATAATCTAGAGCTTAAGTATAATTCCTACTTAAATCTCTTAGTTTATAGAGTAAAATAGAAGATTTCCATCTCTTGAAAACCACCGGAAAATTGTCTGTTTTTCTTTATTCTAGCAAAACTACCAGTTACATTGCTGGCCTAAAAGAATTCCACCGTATTACTCGTACTTCTGGGTATACTCACCAATTATCCCTTGAGTGGAACTCTTCAGAAGAACTGTGTAGAATAGGTGCTATCTTTTAAGCCATATTACACGAATGTTGAATGATTTATATGTCTCTATTTTCTCCGGACATTTTAAAATTCAGAAGTTCAAATCCATCAAACTAGGAGCCGGGTAAAACATTCCACATCCTATAAGCGCTATGTTTAAGAATTAAGTCTCTTTTGTCTGTGAACCCCGTGAGCACGCTCGATAGAATATTATAGCAGAATTTCCATATTGACTGTCTTAGTAATGGTGAACTCTACTCAACAGTTACATGTAAATTAAAAAAAAATAAAATAAATAAAATGCACGATTTGACCGCACTTGCTCTTTTGTTCGATCACATTGTATGCAAAAGTTTCTTAGAAACGGCTAAATATATTTTAATTTTATTTGTTACATACAAAATTTCCTTATTTGTATCAAAAAAGAAATGATATGGGACTTTTAAAAAATATAAACTTAAAAACAAAATTTCAAAAAAAAAATCATCTACCCGTTTTCGAAATATTGAATTTTCAAAAAAAAATATTTTTTTTTCAAAAGCCCCAAAAAAATATTTTTCGAAAATTTTGGTCTGCAATATTCTTTATAATTTGAAGGACCTCCTATATAAATATTTTGATTGAAATCCGTTGAGCCGTTTATGAGAAAATCGATAGTCAAAAAATGCTTGTATGGCAGATACCGTTAAAGACAAAATATATGTAAGAAAAAATTTGTCCAAAATGTAGACCCTACCAAAAGGAGTACACACACTTATTTTTATCAAAATCGTTGGAGCCACTGCGGAGATAATTTAGATGGTAAGTAGGTACCGTTATTTTTGGGACTAAAAAACCGATTCAAAAAAATTATTTGAAACAATTACATAAAACGCTTATGTACCAAGTGTGAAGAAAATCGCTTCAGCCGCTTAGGCTGTAGATCGTTCTACAGGCAGACAGACAGATGGAATTGCGGGACCCACTTTTTTGGTGTTCTCCATCATCGTAATGTCAAGTTTGATCAAAATCTCGAGTTCGTTTTTTTTTCCAAATTCAAAACTTGCCCTATAGTTCCTATATCACAAGTACAAATTTTCGACACGATGCCACTCAGCAGCTTATTTCTAGGTTAGTTACTTCTACTTCCGTTTGGTATTCCAGATTGGTACGTACAACATTAAAGGCAGAAGTCCATACTTTTACATCCAAATTTCACCTTCTCTTCTTATATTTGCGGTAATAAGGTAGAGTGAATCTTAATACAGAAAAAAGGTCATATGTCAATTGTATGTAGCTGCTCTAATACTCTTCATAGCCGATTTGAATTTACCTATAGTTGAGCACAGAAGTTATTACTGGCAAAGAGAAAGGCGAAAGCCATTTCGAAAAGCGATTAGAAAAAGCCTATTAAATGAAGCCGGTTTAGTCTCGAGTAATCCGCGATCTTAAGAAGTATTGCATTCTATGACTTTTCGACTTCTATTCTGCATCTGCTAACGTCACATGTAAAAAAAAATTACATCTTCTTTGTGTGATCCTAGATGGAATCTCTGATGACGAAAGCAAAAACGAACTCTTTTTTATTCGACTTAGTGAGAAAACATAGTTATCTTAGTAGAAAACGAAGGCAATTTCTATTAATCCTTAATTTTAAATCACTGATCTAGTTGACCATAACTCGATCTAAAATTTCATTCCACATTTCAACTAAAATTTGTTTAATAATCCAGTCTTATAGATTACCACACCGACAACATTCCCCCCATCTAAGTGAGCTAAGATTTCAAAAGGATTTGTATACATAGACAAGACGAACACCTTCTGCTTTTTTTTTGTAAACCACTTTAGTCAGGCCACATGCAATATCCTTCACCAAACAACTGCGTTTTGTATGTGAATATAATTCAAGTGGTTCCTTGAGGATGAAACAAAAACAAAATGTTTCACAAGAAAAAAACAAATTCTAAAAGAAATGTGTCCTTTTTTGTTTTCCTTTTTGCAATAAATCCAACCACCTACACACCATAAAGCATCCATACACACACAAACACATATGCTTAAAGTCTTCAATGCGGATATTTCTAGCATATAGAAATTTATATCCAGGAGCACCATAAAGTTGCTAAGTTTTGTGTTCGTGATGATGATTCAGCAAATAAAACATAAGAAGCTTCAAGTCCTTTTTGTTTTGTTGTTTTCTTGATTTTTTTTTATTTTTTTTATTTTTCGTAATATATATTTTTGCTGTAGTTTGATGAGGATACTATATGTGAGTGTACATGCGCCTACTATTGGATTTCAGAAAGGAGGCGTGCCAGGGCACAGGAAAGGCAAGAAAATTGCGAAACAAGACAAGAATTTAAGTGCAACAAGGCACTTTCTCTTTTTTGATGATGCATCATCATCATCATCATCATCATCAGCAACATCATCATCACCCCTAACATCCTCAATATCCCTATTGTCGTTGTTGTCGTCTTGAGCTTTATCGTCGTTGTCGTTATGAGAAGAGACTATTGCAAGGTGGACATTGAAAGTCCCCTGCTTCTTCTATAAGTACTGAAGGCCGGCCGCCTAACGTAGTTTGTAGTGTTATAAAGCACTCACTTGTAGACATCCGGTCTGACAATTGTTCCAATTTGCCGCTATCAAATAACACAAGGACATGCGACACAACAAGGAGAGATTCTGCAACAAAAGTGTCCCCTCGAAGACGAAGCCACTGCTGCTGGTTTCATGGGACATGAAAGAAAATAAAATAGAATGTAAGAAGGTTAAGAAGAATGGAATGGGGGATAGCCCAGGCGAGGCGTCACACCCCAGAGAATGATGATGATGAATGAAAAACAATAGAGACAAAACTTTTGTGCACTTTGTAAATTGCAGTCCTGCCGGAAGACATAATAAAATGTGCCCCCATTCCCTAAGATATGAAGAGAGGTGTTACCCAAGAGAAAGTCGGTGGCAGGAGAACTCCTTTTCAAAATTGCATATCCACCACTGGTACTATGGTACTCTTTCTTCTATTTTATATTTCTCATTCACTGCATTCCCTCATTATTATTGTTATAATTTTTAAACCTCTTCCCCTTCGTCCTTTTTCCTGTCTATGCTATCCTTGGTGACGGTCTCTGTAATACACTTAAATACTTAAGACAATTACGGGTGCAACATTGCAGTACAACACGTCGTCGTCATCATCATCATCATCGTTGCTGCAGTAGTTAAGTGAGGAAAAAATTAAAAACAATAGCTCAACTCGGGTTCGGGTCCCTTGATGGTGTGGAGCTTCCGTTGTGTCGACGAGTTTAGCATCAAGCATCAACCATAAACCATCAAGCATTGAGCAGGAATGTCGTTTTGTATTTGGGCGCGTAAGGTTTTTAATTCATAATGTCACTTGGAGATCCGGCTCGAAGGACCAAATACACATTTTCGTTGTGGGAGGCATTTCACTTGGAGGATTATCCTTTTCAATGACAACTCTACTCTACTGTCGTTTGCCTGCTGCACAAGGATGTGAAGATGATGCATGAGTTTTGATTAGGCTTGGGCATGTATTTCTTCACCCACTTCATCGTTGTATAGCTAAAGCTAAAGCAGCATCGTTATTCTACCATTTCTGATATCCTTTTCATAAAATGCAACAGTGGATTGTGTGTAGCTGCTATATGGACACATGTCCGTAGCTTCACACACATATATGAATGCGATGCTTGACTTTGACTAGAAGAGGAAGAGCACACTATGATAACAATGATGTCTGGAGTTTCTTTTATCAATTCTGTAGACTCCTTTTTTTGTTGCTGTTGTTGCAACGCACTGCACCGCATCGAAAAGGAGTGGAAGGTACTTAACTCTACGCGCTCATACATGTGAAATGTAGACAGAAAAAAAACATCTAATTACTTGCATTATGTGTGAAAATGTTGAAATGAAGGATTCATAAGACAGGTTATTGTAAAGCAGCTAGAGTGCTTCCTGTTTCAATTAACCAGGCGGTTTTTTTTTATATATATATATATTTATTGTGGAACTCATCAGTAGGGGTAATTTTCTCATCCGTGTTTGCACAATCGTTCTTTTCATTATCACTTCAGTTTAATTGAGAGCTTGTATAATACAATATTATATGATGTGATGCTGTTGGGGGAAGAAGAAGGATATGCTTTAACAATAATAAATTATTGTAAGTAAAAGCAATTTTTCAAGATGCAGTTGATGTGAAATTGGTATTGTGTGAATTTAATCCATCATTTGAATTGAAAACGATTTGAAATGTTTTTTCATTCCAGGAATTGCAAATTAGAAGCAGTTGTAAGCAAACAATAAGTATTCTTTTGGTATTTAAGAGAGTCATCGGAAATACTGTACTAATTTTTGGCTCTAAAGTACTGACCGACGTTGTTTTAATGAAAAGTATGATAATTGCATATTTCCTGTCTAAAGTGTAGTCTTCAGCATACACCTCTAAGTCACATCTGTCATTAAGCCAATTCTGTCATGGGAAGTGCTATGGAAAAGATTTTTTAAGTCTCGTTAGACTACAACGGTAACACCAATCAAACGGCAAACCAGCAACATGACGACCACTAAGCTACCCGTACATATTATCACACCACACCACTCATACACACCATACTAGTCTCCTACCAACCCCATGGTTGCATCATCAACAATAGATCGTCCGTACTGCGAGTTAACATTCAACATGCTTATAGTTCACACTGTGTTAATACAAAAATGTGTAACAAGAGGGGTGACAGATCATTAATTGGTACGAAGCGTATATCCTTTCAGTGGTAAGGTATCCATTGACCATGGTTGAGAGCAAACTACAGTAGACGCTCGATATAGTGAATCTCGTTCGAGTGAACTATCCAATATAGTGAACACACAAAATTATATTAAATTATACTGGGTAGGGGATACCGGGGCTAAAAGTAACACACTTTTTACTAAAATTGATGCTGTTCCTAGGGTTTTGAAAATGAGTTAGCCAAATATTTTTCTGTTTAAAGAGCAATATTTTAGCCACGAAATCCAATATTACAATACTGATCGCAATTAGTAAAAATATAACTTAGACAAAGTAACGTATTGTTATGACTTACACCGATGCGGGGAAACTTGTAACATACACCGGGGTAAACTGTAACAAAAACTGTCATCTTCTTTAAAAGAAAACTATCAATTTATAAACATTATTAATAACAACAAATATATCACATACTCGTACACCAGCAAAGCTTATGAAATTAATATACAACATTTAAAAGTTATTATATTAATTCACAAATTTAATTAATTAGTTAATTTGTATTGTTCCTAGAAAAAACACCAAAGCAGTATTAATTTTTTGAAAAACAACTGAATTTTGTCACATAAAAATTAGGAATGTAATTAAATATCTCAAAACCAGTATTAGATATACATATATGCATAAGATTTAGCTAATTAGCAAACCAGGAAAACAAATGAGCCACCTCTTTTCCCTTCTGACAACGATATTCGTCAAATCGGCTTTTTTCTTTTTATAAAAAATAAAGAAAAAAATTAATCAAAACGAAATATAAACAAAGAACACCATTTCCATCATCTTCGATTCCAAAGATGTGTTTGAAAATATGAAAGAAGTCTGTTTTTATTTGTTACAACTTACCCCACAAAAATGTTACAATTTGTCCCACCATGAAATTTAACACAAATCACTCAGTAAAAAAAAAACTACAACCATTCGTTGCTCAAGTACTTACATAAACTTAACCAAAACATAAATAAATATAAAAAAAAAATCAGCTAGAACTATATCTCTTCCGATTGAAGAGGAATACCAAAAATAGTGTTACAAACGTATCAGTCTTGGGCACTACCCAAGGGGTGGCCGTGGCGCGATAGATGTGTGCTCGCCTTTCAACCTCGTGGTCGCAGGTTCGATTCCTGCCGTTGTCTATGTCTCCTTATTTTTCATAAAAAACTAATTCTAAAATTGTCATAAGATGATTTGCTGGTTTGCTCATCCATGCTGTTTAGTCATAACACTAACATCATGTGATAGAGTAAACTGTAACCCATACAATATGACAACATAATAAAAAAAATAATGCGAATTAAGAGACATAGATAAATAGAACAAGGTAAGTTCTCCGCATTAGTACAGCCGCCATCCCTGGAGATAAATTTGAGACAACAACCAGCTCTAGTCCCAGAATATCGCGCCACACATCTTTCCTATCCTTCTATCTCTTCTCTCTCACGCCCGCGCTGTGTTGCAAAGCATATAAAGGGTAACATTATAATCCCTTGAGCGCGTGTTAATTATAAAAACAAAACTTTTCTTTAGGATGTCCTATTCACATCTTCAGTGTACCTAATGTTAGATCTGAAGCATACGAACAATTTCCTCGTTCACGCGTTTCATAATTTTCAGGGGAACCCTTTCATTTTAAGCTGTTACTTTTTACCCCTGTTACTTCTAGCCCCCGTCTCCCCTACTCTAAATAGTGAACAAGAAAAATTTCGACATAGTGAACATATATTTTTTTTTCTCAGAATTTTCCATCTTAAATCCGTACATAGCATGTGGACAGGGTCTTATTTCATCGAAGGATTCTGTTATTTATATTGTAAACTAATAACGTCATTAAATGGGCGCTACATAATAATTTGGCTGGAATCGGTTTTTTAAGCTGATTTCAATGTAAGTAGATTAGTAAAAAAAATATTATGAAGACTCTTCACCACCTATTGCAAAGAAATGCCGCGTTTGCTCGCAATTATGGTTGATGGCAACGAAACCGAATCGATCTCGGAGACGAGACTACTTTAAAAGCACACGAGACGAGTCCGTTTTTTTGGTACCGAAATTCGCCGAGAGTTTCGCAGATCGGTGATCTTGGCGGGTTCGGTGATTTGGTTCGGTTTTCGCTAGAAGAAATATATTTCTATTTAATTATATTTTAGTAATCATGTTTATTTTTTATAATATTCACAATTTTTATTTTGCGAAAAATATTAAAGCATTAAATCTTATAGTTATTATCAGATAGGCGCACTGTGAAAAACCAAAGAAAAATACGTACGATTTATGTATGCATTTCGTTGGAATATAAATCAATCATTTTTCAGACTTTGTTCCCCCCCCCCCCCCCCCCCTGAAAATGTGAATTTAAGAGTTTTAAATGACACTTGGAAAAAAATATTATCGAAACGTCAAATAATATAGTTTGTTGTCTACTTATCAAGCCATGAATTGTCAAAATCCAAATTTTTTCTAACTTGTAATTCCATATGAGTAATGCCTAGTTCCAATTATTTCTGATTTTTTTCTTTGCTGTTGTGGCTGTAATGAAACTTGGCAGCCAATTTAGATATAGAAACACCGTCCAGATAGGGCCCTTGGAATGTGTCAATCCCAATAAGAACCTGTGTAATTCATTTTCGCTGCATGCTAAAATGCTGCACTTATATAAGTGCAGACTGATCGTTCTTGTGTGAAGTGAGTAGGCTTACCATCCGTCAGGATTTCGCCTGTCGCGTCAGGCTTTAAACATCTTAATTAGGCTTTGAACAGGCTTCGTGCTTTGTCAGGCTTTTCTATTAGAGAGCTTACAAAGCACGGTAAACGCATTTATTTTTCTTGTTTTAGTTATCACTTTTTAGAAAGAGACAAAGAGTTGTGAAAAATGAATGTCGATACGATTGCATATCTAGGGTTAGTATACATTTATGATCCTGAGAAAAAAAAATTGGATATATTAAATTTGTATGGAATTGTGCATGGATACCAAAGTTTTTCGGATAGCTTGAGATTTAGTTAGTTAGTTATTTTTTATTTCGTAATCATTTTTTCATTAAGGTTTGTCACCGCACATTTTGCAATTTGATACGTTATATCTTTCTACTGAAACATTATTTTATAAATAATCAAGTAGGTACATTTTAAAGATAAACTAACATTTGATGGAAAATACGAAAAAAAGAGATTACAACAACACCAACCTATCAGGAAAACTATGGTTCTATAATTTCGGTGTACTACATGGTGGATCGACTTCAGTTTATCTGAAGAGAAAAGTATACAAATTTAGTATTTAGGATATATAAATATCTACGACCGCTTTCCGGGTTAGATATTTATGTGTTTTTTGTCATTATTTTTTTTTAATTGTGAAAAGGAACGATACTAATTTTTCAGGCTTTTTTATCTCTACCGTCAGGCTTTTTTAAATTTTGGAACTGATGTGACTGAATGTCAACAATTCAACTCTCTTATTCAATCAGATTTAAAATTCCCATACGTTGTTGCAACTAGTTACTACTTTTTCTATGTTCTTTTGTTAAAAGCTTTAAGATTTTGTGCTTTTTTTTAGAGCTTTTGAGAACAAATAATTTAAATAAAGGAGTAAAGTTGTTGTCGCTTGGTGCGTTTATTATAAATACATATGTACATATTATGTTTTCTTTAGGTATATAAAAATCCTTAAAATGCAGGATCGATATTTTCAGGTATTCTCCTTTAAGAATGAAGGGTATTTGTTGTGGGAATTCTAATTAGAGTTCTGTTCGGTAAGAAATCTTTTGGCTGGCATACTGCTGATACCATTCAAAAAACTCACCTTTCGTCTGAGTACTTCTTAGTGGGGAAAAAGATAAATTAAAATAAATCCAGGCAAAATGTGTTTTTTTACTAAATTTGTGTATTATTCATTAATCGTGTAATTAAGCCTTAATTCTTTAATTAATAGTAAAGTAATATGAGTTTAATTGTAAAATTGTAGTAAAAAAAAGAAATTTATATTTTCTGTAATTTGTATTTTTAATCAGCAGGCGGTAACCCTACACACTTTTGTCTCTTATGTATTTGTCTCATTTGCCGCAATATATAATGTAAACTCTGGATTCTGGAAACCCTGTAAGAGCTTTAAAGGGAAGCATATTTATTCAAACCAATTAACGAGAGTGAGAGGCAAAAACTATGTACATGGCTGCCACGAACTGTAGTGATCTACCACTTTTGATCTGTACATATGTATCTATATATTGCAAGATATTTTTTCTTTATTATTATAGTCCCAAGTGAATTTTGAGTAAATGAGTAACTTAGTTATGACTTAAAGTAAACCAAAAAAAATCAATAAAATGACATTAAATTTATGAAAAAAGCTTTGCTCGTTTCTATTTACCATCATTTGCAATTGCATTATACATCAGGCAATTCGTCCGTCGATTTAGAAATAAATTCATTTTAAAACCGAAATTCCCAAAACAAAAGATTCAATGCCATTGCCATCAATATGGTCAAAACTCGTGTACATATTATATTTAATTAAACAAGAACGAATACAAATGGCTTTCTCTGAAACCCCAACTCTAGCCACTAACAAGAAAAAATGAATTAAAAAAAAAAAGAATGAAATTGGACAACCAAAATGAATCTATGCAATATTCTGTCTTGTTGAATCGTATAATCCTGATAGATGTCATTCTAGCCACACAAAGTACCCCATGGTGACAATTCTACATATATACCACCAATAATAGTGGTCTGAGCTTTAATTCCTTGCATTAAGTTCTCTATCCTCCATTTTCATCATCAGGACGAATAAAAAAAAAACCCGAAACACAAAATATAATGTCTATGTTTGAAATTGTCATCTCACTCTGTACTTATCGTCACCATTATCATTGTGTCCGTGTTCGTGTCCGTCGTGTCGTTCTCGTTCTGGTTATTTTTTTTTTTTTTGAAATGCAGAACATGCCAGGATCTTTGTATAGCCATAGTTTAGTCATCATCTTCTTTGTCCTTGTCGTCATTTTTATTGCAAATGTTATCCTTTAGGAGCAATACTGTTCCGCGATTGTGTTGCAAAAAATAAAAAATAGAAAAAAAAAAACAGAATACCAATGAAGTGCTATTTCTAGCACTTCTTCCAAGTTGTGGCTATGAGCGTGACTTATAGATGAGGGAATCCGCCAGATGCAATTTTAAATTTAACTTTTTTTTTTATTTTTGCACAAGGACCAAGCAACAAATTAACTGTGAAGGATGAAAAAAAAGTTGTGAAAATAAAAGAATTCCCATCACGGAAACATTTCTAAGAAATATTAGACTATTTTTTCGATTGGTAAGCTTTGTTAATCTATAACTGTATAGCATTTCTAGGAGATTCCCATCAGTCCAGTGACATAGGTACCTATATTATATCTTTCACCAGTAGATCGCGGGTATTCAAATCATTTAACGAGTAAGCAAATATTAAGCTAATTGTGACAAATAGTTGCATATCAATATATACACCGAATCCAGATCAGGATGAGAAAAAGGATGTTAAAGGCTGTTAAGGTCTCACTCTCGTTCCGGTTGTAGTTCGTTGTGTGTCTGATTAAAGATGTGAACATGTAGTCCTTGGGACAAGAGAAGATGGTGTACAGGATACGTGCCTTTAGTGCATTTTCTTCCCTCGTTCTCAAAAGAATCAACTTGAAGAACACAGTTTTTTTTTTATTTTGTTAAAGGAGATCTAAAGATGTCGTATGTGTCTCGTCGGATGTGTTGCTGCTGTCAGGGGCGTGCTCAAGTATGATACAACGTTGCTGCTGGCTGGCAACATCATTGCTCACACATTTCCCGTGTTCCGTGATGTTAAGTGTCCGTTGTAGCTGTCGGTAACACATAGTCGATGACGCCGAAGGGGGTGTGTTGAATGAAGGACCAAGAAAAAGTTTCCGGTTCGTTTAACAAGCTTCACCTTCAACCGGGAAGGAAAGCGAAAAAAAAGCAACACACACAAGTAGGTATCTCTATACAGACATCATTGAGGAAAGGAAAGGAAGTCTCGGAATACAAATCCATTATAGAAAAGCAGAGCAGTTCGTCTACGCCTTTTCCCGGTTAAACTCATTGAACCTATACACCCACCCATACTTTGCCCTTGTGTTTTGTCTTTACTTTCAATTGCAACAGCCAGCATCAAGCAACCCATAACACACGAATTAAGGATGCTCAATGTTGACATTTTTATCATTACCATTCACGTAGTCACATCTTCGTCATTTAAGTTGATGCACACAAGTCCCGCGTAGAGGTAGAGACTGAAGAAAGTTTTTATTTATATTTAATTTTTTTCTTCTCAAGCATGAAAGAGAGGGGCTGTGGGTAAACCTAACGTTATTGAAGTTCAAGGCCTTTGAGCGAATGCAAGAAGTTTCGAGCTGAGGTAATTTTGACAAGTTGACTTTGTTCGGATGGTATAATGAATGAACTGAGCTTGAGCTTATAAAGCTGAATTGCAATTTGTTAAATCAATACGAATTACGAACATTTGTGTTGAGTTTTCTTCAAACTTATAACGCAAATACAACCAAGACATAACTTTTTACGATGGCGAAATCTTTAGCTCAAATTCAGGCTGACCTATGCCCTTAATTCAATAAATATTATACCTTTGCAAAGCGCCAACCAGCTTTACGACGATTGCATATTTTACAAATGGTTTTTATTTTTTGAAATCTACTAGCCATAGTGCAAACCCTTTAGTACGTAACTTTATCGCTCGAAGAAAATACACAAACATAATGACCCAGTATTCAAAACAGTGCTCTATTTTTGAGCAGTAACTTCCACTTAATACTTCGCGTCCAATAACTGCAAGGCCTTAACATTTGCGGACATTGTAGTAGACTTCGTGAAAAATACTGCGGAAAGCTTTACGATGCCAGAAACGTGACGAGAAGTATTTTCATGCTATCAAAATTTTGACATGCAATATGTATACATAACTGAGCTCATCAGTATTTTGCACAATATGTGTGAATTCTCGAAAACGACTCACATCCCTCTCCCAAAATTTCACCAAATTATAAAATTAAGTAACAATTTGTAGCCAGTGTTTCAAAGATATTATCGCAACAGAATTTTTCTGTAATTGAATACAGACTCATATCTTATTGCCCCTCGACTCGCACAGCTGTGTGTACAGCTTAAGGCTATTACAATATCCGGTAATCAACTACTATCTGCCTATTAAAATAACATTAGTTCAAGTCTCAATTTAATCATTGATAAACAAATTAATTATAATTCAGTTTCAGATCACAAATTTGTCAGCAAAATTTAATCAGAACAACAATTGGCTTTGAATGGCAAGAAATGAAAAGTAGTTTTTCGAGATTTAATTGTTCCGGATTATTTTGTTACATAGCATGATAGTCCAAAGAAACATTTTGCTATAAATGTAAATTCTCATCTGTTCAAAAATCAGACTTCTCCGAAGTGAGCGCACCACTACAAGTATTTTTGCGAAAAATTAAATTTTGACAACCATGAAGTTATTTGTTGCATTTTTTGCTTTGCTAGCAGTTTCTTCTGCCAGCGCTTTGCATTTGACTACGGTTCCACTCACTACTTCGACTCAATATCACTCCCAGGATGGGATTGGTCAATACGTGTACGGCTACAATGATCATTTATCTGCCAAGCAGGAAATAAAACTAATCGATGGAATCACCAGAGGATCATACAGCTACATTGACTCAAACAACATTCTCCAAACAGTTGACTATGTTGCTGACGCTGGTGGTTTCCGAGTTGTCGCCACCAATTTGCCAAAGCCCGTTGAAGTTCCAATTGTCCCCAGCCAGGATTTACCCAAACAAGTTCTTGACACCCCAGAAGTTGCTGCTGCTAAGTATGCTCATTTGGCTGCTATTGAAAAAGCAAAATTAGGATTGGGTGTAACACCAACAGCTTTACCTTTAGTGGCACCTCTACAAGTTCTGGACACACCTGAAGTTGCAGCCGCAAAAGTCGCCCATTTCGCTGCCGTAGAAGTTGCTAAAAAGCAAGTTGGTTACCCAGTCGTCGCAATTGAATTGCCACAACCAGTCAAGGACACACCCGAAGTTGCCAAGGCTAAGGCAGAACATTTAATTGCAATCGAACAGGCAAAGCTGAGGGGTTCCTACCAACCTGTCTTGGATAATGGAATTTCGCTTCTGCAGAAGGCTCCGCTGATCACACCACAACAGCTTCCGTTGGTGGCTTCTGGTTCGGTACCAATACATCCACTTGGACTAACATACCCGTCTGGGGTTGTTCCCATTTCACACTTACCATACGCATCACACGTTAAATATTTAGTGCGTAGCTTGTAAGCTGTCCAAGATTCTATTATCTAAAATTATATGTCGAACATTAAATCTTAAATGAAGGTTTTGAACAATAATTTCTGGGTCCTGAACTGGTCCCACGATAATGAGTTGTTTTCGAAAAAAATAAAATGTATCAATGAACCTATTTTTTTTTTTTTTTTTAGAGAAAAAATATGTTACTATATTCTCCGCTTAATTGAGTTTTTGCTTAACTGACCGAAAAATTATATAAGTACTAGTTTAATTGATCTCAACAAATGTAGCCCACAAACTAAAAGCAAAAATACACTTATCAAAAAAAAAATACACTTATAAATTGAAGAAAACGAAAATCACTTTATTGGCAGCACATGTCATTGAAAAATGAATGACAGACTCAATTGCAAGAAAAGGAAAATTTGGTTTTTTGATTGGGCCTTAGTCACTCATTTGTAGTATAATAAGACACTTCTATACCATCAGTGTGGCCAACGAAAAATTTAAAATCCTGCTAAAATAGTGGATTTAGCAGGATTTTTTCGACTACAGGAAACACTAAAAAATACTAGGTGATATTTTTTAGAAAAAAAAACGCGTTGGTGATATTTGCTTCAAAAACATAATCCCAACAAAAAAATCCCCAAAGACAAGATCCCCAAGTGAAAATGGAGCAAAGACAAAATCCCCAAGAGAACATCTCACAAAAAAATCTCTAAGAGAAAATCCCAAAATTAGCAGTGCAAGTAGTGAATTAAGCAATAAAATCGCACAATTTTTTTCTTATATGTAATAATTATATAAAAATTATCTTAATCCTCCTTTTTCCATAAAATAAAAACACAGTGCTTTCTAATCCGTTTTAATTTTATAAAACAAAGAAAATACCTGATTTTAAAATTTAAAAAATAACACAGTTTATCATAAAATAAATCAAAATATAAAAACTGTCAATTCTAGAAATTTTACATCAATCAGGGAAAGACGATAAAGACAGGGTGTATGATATCCACTTCCAATTAAAAAAAAATTATTTTATTTACTGAACTAAAATGTATCAAATAATAACTAATTTCTTATCTGAATTGCACTAAGCCAAAAAAGTATATTGGGTATTATTTGAGATTTTGGATATTTTGGCAAAAAAGAAATTATAATAGGGATATGCACAAAATCCCTATTATAATTTCTTTTTTGCCAAAATATCCAAAATCTCAAATAATACCCAATATACTTTTAGGGCTTCTTTCACATGGGTATTTCGTCTTGTTGGATATAATTTTATTTTTTTGGGATTTTGTCCGATAGAGGTTTTGTTTTTTAGGGATATCAGGTGGCCAAAAAATCTGCCAACTCTGGAAACCCTTTAATTAGGCAAAAAAAAAAAAAAAAACGAAAATATTGATCTTAACCACTCGAACCTGGCTTATAGGGTGACGTTTAAAATCACCGATATTGCATTTTCTTAAAGTTTTTTCCTCTAGTATTTTGAATCTTGAATTAATAATTAGAAATAAAAAGGAAATAATTTATGGCGTTAAGTTTATGCCTTGATTAACCTAAACAAACAAATAAATTTTACTACTTCTTCATTTTTATAACTTTTGCTGGTTAACTTGAAATTTTATAAGAATTTTTATATTTTTTGTAAAATGCCCACGTAACTTGAAAATGAAGGTGATTGCACGAACGCTTTCGAAAAAAAAGAAAATAAGAAAACGACATTTCTGAATTCATTGTTGTCAGCTAGAGACTTGTAGCTTGATGCTTTTTGATATCTTTGAAAGTTTGTGCGAACAGGCAGTTTTTCTATTGATTTGGGTTAAGGGTCGGTAAGCATTTATGTTAAATTGAGTTTGAATTTTTTAAAGTAATATTTTATTTTAGCCATGAGTAATTTGAATTGGTGCTAGATTTCCTACGAAAACCAAATTTCCTGCTGAAAAAAATGCCGACAAGATGCATTCTATAATTATCAGGGAAAATGCTAAATTGTCCACACTGTTATAGTATAGGGTTATCCATTTTGCGGTTTCAAGAGTAAACGTAAATAAAACACATATTATATATTTTTTTTCATAATAATTCTTTTTTATTATAAAGTGTGAATGTTGACAGTATGTGTGAAACACTACATCATTTAAATGACCACCACTCGAATTGTGGCAAGCATCGATTCTTTTGAGGTAATTTTCGACCACTTTTTGACACGGTTTCTCAGCCATAACTCGACGAATGTTGGTTTTAAAGTGCTCAAGAGTTAAAAGTTTATCTGCATAAGCACGGTCTTTCTCGTAGCAAAAAAAGTCCAGTGGTGTCAAATCGCATGATCTTGGTGGCCAGTTGATATCGCCAAGACGAGAAATTACGCGGCCAGGAAATGTCTCCTGCAATAAAGCCATATTCGCTATAGTTGTGTGGCAAGTGGCACCGTCTTATTGAAACCAATAACAATTTTTATGCGTTGTGCGATAGTTAAGCAATCCATTTTCGTAAATGTCAGACTTTCAACTGAAAAAAAAAATTGGTTTAACAACCTACTTTTTTTTTACTTTTGAAACCGCAAAATGGATAACCCTTTATAAAGGTAAGCCAAATTCTGTGTTAATAAATTAAATAAACTGCTTTATAGAATTTTCGAAAATAGTTTCGAAAAATTCTAATTTCGTTTTTAAATTGTGTTGAAAAATGTATTTTGATAATAAAAATATTTCAAATTCCCTGTATCTATGCCATTTTTGAAATGGATTTCGAAATTCAGAATTTACGATCAGTTGAATTTTTATAGTTCTACTTGAAAAAACTTAGCGTTTTTAATATTCATATCGCATATTTTGTTTTATACTGAACAGCGTAAATCTTCTTTCTTAAAGTTAATTTGAAAAATTTAATTTTAATATTAAAATAATAATTGTAATAAGAATGTAATTTTGCAAAATAAAACTTTATTCTGGAAAATTATTGTTATACTCCCGAATTTTCGAAACTACTTTTTAAATAAAAAAAAAATGCAATTTAACCTTCCCAACTTTTGTAAAGGGATTTCAAAAGTTCGTTAGAATTTTGTAAATGTATACAAAATTTGATTAAATATTCGGCATATAAGAAAAATGTGCCCACCAAAGTGCGGTAGAGAATAAAAATTTGCTTTTGAACTTATGGCCCTACGCCACACATAATACACTTTATATAATATACTCGTAGTGTGTAAAACCTACCTTCAGAAAAAAAAAAATAAGTAGGTTCATTGCATAAGCTTTATTTAGTCAAGTACAACTTTACATTTAAGTTTTAAGGTTCGAGGTATAATTTTAGATAATAATATCTTGGACAGCTTACAAGCTGCGTACTAAATACTTAACGTGTGATGCGTATGGTAAGTGTGAAACGGGAACAACCCCAGACGGGTATGTTAGTCCAAGTGGATGTATTGGCACCGAACCAGAAGTTACCAACGGAAGCTGTTGCGGTGTGATCAGTGGAGCCTTCTGCAGAAGCGAAATTCCATTATCCAAGACAGGTTGGTAGGAACCCCTCAGCTTTGCCTGTTCGATTGCAATTAAATGTTCTGCCTTAGCCTTGGCAACTTCGGGTGTGTCCTTGACTGGTTGTGGCAATTCAATTGCGACGACTGGGTAACCAACTTGCTTTTTAGCAACTTCTACGGCAGCGAAATGGGCGACTTTTGCGGCTGCAACTTCAGGTGTGTCCAGAACTTGTAGAGGTGCCACTAAAGGTAAAGCTGTTGGTGTTACACCCAATCCTAATTTTGCTTTTTCAATAGCAGCCAAATGAGCATACTTAGCAGCAGCAACTTCTGGGGTGTCAAGAACTTGTTTGGGTAAATCCTGGCTGGGGACAATTGGAACTTCAACGGGCTTTGGCAAATTGGTGGCGACAACTCGGAAACCACCAGCGTCAGCAACATAGTCAACTGTTTGGAGAATGTTGTTTGAGTCAATGTAGCTGTATGATCCTCTGGTGATTCCATCGATTAGTTTTATTTCCTGCTTGGCAGATAAATGATCATTGTAGCCGTACACGTATTGACCAATCCCATCCTGGGAGTGATATTGAGTCGAAGTAGTGAGTGGAACCGTAGTCAAATGCAAAGCGCTGGCAGAAGAAACTGCTAGCAAAGCAAAAAATGCAACAAATAACTTCATGGTTGTCAAAATTTAATTTTTCGCAAAAATACTTGTAGTGGTGCGCTCACTTCGGAGAAGTCTGATTTTTGAACAGATGAGAATTTACATTTATAACAAAATGTTTCTTTGGACTAATATGCTATGCAACAAAATTAATGCGGAACAAACAACTCTCGAGAACCTGCTTCTCATTTCTTGCCAGTGGAAGACAATTGTTGTTCTGATTAAATTTTGTTGACAAATTTGAAATCTGAAACCGCATTTTAATTAATTAGTGTATCGATGGATGATGAGGTTGAAACTTGAACTAATGTTATTTTAATAGTCAGATAGTAGTTGATTGCCCGATATTTTAAAAGCCTTAAGCTGTGAGCATAGTAACGCTCGAAACAATGTTATATGACATGCCAGAAGCGATTCTAGATGCAATAAGATATGAGATATAAGGGGCACACCCTATAGAGAGATATTTTACTTTTTGGCGGCTAATTCTTTGATTTCCTATTTCACAATTATTTACTGCCATAATTTATATCACAAACTGGTGCCAAAATGTTGCATCGCATCGCATTTGAGATTATTGCGGTAGGTCAATTTATTGTTTGCGAAAATAGAGTGAAGACTTTTACAAAGTAATGATTTTCTAGAATTAATTTTGCTTTTCGAACAAAATGAAAAATGTTTAAATCGAAATGAAAAGACGCAACCCCGACTACATACATATATTCTCATACTGTTACATTTTTTCGGATAACAATGCCAAATACAATTATCCTTATAGCTGTGGCTGTGTTTGGAACATTTTCCGTTGCTATCATTGTACAAAATCAGTATTTCGAAGATTCAAATATCTTACAAAACAATTTGCATCCAGTTTGCCTAATAATTTAATAATCACAGTCCTTTTCTAGATTTAATTAAAATACCCTTCTTCATTTACATATATATGTACCTCTATCCCTTTTTGCGAAAACTTTCAAGGAACTTCCTTATAGCACACTCGTTACTGGTAAAACACGATCGTACAATTCATTAGAACCATACTCGAGTCATTAATTTCCTGTTTATGACTTCAATTGGCAATTATTGTGAGTCCTCAACATTCAAAAGCGAGGGCCAGAGTGCTCCTTTGCATCCTTAATGCATTCCAATAAACGACTTTTACCTATGAACTTATACATATATATTCTATTGCATCCTTTTTTGAATATTATTCCCAATGACACAACATACACCGTCATCGCTTGGCGTCTCGTTCGTTGTCATCTTTGGTCGTTGTTCTTGGCTGTGCTTGGCTACCACACGGCCAAGTTTGTAAACGGGATATATACCTCTTGATGGGGTTGTGGTTGCTTCCTCAATGAAAAGTCTCAACCCTATATGCATTATGGCCGAAAACTAATCCAATTACATTCGATTCTCTCCAAATTAATCCACTGTTTCCATCAGGTTATTCTCAAACTCCTTCTGACGCCCCAACAAAATACCACTATCCTTCTCCTGAGAAAACTTAAACCGCATACTCGCATACTTGGAAGAAGCGGCATTTTCATTCTCTAAGCATGCAAATATCACCGGCATTAACTAAGGAACCGCAAACTACCCGACAGGAATGACAGCAGGACTATTAAGGTAGAGAATTTGAAATAGTTCTGCACCACCAAAAACTTGCCATCATTGAGTTTGTTCTAAGCAAGCTCACCCACATAAATGGCAATGGTTGCCAAGTATTTTTTAATTATACCATATTCTCATATTGTTTTTAGAATTGCATATGTATATGTATTTTATTTAAATATCTTTTATATAATTTCTAGCTTTGACAAAATATGTTTTGGAGGATTTTCTTGTAAGAGTTAGTTCCCCTGTAAAAGTTACTAAAACAAACGAAATAAATGCATAATATCAGAAAGTATTCAACTGATTTATGTGATCTGTAATGGTTGAACCGAAGGTAATGTTTTAATATCTTTAAGTATATTTCAAATGTTTTGTAGAACTGGCGCTTATACTTTTAAAAATTTATTTAAAAGTTTATCAAATAGAGAAAAGCCGGGGCGTCTGGCAATTTTATTTGCAGCCCGCTTAAGCCGTGATATATGTAGGTACTGTAGGGCAGGTACAGTAGTGAATCGAAAATGTGTAGACGTGCAAAGGTTAAGTAATCGCAAAAGTTAAAAAGGTTTCCACGGCTTTTTTCGAAAAGGTTTGTTTTTGCCTTAACTATTTGGAGTCACCTTTGATATGATCGTATTTCATCGTAGCTATTTCTTACGTACTGTTATGCATATGTGTAGTCATAAACATTAAAGAAAAATAGTTAATATACCGTTATCCATTTTTTCAAACAATGGCAAATATCGGTTCCCCGTTAGCAGGAGTATGTAGCTTCCGACCACAGCTGAATTCATATCGTCTTGCGTTTTTGGAAAGTATAAACAGAATAGGATCTTAATTGCGTCGAAAAGTGCATCATTTTAAAACTGTAATTACATCTAACAAACAAATAGATTTTTCTTATTTCACGAACAAACATATTATATACTTTCAAAAATTTGATAGGTATCTCAGAAAAGTCAAGAATTCACCAGAAAAGTTAAACACCCAAAAAACAAACTACTTAATTTTTTCGAATTTCTATACTGCATTGCATGTGAAACAAACTTTTTACTCGAGATTTTAATAAAACTTAAAATTACGATGATAAAGAACAGCAAAAATTGCTCTCTGCCTATCAGTAGGTCGATCTACAGCCTAAGAGGCTGAAGGGATCTTATTCAACCTTTAAACTTAAACATTTTAGATGATTGGCTCTATTTTTATTTAAATTTGTGTTTTGGACCTGTTTGGTATCTGCCAAATGTTTGTACCAAAAACGGTTAATCTTAAATATCTCTAAGACCGCTCTAATTATTTTGATAACAAAAATCAGTAGACTAATTTGGGTATACTCTACATTTTAGTTCAAAAAAGTTTTTACATACAATGCGATTAATGGTACCTGCTATATAACGTTTCTTTTGATTTTCTATTTTTCTATTTAACCGTTCAACTGATTTCGATAAAAATTTTGTACAGGGGTTCTTCAGATTTTAAATAATGGTGTATATTAAAATGTTCGATAAATAATTTGTGTCTATAATTCATTTTAATTTTTTTTGAAAATTCAATATTTCGAAAACAGGTTGACGTTTTTTTTTGAAATTATGTTTTAAGATTTAATAATTAAATACTTAAAATTGCTGTACCAAATTATTTTTTAGAAAAAAAAAATAACGATATTTAGCTTCGTACTAAGAATCTTGTGCTTAAGATGTGATCGAATATAAGAACAAATACTTACAATACTGTCGTGTAGTTTTTTTCTTAAACTGATAAATAAACAGTGAAATCTCCCTTGGGCGGACAGTCATGGTGCAGAAATTTTTGTCCGCCTAAGGGAGTTGTCCGCTTAAGGGAAATCAAATAAAAACACTAATTTTTAAAATTAAAAGTATTATTTTATTAACATAAAATAAAAATAACAAAAATATATAAAGTCACATGTAGTGGAATAAAATTATTAGATTTAACACCTACATATGTAAATACATATAAAAGTCAGCTTTTAGAAGCTTTGCAATAATTGAAGAAGATTCGTATTTATGTATTTAAAAAAAAAATATTTCAATATTTGCTGTTTAGTTTAAGAAAAGACCGATTTATTTTGGAATCTGGCCTGTAGGTCAACCAAAGGTTGAACAGCTACCGCCATTTTTCTTGGTCGTACATTTTTTTTTAAATTTTTAATTGAAGTTTTTGCTTCTTTGTAGAAATTAATAGATGTTACCAACATGTCCTGATCCTCTTCCTCAGATTTCAACAGGACCTACAATATTTTCATCCATATTTACATTTTCATCCATCAATACAAGTTATCCATCTAATCTGCATTCATGAAGAAGCTCAGGAATTCCTCTTAAATTTGCTATAGGCGAATCATCTTCTCGATTGAATTCATTCATTATTCAAACCTGAAACTACCTGAGCGCAAATAAACAAAAATGTAAAACTGCAAAAATAAATTTTTTTGTACGTCCAAACAAAATCACTTTCATCACGTGAATGAGAGAAAATAATTTGATTCTCGCTGTAAAAGACTGCAACTTACAAAAAATACCGTGGTCAAAATTATCAGCGTGATTACATATTCGATCCTGCTCTGGTGTCCGTCTTAGAGAAAATATTTTGTCATTCATATGTGAAATTCCTGCCCGTGTCCGTCCAAGGGACTAACCATCCAACAGAAACTGAAAACAATGAAACTTTTATGGAGCAATTTCCGTACAAAAAAATGTGTCCGCCTAAGGAATGTTCTCTCCGTCTATTGTCTCTCACTGTTTTAATTTTTCTTTGTTCTATTTTGAGTTTTTTCCCCTGAAATATTTGTTTGGCTTAAGGAATTATTCTTTAAACTGCGAAGCAAAGAGAACACAGGTCAGCTAGTTGTCAAGATTTTAAAAAAATATGGCTATAGTTTAATTAATTTGTTTTAATTTGTATAAAGTGATTTTTTTTTATTTTTATACAAAAAAAACCTGGCAACCATATTTTCGTTTTTAAACTGCATTATAGGTGTGGGTAATCTTAGCAGCAGGTACATTTGAAAAATATTCTTGCGTCTTCCTAACACTACAATTAGAACATGTTTCAGAGATTGTAAGTGGCATTGGCACTGGGTGGGCTTTGGGCTTTGGTTTCTTCTTCTTCTTGTGAAGCAAAGAAGAGTTGAAGGCAAACCGCCACCGCAATTCACATTAAAATGAAAATACCTACATCATGCAGCCTTTTGTGGAAGGAGAAATCTAAGCAAAGCACACATCACCCAAGCAAAGTTCTAATATAAGTTATGTGTATACAGGGAGGCCATGTTGCAACTAAATTCAGTCTAACGTAACGTAAGCGGCTACGTCAGTGATGAATAGAAAAACATACATACATAATAAACATCCTTTTCCATTTCGGATCGATGTATCTTTGTGTTCGAGAATGTGTGTAAAGCTATACCTAAATAAGGTTTGGAATGTAAGTGTTTGTGTCTTTTCTTTTATGTTTACTTACTTGTTTTTGTTGAAATTCACAAAAAAAAAATAATAAAAAAAAAACAGAAAAAAACTATCAGAGCTCTTCGTTTATTTGGCATGAGCTCTTTAAGGGTTTTGTATATATACACAGTTACTACTGTTGTATACAAAAGGACGAATATACTGAAGAAGTTTCAGGGTAACAAATGCTGATGAGGCTAAATTAACATCAGTCGACGCTACGTGTTTTGCATAGTCAAAACCTCAAGTACCAAGGTAAAGCTTTTGATACGAAGAAGAAAGACAAGAACTCGTTTACCATTTTACATGTTGATACTGGCAAATCAGTTAAAATACACACACATGATTCGAATTGAATTTTTAAGGCAGATCTGAGAATTGTGCGAAAACTAAGGTAGATATTCTGATGAGGAGATATACGCTTATCAGACTGTAAACGTTGAGTACCTATTGGGGCCAAATTAACAAGTCAAGGCTTTGAACTTTGAACTTGAGATTTATTTTTCTATTCGGATAAAAAGAGCAGCACCTAATATTATCATAACGGTAAGATAACGAAATTAGACATAGAAAAGATGTAATAATAAAGAACTTAAATTTGAAATATACGGGTTAGCCAGAGTTCCTTCTTCCAGTACCTATACTAATGGGTATTAACTGATTCACCTTTGAAGGAGTTATAAAAATATAAAATTTGCAAGCTTGCAGCCATATTGTTTCATTGGTATAGTTGGAACTTTTTGTTAAAACAAAAAAAGGGTAATGAAACTGCTACTTATTTGGGGATGACAATCACGTTGATACGTTCATCTAATAAAAGTCAAACAGAACAAACTTAACTAACTGGGCTTTTAAGGGTTTAAATAAGGAGGCTATAAAATGTAGCGAAAAAAGTAATGTTAAATGTTTTCCATTCACATTTTGATTTTTTTTTTGAAGTTTACTCGTAGGTTCTTTATCCAATGAAATAAAATAAAATAAAATAAAATAAAAGAACATAAATTAAAATAAAATAAAATAAAATAAAATAAAATTATTTTTTTTTATAATTGAGAGCACACTACCCTAAATATGTCAAGCAGAGTGCGAGCCTTAGGAAAATAGCGGAGGATTTAAAAGGAGATACCGATGTAGGTACATTGGTTGTAAGGTTCAAAATATCGAAATGGTAGGAAAAAATAGAGCTCGGTAAAGCATTCCACATTCGTGTTGTACGACTAAAAAACACTCTCTCTATTTGACAGAACACCCCACGTTGGGCTCAAGGGTAAATTCATGAGAATTTCCAGAAGAACGAGTATTTCCGTTGAATAGCTATTTCGCTAGAACATTGTTTATAAAAATCGCGATAAAATAATGAAATATGTAAATAAAACATTTCGATGGTATTCAAGAGATGAAAATGTTTCCATTAAAGTTCTGTCGCATCTCATTCTTAGAACTCTATTTGGAATTATATCTAGGAGAATCAAATGAGGGTCAGGAGCTCTTGCCCAAATGTGCGAGTTATACTCCAGCTTTAGACGAATGAAGGCCTTATAGATTACAGCTAGAGCAGACGGGAAAAAGAATTGCTTGCATCTTCGAAGAAAGCTCAAATAATTTGCAGCATTTTTGGCGGCATCAAATATGTGTGCATTCCACAAGAAGTGTTCTGTGATTCACGTGCCAAGGACTGAAAGCTGAACAGTTTCTTCACTGCAAGTGACGCTCATGAATAGTGGCATGGGAGTTGGTCCTGCTTTAACCACAGAAGACAGCATTGAGTTTTTGAAGCATTGAATTGTGCGCGGTTTTTTATTCGCCATTAATAAAAAAAATTAAAAAAATTAAAACAAAATAAAATTAGCCTTTAAAAAGTAATCATGCGACCTAGTGTTCTTACGTTTTGAATATGCTGAGTTCCTTTTGTAATTTTCCCATTAAGCTGTAGGAATGCTCATCACCTTACCTAGTTTTAAATACAGGTATTCTCTCGTTAGATTACAACAAGAATGCTTTGTCCGGCTCTATATTTTCCTTTACTTCTTTCATTCAGAACTTTGAAATCAATTTACACTCTTATCTCACGTCACGTGAATTGTTTATGTTTGTTATCAAGAATAACCTTTCAATGGAATGCCCCCAAATGTACTGATAGATCTGTCAAATAGTTTTGTTGTGGCAGCCATTTTGGTGAATAGACGCCTACGGGCATTTTCGTTAAAATAGAAAAAAGTGAATTTCAAGTGCTCATTAAAAACTATATTTCGCGAGAAAAAAACTATTACACAAAACTTGGCAAATATTATGAATGCTCTTCACCACCGATTACAACGATTCACATGTGCTTTGCTCAATTTCGGTACGGTGGTTCAAGCACAAGTGACATAGAACGTTCTGGACTAAGGTCACCACACCACAAATGATCGATAACAAGGTCATGGCGACCGTTTTTTTGGATGCGCGCGGTGTTATTCACATCGATCACCGGCGCATATTATCCAGAGTTGCTGAATATTTGGAGAATAAAAGGCAGCATTTGAAAAACGGAAGTTCTTTTGGACGAAGCCAACGTGCGGCCCGGCTCACGCTCCCTCATCCCAAATATTGCCCGGATTTAGCCCCTACAACTATTTGTTTCTTAACATGAAGAAATGGATCGGAAGTAAGAGATTTGGATTTGGACTTTGAAGAAACTTTGGATATGAAGGTTATCGAGCTAAAAGAAGATTGCAATTCTTGAGGTGCATCACTCAAGGTAGAGTGGCATTACCCTTGAAATGAGGAGCTCTTGAAGTGATCACCCAAAACAATCATTAATGCCTTTAAAGAACTGCTTTTCTCGAAAAAGTTCCAGAGACCGCAATTGTTTTTTTTTTTTTAATTTTTTTAGTGATGAAGCCCATGCTTAATTATGTTGAAATGCAATTTCCTTAACTGATCCTTATTTTATTTTCATAAAACCACACCATTCGCTAACTTTTTCTTATACAACTTTTTGTTTTTCAAAATTTCAACTTTTGCGAATAAGAATCAATTAAAAAAATAAAAAAATATAAAGTTTTTTAGATTCGCATAATCTTCTTTTAATATGGACAAAGGCATTAAATTCCTGCAGCACCTTATCTGGAAAATTTGATGCTCCTGTCATCATCATGCACGTCATCATTGTAATAATATTGTCCTGTGCCACTTGGCAAACATTCTAAGTGCCACTCAATAAAAGGTAACGCATGTCCTTAAGAGCAAAGAAAGGCATTTCAAGAGCTACACAATTATATACTTACCTACATACATATATAGTAGTTATCATCTGCTTCATCTAGTCAGCCAGTGAACTATTTGCAACTTGTATACATCTTTAATCCTGTTGTTGTACATTGTACAATCTTAGTTGTACACAATGGCTAAAGGGTTTTGATCAGAGAAGGGTGGTATACAAAAAAAACTGGAACAATTTCGACGGAAAGAATGAGTTCAGGGACAACAAGAATGCGGGAAGCACGTTGGAAGCAACCCCGGGGAGGAAAAATGAAGCGAAAAACTTGTGATTATTACAGCACACATCACGGGGGACTCGTAAAACGTAAACGAATCCCAAAACCAACTACTATACTCGTATACACGATGGCGAAGATGTCAAAAGAAGAAAAGGACCTTAACAAACCCCATAACCATGGTTAGCGTTCATATAGCCGTGTTGAAGCTAGCTAGCCATGCCCGTGATGCTGCTGGTGCTATTTCTCCTTCTCTGCAATGATAATGATGATGATGATGATGAAGAAATGAAATAAAGGACCTGCAAGCGAAACTTTAGCAAATGGTTAACTTTCCAACCGAAGGATTAACTGCAGTGGGCAAATTGCAATGGGGCGTGAGGATGGGTCATTCCACTGGGATATTATATTCGAATGAATAGGGCTCACAAGTCCTCACTCGCACTACTTGAACTTTGGAGCTAACAAGGGTTGTTGGGTATAGGTATGTAATGTTTGTTTTTTTCTTTCTCTCGCTGATTATTTTGGTTTTTAACG
This sequence comes from Philhelius pedissequus, assembly GCA_910595825.1. NCBI lineage: Eukaryota > Metazoa > Arthropoda > Insecta > Diptera > Syrphidae > Philhelius > Philhelius pedissequus. The sequence continues at coordinate 159,681,395 of OU343162.1, read as the reverse complement.
AGAGAATGGCACGTGAATTAAAGGACCATGAAGAGCACGTACCAAGCAACCTGTTGACTCAAACATCCAGGTTACACTACTATGTAACGTATGTACATTAAACAAGGTGGACTTATTGTGTTCAAGGCTTGTTTAGCTTTATGGTCAGTTTGGTAGTTTTTTTTTTGAAAATATCATAATAAAAATAATGTACACTTCTGGAACTGGTTTTCTCTCGCAGCAATTTTAATGTTAACTAACATGTTTTGCGGTTTGGTCTTCAAACCATCAAAAATATTTGTTTGTTAAAATTTAGGTTTTGCTTTCACAAATTGGAACTTGTTATAATTAATTTATTAAATGTAATCTTTCACAGTAAAACTTTCCAACTACCTAACTCTGACTTAAGTTAAAGTTAACTCAAAATAAAACTTGCCAAAAAGTCTCTAAGACTGAGCCCAAAATCCTAATATGTAAATCTTAAGTAGGTAAGGTACCCTTTAGTTTGGGTAAGTGTAAGTAATTGAACGGGTAATATTAGAGGACTTGTCAATTTAGCTCTAGATTGTGCCCACGCAAGAACACACGGAGCAAAATTTAGAGTTCCATTCTTCTAATAGGAATTCAAATTGATGATATTGAGGAATTTCGTCTTACATCTCGTATCTGTTCCCATTTAAATTTAGTTTTTCCCATCATTTCTAAAAATTATACAAAAGTTCCAAAACACTAATAACATATTTTTTTAGAGGTAAAGAAGTTGAAATTGGCAGCACTTTTTTCAATGACATCCAATTTTAATCAACTTGATTTGTTGAATGAAACATTTGGTGAGCGTATTATTTCCCGTTTTCAACTGTCAGTTGGCTACCAAGTACGTGGGACTTTGTTTTCTGAAGTCGCTAGTATCACCTATAATCCAGAAATGATTAAAACACAGCATCCGCCGCTTTAATAACGCAAATTCTGCAAAAAGTGATCGAAAATTTGAAATCGAGATTGGAGTACATCCCAGCCATCCCGCTTTGACTCGCGATATGCCAGAAATGTTTTATTTCATTTTATATTTAGTTCTATACCTCTAAAAAAACACCCTTTATTAATCTATGAGTTGGTTTCATTCTCAGTTCAGTTCCGAATAGATAAAATTGGAACGTTTTGAGTTAAATTTCAACTCCCAAAATTCTGCGGTCACTCCAGTTGTGAATTGTCTTTCAAAAGCAGGGTGACAACCCTGATATATTTTTTTTATAAATCAAATCTGATTATTAATTGTATTTTATAAATCAAAAAATGTTCTCTTTGTGATTCAGATAATTTGGTATCACTTTAATTATTCTCTAGCGAAATAATTCAATTCATTCTATCATTTCGTCTATTCAATCGCATCCAACTTCATAAAATGGAAAGTAATTTATTTTGAACACGAAAATTGTGGTGACGCAAACAAACAGTTCAGTTACAAATGGCTCCTGGAAATTACGCCAGAGGCCAGATGAAATTGTGCCAGAAATTTTGTTTTGGAAAAAATGCCAGAATTTTTTTTTGGGCTCAAAACTAAAAAAAACAGATTTTTTTTGGAAAATAAGCCAGAAATATTGGAAACTATGCCAGATAGGTGCGGAAAAAGAGCCTGAAAGCAAAATACAAATTAATTCAGAAAATTTGCATATTCTATTACATTTTGGAAAAAGGCCATAAAATGTTTTAAGGTATTTTCAAACAAAAGACGAACGGTGTGGGTTGCGTACCGGTTGGGGCGTGGCCACATGATATATTCTGATATATTTATTCAAAACATAAAATAGATTTCAAATAAAGTGTTTTTCGCAATTAGGCCCACGGCATATAAAAAGCTCAAAGCGTGAGCGGGACATGGTGCCCCGATGTAGAAATTTGGGAAAGATTATCAGAAAACCTTGGCTTTTTTTTCTAGGAAAAAAGGCCAGAATTTTGAAGAATTTTTTGGCGTTTTTTTCCAAAAACAATTCTGGCGTAATTTCCTGTGGCGTAATTTCCAGGAACCTTACTAATTTTTAATACAGACATTAGGTGCTGCAATTAGAGATTCTACGAGTAGTTTGGACTTCTTAAATTTTGAAATTGGGCTATTAAGGAGCTTTAAAACCTTGAAAACCACTAGAAACTAAGGTTTTCGATTTTTTTGAGTTAGCCCGGCGTCTAAGTTGCCTGATACAAACATTTTTCAGTAGTTAACTCTGGAACTAGAATGCAATTCAGGTTGCATTTAAAGGACCTTAGGTCTTCCAGGCATATAGTTAAATTAAAAAAAGGAACTCGCACTAAAAAACTGACTCTTCGAACTCTTACTATACACGAACTTTTAAATAAATAATTACTCAAATGGAGTAAACATGGTATTGATCTAAAAAAAAAGTCAATCTACTTTAAGTTCGTTTGCTTTTGAGCATTTTTCTAGGAAATGCAATGCAAAACAGAAAGCAATTTTACCTGAAACTCTTGTTCCCCTTTTTTAAAAACCCTTCGTTTTCAATCTTTTGTCGATGAATGGCAAATAAGTAAACTCTCTAGACGTTCTTAATCGCTCGTAAATGGACATCTAAATACCTTTGCTCCGATGACCCAAATGAAAATGAAAAACAAAATACCCCAATCAGCTTTCACACTGCAAAAAAGAAACGGGAGTCAAGACCTCCAAATTATCACAAAATCTCCATTCTATTCGTAAATCGTAATGCCAATGCCATGATGGCAATCAAGTTCATGAATACCCGATTAGAAAGCAACAATTTCTTTTACCTTTTCTACCTATAGTCGTGTTCCGTTCGATTATATACCTGTTGTACCTTTTTTAGTTAGTTAAATGTTGTCCAAATTTCAAGGCGCGTCCTTTCTGTATGGAGTGTCCGTTTTTTTATTTTTTACTGCTTGTTATAAATTATCTACCCTTAATATTCCAAGTCAAACTTTCCACATCGTTGGACTCGGACCAAAAGTATACAACAGAATCCAAGCCAAAGAAATGGGCGCCAAAATTAATTTCCTGTCCAATCAGTGAATTTATTTAATTAAATTTTACTAATACCCCAGTAAGGAGAAAGTGCACAGTAAAATAAAATAAAAAAAAAATGGCTACAACAAAAAAAAAATGCCAGCCCTTCACTCTCTGCTTTTCGTCCTTAATTAAGGGAAATATAAATGATTATTAAGTAGCCCTTAGTTGACTATCGAAGTGGAGCGTAAAGATCTTCGTGATAGGGGGTTAAGGGGAGCATAGCCCTATATACATACCCTATATTGTATACTTAAAGCAGATTGAGTGATGAAGAAATTGTACTTCATCTCCTTAACAGCTATATTAAGGATATTCGCGCAGCCATCTCTCTCGCTCCACTCTACCATATACCACAATTCAACAGTGCCGATGTTAGCTGGTATGCTCTGCGCTGCCTAGAGCAGAACAAAATCCTTTATGTCTGCCTTGAGTTATATGGAAAATCCGATACAATATACAATACACATTCAGAGTGGCTTTAATAATACAGTCTGTGCTAGAATTATTTAGACGTTTGAATTTATCATTTAAAGTTTTTTTATAGAAAACTTTTAGTTACCATAAATGAAATACTGTTTAAAAGTTAATTCAATAACTAAAACATCCACATCTACAAATTTTAACTTTCTTACGTAATTGGAATTCTCTGTCATTCGAGATTGTAAATTGTAAGTTTGTTTCATTTATCTCAAATTTTTGGCAAAAATATAAACGGTATTCCTTACTTATTTACTCCTTAGGGCCAATTTTTCAATAATCTCCAGATAGAGCAAAAATCAGTTTTCCAACAGTGAGATATAACTTAATCTAGGAATAAAGTTATCTGCTCATTTTAGAACAGAATAAGGAGTTATCTGAGGAATAAAATAAATAGCTTCATATTTTTGATGTCAAAAAGACTTTGAAAAATTATTTCTTTGAAATAAACGTTAAACAAAAATTAATTTCTATGAAAAGTTCAATATAAAAGTGAAGTTCAAATTAAATTATTCTATAGATTGTTTTTCCTTGATTGAAAAATTCGATGTTGTTATCCGGTTGTTTAACAGTCAAGTAAGGGTCATTTTATTCACTACAAGTTGAATTCAACTTGAGGATATCAATAATAAATTATACATTATTACATTGTATATGACCCACAAAGCAATTATTCTTGTTTCAGCAATTGAATCAAATCAAAAAAAAGAGATTCACTTTTTACTAAAACTGCCGATGCAAAAATATCTGAATTGCCGAAAAGTAGTACAGGTAAAATAGAGTTTTCATTAGAGTTAACTTGAAAAAACAACTCACATTAACAACAACAACCCGAAAAGCACCATACGTTTTACCGAATGCATATAAGATATATGATATTCTTATCAGATACATTTTTCAGGAATTTTTTTACGTTTGTTACGTACTCGACCATTCCGTCAACGAATATAATTCGCGACACATAACATCTGCACAGAACTTAGGAAACAAACTGGAATCCGTTGGGTCTTAAATTATATGGTTTGTCGAAATCATCATACATAATAAATTCAAATCTCACAGAATAAATTCAAATCTAAAGTTGAAACATATGTATCTGTCAAAAATTTCGCAAGGGAAATTTAAGAAAAACACAAGTTGGCTAACTTTTAAATTTCAACTCTGGAGTTGAGATTTAAAATAGAGAAGAAAAACAAATTTCAACTTGTCACTCAACTCTCAAGTTTGTGCCAACTCTAGAGTTGGCCAGCTTGAGAGTTTGCGGCAAGTTGACAAATAGTGAAGAAAATGGCTCTAGGTTTATTCCTCTGGGAACTAACTGGATGTTTATCTGTAGATTAAAAAATCGGCTCTAAATAATTTATTAATCTGAATAAGGAGTTATTCTGAGGAATAAAATAAATAAGATGTCAAAATAGTTTGTCAATACATTTTGTTTTGAATTTTAATTAAAATGGACTTACTCGAAATTATCGATGAGCTTATCATTGAAGAAGAAAATGTAAATGGCTTATTCGATTTCGAACCATTTTCAAAAAAAAAGTCGTTGGAAGTCGTTAGAAGCCGCCCTAATCAATTTTCAGAATCTTATGATTTTAATAGCATTAATTGGCATATTGTTAAAATTATAAAAAAAACCTTAACTTAAACAAAATGAAATATAATTAAATCTTTTCAAAAACTGTTTTGGTCATTGTATATTATTTTCGAGTTTTACGCTTTAAGCACCTTCACCATGAATGCGTATAGCTACTCTAGCCAACTGGATGTCTTATATCATAATTGCGATACGCTTGTCATGAATTGCGCACAAATTGGTGTCTTCAAAAAGACCCACCAAATAGACTTCTTATTGGCTTCTAGAAGTGCTACATTACAGCTGAACTTTGAAATCGCGAAGCGGTTTTGAAATCCTGAACAATTTCACGAACTAAACGTTGGAGAGGTAATTTGCGAATCAACAATTCAGCACTTTTCTGATAACGAATAATTTAACGAAGAGCTACACTTCCGTGACGATAACAATGTGGCTGGAGTACTTTTGCCAAATGCGTTTGTAGGCAGCTGCTTACATAGAGTCTTTCCACCGGTAGACTTACGGGCACTTTGTTTTGTCATTTGTCACTTTTTACACGAGCACATTTTTTTCACAAAAAAGACTTTATTCAATTTTTTAATATTGCTATCCATTAGGATTTTTAAAAATGCACTTTTTACTCAAAAACAAAATCAAATATCGATAATGGTCAAGATAGGTTAAACAAAAAAACAAACCCTTAATACGATAGATAGTGACGTTGAAATTTGAATAATTTTGAATTTGACATAATTTATCTATAGAATATCTAACCGATTGTTTACTTTTGATTGAAAAATTCAATGCTACTATCTGATTGTTTAAGAGTCGAGTAGCTTTATTCCTCTGATAGTTAACTGGTCCTTTAACTGATGATTGAAAAATTGGCTCTTATTCAATAAAAATAAATTTCCTTATTAATAAGACTTCAGAATATGCAGATAAATAATTAATGATTTATTTGTGTTTATTAATAAATATGAATACAGAAATATTTTTTTTGTTAATATGGTCTGAAGAATTTTAGCTGTGACTATGCTGTTGGCTAAAATATAGAATACCGCTATTATGTTGGATGCTGCTTTTGCTTCACTGCGGGATCGAGAAAGCTTTATAAATTAAAAATGCTGAATTAGTCCAATTAAATAGAATGATGTTTCGCCATCGGGTGAGATTAGATTGAAGGAAGTATATCGTTTTTTTTTGTGTTCACCCTCTTTTTTGTATGCTAATAGAAACCCAATAGCCAACCATGCAAAATTTGGGTATTTTTTTTTATGTTTTCTAAATTATTCTTTTTATAATGTTTTTTTTTTTTACATTAGCAAAAATGTTAAGAACTTAAAAAAATTACGAAATACCTTAAGTTCTTTAAAATAGGTGCTAGTTAAAATGTGAAATTTAGACTCAACAACATTTTGGGATAGGGCGACTTATCTATTTAGGGAGTTATCTCATTGAATAGGTTAATGTATTTTGACTCGGTTTGTTAGGTATTTGCTAAAAGCGATCTCACAATTTTCGTTCGAGTTAGTGGTCGATCTTTTTTATGTATAAGTATCTATGCCGTGTGTAGCGTAAACAATAACCGTAACCCAGTATACGGTTAGACGCTCAAAACTAGTGTCAAGTTTCATTTAATGTTTTGATCACGTCTCCTTCACGTTAGTGATGGACGATTGCATTTTATTTTATGCAAAGTTGAAATTTAAAAAAAAATCCGAAAAATGTTGTTTTATTTTAATTTTATGTTTCGGAAAATTAATTTTTGGGGACACCCTGTTGACATTTGCATCGAAAAATTCTCGATAAGTCGAAATTTAATGTGTCACTTATCTGTCAAACCACATAACGTCAAATTTCGAATTAAATATTCTCCCATCTGTCAAGCAATGAATTGTATGATGAGTGCGATGCCAAGTGATCAAACATTTTAGTGTTTTCCCCTTACCTTGACAATTTCTATTACAAGGTAGAAATAATGTTAATCGATTTATAAATCTCTGACAGATGAAGTGAGATAGAGTACAGAAACGTCAAAAAAGTCGGAGGATCTAGTTCTGTGTTAAGTGGGAGCAAACAAAAAAAAAACAGCAAGAGACTTCTTTACTTCAATTGATTCCTCTTTCGCCTTTTTGACATATTATATTGGTGGGCTGTGAAGAAGTGTTGTTAAATGAAGCTACGTTTCTGAACACCTCACCCAAATTGTCACAAAGGCAAAAGACGGCTCCAAGACACAAACTCTAATTCTCAATCAGGTTTCACAAGCACGGTACGATGGCTTGATTTTGATAATACGAACGCTCCATCCAACGGTTTGTCAAGCATTTTGGATGGATTTCAAAATGTTTTCATATTTTCGCTGCCCGTCCAGCATATTTGAGAATTTGAATGTATGCTTGTCAAGCCGGATTTTATTTTTGAAATTAATATAAGTTTTCTGCAGAATTTTAATATAAAAATCAAGTAAAATTTCATTTATATTTTGAGTTGGTCCACAATGGTCAGAAAATTCTAATGCGAAGTGATATTTGACTAATGTTAGCGCTTATGCTTTTTATCCATCAAATATTTGTCATATAAATCTGAGAATGTGAACGCCTCTAATAACGTTACGAGTAAATAAACATCTCTGTGTAAATATGGTGGGAAAAATTTAATGCTGCACATCAAATAACATCCCTGCTTAAACATAAGTCACATAAACTAATTAACGGTACATACTGCATTCCAATGATGCGTCCTTTTCTCTCGAGATTTTGATTAAACTTGACATTACGATACGATGATAGCGAATACGAAAAAAGTGGGTCCCGCCATTTGTCATTTACTTGTCCGTGAGTGGGATGGACTTACTTCAAATTCATTACAAACGTTTTTTAGTTAATATGCCCACACGTTTTTTTTTTATTTTTTTCTAAGACCACAAATATCGGTACCTTCATACATTTTTTTACCCATAAAGGTAAATCTTATCTCAAAAACGACAACAAAATCAGTTCAATAGTGAAGGAAAAAAGTAGTTTTTGTTTTTTTTTTTTTGTTGTTGAAGAAATGGTTATTTTTCGTACCTCAAGTAGATCATTATATTTTGGACTTAGATATTCTGAAGCACAGTTCATTTTATTTTTTTGAAATTATTTTATGGAGAAGCTCCTAAAAAGTCGTACCAGTTTGTAGGCCAATTTTTTTTTTTGGAAAATTCAGTATTTCGAAAACAACTCCATCGTTTTCTTCGAAAATTGGTAAATATAGTAAATTTTGATATTTTCTTGAATTTTCTAAGAAATTTTTTTCTAAGACTTTGTGCAGTTTATCGTCGAAAAAAAAAACAGCATGTATTTTTCTATGGGAGTGATTTTTGTGAAAAAATGAATGATTGACATTTTAATTTTTCTACCGAGAAAAAAAAACATATCCGCCACGAATATTTTTTCGTGCAAGACAATGTCAATGTCAACAAAAATAAAGAAGACAATTCCGTGTTTTCGCCATGGATGTGTTTCGCTCTGAACACTATTTCCTCGCCCCACTTTTTTTTTCGTAAAAAAGAACTGTAGATTATTTGCGGCTGAACCTGAAAAAAAAATGAATTCCAGACATCCATTGAAATATATAGAAATTGTGGGTAGGATTAAACTTTGTCTTCAAAGAAGAAAAAAGAGGATTCAGGACTCATTGAATAATTAATTGAAATTTTAAATGTTAATGCATAACTATTCTGCAACAATTGAACCTAAATGAAAACACAATTATTTTGTTTTTCTCCTACTTAGCGTGAAAGTCAATTTCATCTTAGAAACACTTTCAACATTATTTCCAAAACGCGCTCTTTTTAGAGAAAAAAAGATAACGGAAATTCGATTGGGCTAATTACGCGGAATTAACAAAAAAAAAATCCCAGTCCAGCCGCTTGCTTTTATATTAATTTGGGTGCAGATTTACAGGGAGTCCTTTTTTGTCGTTGTTGTTAGGTTGTATGCCAATGTCACCCTACTGCCACTGTTCTAATGTGCCCCAGTCATCGTTATCTTATTTTCCCCTTCTTTTCACCATATCGCACAAGCACAACCTCTTCTTCAAGAATAGCCGCGGGCAGTGGTACTTTAGCACAAGGATAATGCTAATGTAAGAAAAACGAAAACAATTTTCCAGATTACTTCCATAATGGCACCTAGTGTAATTCTTTTTTCCTCTCTACACTCCCTCCTGAATAATTCCTAACCTAACTATGCCCTCTCCTCACTTTCATGGTGGATACAAACAGAAACAAAAAAAAAACATCAAAAACAAATGAGGATGGCATAGCCAATATCCCTCTGTGTAAGATGTTGTGCGTCCTTCAAGGAGTGAACTAACAAACAGGACATTAAATACAAAAAAAAATTACGGCAACCTACCCGCGGCGATTCGTTTGTTTATTGTGAAGACTGAGAACTGAGTACAATGCGACAGATAAAATGCAATCCTTTTTCCACGAGAGAAGCTATCGCAGATACAATTGTAACAGACAGGCGGGTCTTACTCTTATAGCCCCGGAAGAAGCTAGCGAGCTATGGCAACAAAAAGAAAACACAACGTCCGACTAATTATTAAGCTTAATTAGTAATATTCTTGTTTAAACAGTTACACAGGGTTGGACAAAAAAAAAACTGTTCAAAATGAAGATGATGTTTTTTGTTTTTGTAGAAATCCTTCGAATGCCAGCGGCTATTGTTGGAATGTCCTTAGTCCTAGTCGCCGCTTGGTCTGTTGATGGTGTTTATGCCCGTTTTTTTTTGTAACCAAAAATTATTATTATTCCACCCATTTTCTGTTGTCCAGAATTTTGCATAAACATTGTTTCTCCTTTTTTTTTTAAATAGAAACCATTCCTCCCTCTCCTTTGAAATTAAAGAAAAATCCCTCTAACTATACCCACCCTCCCCAGACAGGAATGCAAATGCGCAGATTGTAATTAAAAGCAAGCAAATCACTGCAATCTTCTTCAAGAAGATGGATTTTTCGTTTTTTTTCCTTGATTTTTTTTTTCGTTTAAGGACCTATCTAACAGCGAAGAGAGATTGAAATAAAGTTTCAAGTTTCAAGTAGAAAAAGTATCTGTTAAAGTGTCTTACTTATGGCGAAGTCATCAAGCACACGCTTGCCTCTTCAAAAAAAATAAAAAATAAAAAAAAAATAAATATAATAAGAGAAGAGTAATGATAGCAGATGATTGATAGTCGCAAATTAAAGAGATTGGCGTGCGATTATGCCCGATGATTAATTAGGAATTCTACTGCTGCTAGAATTGATCGAGAATGGAGGTGGTTGCAGGAGTATTCTGCAGATGAAGATACGTATGTTGAATATAAAGGGAAGAGGTGGAACTAGGTTTCATCATAAATTGAAATCTTGATTGTTCAAGTTAAAATAATTGTGCTTGAATATAAAAAGTACTGAGAGTTCATAATTTCTCCACAGAATTACACAATGGTTTCAGTTTAAAGAGTATTATGGGAACAGAAAAGGATAAGTAATACTAGGAAATGTCATGAACATTTTTTGATTGACAATTTGGAGTGGTTTATTATTGTTTTTGAAATGTGTACCGTCGATAAATTACTGAAAGTTCCACCAGGTTCTCGCTGCAGCTGATAATAAAGTATTAATATGAATATCGAACACAATGGAAATCGATGGAATCGAAGAATTTAATTTGTCACAAATACACCTCACTTATATCATGACCGCATGAAATTAACAACAATTGTCATTTTCATTCAGTATTTTTTTTTTTTAATTTTTAGGAGCTTAATGTTATCTCTCTTAATATTTTTGCATTCCTATCTTGTATTCGGTGCAGGGGATCCAAGTGAGTTATGGGAGTACCTGCTCCAAATATGTGACTTGTGACTTGTAAAGATTAAAACCAAATCAGACCGGATAGATCTGGCAAGACTAACAATCCAACATCAAATACAGGGTGGCCCACGAATCGTGCTACAAAAATAAAACGTTATAACTTTTTTTCAGTATATATTATATAATATTTTATAGGCTACTATTTAGATTTATCAAAATGAATGCTTGGGATACTGAAAACAGGATTTGGATAGTGCAGCGATACCATTCTTTGCAGTCCATCATTTCCGTCCAAAGGGAACTTAGGCTGGAGTTTGGCGGTACTCCCCCGAGTTGATGGACCATTATGCGGCTGGTGAACATGTTTGCCGAATCTGGAAGTATCGAACGAAAACCGTATCATCGAGATCCCAATGTTCGGGTTCAGGATACAATCGTGGCTGTTGCGTACAAAATCCAAATTACAAGCAAGTTAAACCCTCAGGATTTGCCTGTTCGCCTGGAATTTTGCCGAAAAATGATTGCAATGACCGAAGAAGGCAACACATTGATAAATTGTTCGTTCATGTCTGATGAGGCCCATTTTGACTTAAACGGCAATGCTAACAAGCAAAATTACCGTATATGGAGTGAATCTAATCCAGAAATGCTCCATGAGACGGAACTGCACCCAGAACGAGCCACTGTGTGGTGCGCAGTTTCATCAAGTTGTACTGTCGGGCCATACTTGTTTGAAGAAAACGGTGTAACACAAACTGTCAATGGGGACCGTTATTTAAAGATGTTTAAGGAGTTTTTTTACCCAGGACTTCGTATCCCTTTCAGCAGGATTTTGTTTCAACAAGATGGAGCAAGTGCACACGTAACCACACAAGTTATGGCGGTGCGTCAACGAAAATTCCCAAACAAATTGATATCCAGAAACCGCTCTTTCCGCTGGCCTCCAAGGTCACCTGACATGACTGCACCATTCTTTTTTTTTTTGGGTTATGTCAAGCAGGAAGTGTACGAAACGAAAGCCAGGAATTTGACTGAATTAATGCAGTCCATTAAGGCAATAATTGAGGCGATCCCAATTTCAACCCTTCAGGCAGCAATGAACAATTTTCTGATCAGGGGCCGCATGAGCGTGCAGGTCATTTGCGGTCTATCATCTTTAAAAACCATTAGTTATTTAAAATAAAATTTAATTTTTAATCCAATAAAAAAAAATTAATGAAATACATCGATTAAAATAAAAGTTATTTAAATTTCTTATTGTAGCACGATTCGTGTGCCACCCTGTATGAGGTTGTACCTAAAAGGCGGGTCATTCGGTGCTAGTTCCACACGTATGGATAGCGACCTTAGAGATGAATTTCGCCTTAACGTCAGGATACTGCATTGAGTATTTAAAACCTTATATTCAAAGCGGATTTTTGCCATTGCACAATGCTGATTTTGAGCCACTAGGTCAGTTGTACCTACAACTAGTTTCTGTTCTAAGATTACGCGTTACCAAAACAAAATCCCTAAATCAACCACCGCAACCAACTTATGTCAGAATCGTTGCAGAGGTTTTTTATTTATAACATTTTGAAAACATTTTTAAGAAAAAATAAAATAAAATTGGATTGCACGAACTTGGTGTTATGTTCAATCACATCGTATGTAAAAGGTTTCTATTAAGAATCTAAATATAATTTCAAAGTCGCTTTTTACTTAATTTTTTAAATAATTTTTTTTTCTAAAAACAAAAGTTAGTATGACAATTTTAAATATTTATTCATATAAACTTAAAAAAAATCATCCACCGGTTTTAGAAACATGTATTGAATTTAAAAAAAAAAACAAAAATATTTTTTTTCAAAAATCCAAAAAAAAATATTTTTCAAAAATATTGGTAGGTATATTAAATATTATTTATAATTTTAAGGACCTCATATATACAAATTTGTCCGAAAATCTTTCACACAAAAAATACTTGTAGTTTGTTTTTTGTCGAGGAACTATTTACTAGGTCTTAGGAAACTTTTTTCTTAGAGTTTTCATGAATATGTCAGAAAAGTAATAAAAGTTTAGAAATCTCGATCTATTGACTCGTTTTCGAAATATTAATTTTCAAAAAAATATTGTTTTTTTTATTGAAAAGTTTTGGTTTAAGTATTATATTGTTAAAACTTTTTAGCAGCTTTTATACAAAAAAATCAAAAAAATCAAATTTTTTTCAAGAAATTCGAAAAAAAAATTATTCTACTAGAGTTACTAAAAATAACCATTTCTTGAAAAAAAAAAATGCACGACTATATCGCACGAACTTGCTCTTATGTTCGATCACATCGTATGTAAAAGATTTATTTTAAAAATCTAAATATATTTTTAAAGTCGTTTTCTATTTAAATGTTTTATATATACTAAATTTTTTTAATTTTTTTCAAAAAAAAATTGGTATGACAATCTCTAAATATTTAATAATATAAACTTAAAAACAAAAGATGAAATCGGCTTTTTCGAAGAAAAAATATTTTAAAATCCTGAAATAAATGCTCATACTAATTTGAGTTCAAAAAAAGTACGCCATTTTATTTCTTGGATAAATTTAAATTTATGGGAAAAAATTTAAAAATCTGTGGACCAATTTTTGAGAAATCGAGTTTATTTGTAAAAACTTTTTTGAAAACATTTAAAAAAAATTCCAAAACGCCAATTCATAGGTATGCACTAGGTAAATACATATAACTATAATTTTTGACAAAAAAAAAACTTGTGAGCTCTTTTCAAAATATAAATTAATTTCTTTTTAAATGATTTTAAAAATACAAATAAATATTAATTAAAAATATTGGTACGCAGTGTAACTTGGGCTACCTAAACCTATATATATGCGAAATTTTGAAAGAAGCGGTTAAGCCATTTATGAGATAGTCGAAGGAATGTACCGTTTTTAGACATTTAAAAAAATTGTCATATCATCGGTCGTACCTAAAAACCTGCACTGATTTTTTTAAATCTAAATCGTTAGATTCGTTTCTAGGAAAATAGGCTTTAACTTAACGGATATATGGCAGGTACCATTATTTTTTGAGCTAAAAAAAATAAATTTCCCCCCAGTGGCAAATTTTCAATTATTCACCAAGGAAGCACCACGCGATTCACAAAGGAACAGAGCCTTCACCAATGAATTGTTTGTTGAATCATTTGGTGAAATTAACATTGGGATGTCATTGGAGTTCACCAGTGAATTTCTTGCTGAATATTCATAGGTGAAATCATTGAATATGACTATGCTCCGTTTTCATTTGGTCTTTTACTTAGGTGAAACATAAAATGAAAGGTTATTGATGAATTCATCTCTTTTTCGGAAATTGAATTTTCAACAACATTTATTCATGAAAGAAATATAACATGAAAACGCAGCTATGAAATCATTGATTAACAGTTTTTGCCTCTTTCAATCATGAATACTATTTGGTGAATACTTCGATGAAAATAATTAAGAAAATTTCGTTGTAGAAAAATGTCATGAAATATTGCCAGTGCTCTCACCAAATGAGTATATCAAAATAAATTTATTTAAAACAGTTTTTTATTGCCAAAAAAAAAACAAAATTTACAAAACAAAACCATAAAAAAATTCAGTTCTTAATATTCATAAAAATTAATTCAAATTTATTGAATACACTTTCTTCGCTGTTTTCACTGATTCTAAACTTCAACTTGCACTTTCATCCGTCTTTTACAAAGATCTCGTTGTCATTGGCAGTGATTAAATTAAAGAACAAAACCCTTATTAACGATCGCAGAAGAAAGGACATAGACAATAAAAAACCTAAACTGTTATAAAGTAACAAAAACAGAATAATACTTGCTGCGCTAATAGAGAATTTTTTTGTTTCGTTTTGTTCTTCTTCTAATGAAAGCAACACACTGTGCTCAATGCTACTTGTGGGCTCGTGATGCTGTGCAGGACTTTTCCTCACTGAAATCACAATGTATTTGCATGCGAAAATGTACCAAAGAGAAAGGGCATTACTTTGCCCTTAGGAAATCATTACCTTATTTTCCCCTATTAAAGTAAGGAATGAATTCATTGCTGTTTTGACCAAAATTTTTCATCGAGGAAGAAATTTGCCACTTGGAGGTGTCTATACATACATACAGACACACCGACAGACAGACATATTTAAATTTACTAGAGTAAAGCAAGAAACATTTAAAAAAAAAAGCCCGAAGCATCAGACTTAATTGCTATTTTCGAGTCATCATTGTGGTTGTATGCCTTTTACAAATTGAATATCAGGCGATAAAACTGTGCATCCTATATCCTATTCCATTTCTTTTTTAATTTCCCCACAGTCAATTTCTAAGCTTAACATTTTTTTTGTGCAATTTAAAACGTATCCATTTGGAAATTTAATTTTCCAAACCTGATAAAAAATAAATTGAATCAAAAATATCCATCGGACAAATTCAATAAAACCGATTAAGTTTATACCAATATATAAGTAAATACCTAATGCAATACATTTGCAGTAAATTAGTAAACGCATTCATTGTGTTTCCCTTTCCTTATTTGAATTTCAGAGTCGTTCGTGCTGCTGAACAATGTTATGCGCTGTCCGCACCCTAAGGACATATACATACATGAGTATAGAGAAATACAAACTTCGAAACTCAAATGATTGCCCCATCGCATTGACAAATCCCATTAAAATTCCTTTGTACTCGAAATAAAACAGATTTAGATACAAATCCATCAGAAACTCTACACAGTCATCGGTCAGCAGCAATATAGGGATGTACTTTATACTATACATGTACATAGCTATATGGGGCTATTCTATTCAAGGACTTGATAGAATATACATAAGCTCGTTTATCATCTATGCATTCACTCTGTGTACTGTGTCTGTGTCTGGTAGGTGGATCAGACAACTTATTGCCATAAATAAATGAACAGGCAAATAGGAACAACTAACTCTCATGGCAAACCATCTTTGTCCCATCCCATAATATAGCCTACGTCATCATTCCAATTCCATTCCGAATATCACCAGGAAAAGGCTGCAGCGGCAGCTTTTTCAACTTGTTCTATACCAGAGGTTTTTCCGGTGACCGTGTGTAGAGTATAACTGTTGTATTGTCCATTTCTATAATAGCACACACACACATATACTATTTTATATCAACCAAAAACGACAATGGACCAAAATGTTCAATGATTTAATCGTCTCGGTTCATTGAGTCTGATTCGGTTATAAATGCGGAAATCAAATTGAATCGAACAAAACATGGGAAATTGCTGTAACAAAAACACAACAAGGACATGGCAACATGCGATTTTACACGCCTCACACCGAGCCGCCACCACTATACTCTCTTACTGCTGGGCTCGAACGCCGCCAGCTACAACCAATCGTATTGCCACAGAGTCATGCTTATTCTCTCCATACAGTTCAGCTCCCCACAGGAGTATCGTTCCCGCGGGTAATATTGATCGAGGACTGACAACAATTCCGAGGTAAATTTGGCAACCACATTAAGGTGTATTACCAGTGAGACCCCAATTCCAACTGTAATATTATACACTAGCTACAGCTACCAACAGTTTACTTCCTAAAAGGTTCTTCGATTTGGGCCAAAGCAACCGAAATCAATTGAGGCCGAGCTGACGAGGTAACAGGTTTCGATTTCGATGCTATTTTATATCGAATGGAAAAAGGTTTCGTTGATGAAGTGATGATGATGGTGTGGTGTTGATGGCTTTGGTGGAACTTAGCAGATGATGATGAAAAAGGTAAACTAGTTGAATGCCAAACAATATATACCTGAGCTGAGCTGAGCAGTTTATATTTTCAAGAGTGATGGAGACTGAATAATTCCAGAACTGGACATGAATGTCGATGGAGAATTGTATTATATCAATTCATTGCTTGGAGAATTCTTTTTAAAGGGTACATTGAATACTGTCAGAGGTATTGAAGAGGAACTTTGAGATTGTATAAGGACATAAAGGTAAATAAGTAGCTTACGCCCGATAAAATTAATAGAATTATAGAAGCGTAGGGAAGTATTAACAGCCTAAACAAGGTTAGTTGGGGATTTTATTTATTTTTTTTTTATTTAATTCATTTCATTTTTAGACTACATGTTTTTGAATTGTGACAAAAACAACAATTTTTTTTATTTTCATATTGAGATACTGCTTAAAGGCGCCAATCCATAGAATTCCTTGCATTCGTCAAAGCCAACGAAAACTCATATAAAAGAATGTTGTAAGAAGTTTCCAATAAGACGGAACATTTTTTTCTACGTCAGAACCGTTGACCGTCAGTTATCAATAATATGTTATTTCGATTTCACCATCGTTTAGAGTGTACTTTTGGGCCATGTTTCATAGGCATTTTCATAATACATCTTACAGCAAATACAACTTCCTGTTTCACATTTCAAGACTTCCATTAAGGTTTCGTTAATAAATTGTTGTATGACAACAAATCATATAGGAGGGTCACTAACGTTGCCGTACAAGAACAAGCGAATGTTTATAAGTAAACATAAGGGTGGTTCAATAATTCCCAACAAATGAAATAAGCAACCCTATTTTCGGCATAAACGCATTTTATTTTTCAACATAGTCTCCTTTAAGCTCGATAAACTTCATCCAACGTTTCCCCAATTTTTTGATGCCCTCAAAATAAAACAATTTCTCGAGCCCCTCAATTAATGTTTTTTTCAGGGATGACATCTTCATTCGACCCAAATTTCTTACCTTTGAGTCATTTCATTATGTTGGAAAACAAGAAATGGCACGGGTCTAAATCTTGGGAATATGCTGGATGAGGGAGAAGTTCGAAGCCTAACTCATGTATTTCTGCTATTACGACAGCTGAATTGTGAGCTGGTGCGTTATCCTTGTACAACAGAATTTAATAGATATACGCCAAATGCAAGCGTGTTTGCTCCAAATCGCCATGAAATTGATCCAGCAGCTCTGCGTAATATGCGGCGATGATCGTTTTACCCTTTTTAAGGTAATCGATTTCAAAAATACCGCGTAAATCTTAAACAACTGTCACCAAGGTGTTGTTTGCCGACAAACCCACCCACATCATTTTTAAACGATTCGCATGACTTTGATTTTTGTAGTTTGTCCCGCTAGATTGGTGAATTAGACCACTGTGCTGCGTGCAATTTTTTTTGATTTTGAATTTCTTTTTGTTCTAAGTTAGTAAAACTTATATTTGCGACTAACTTTTGAAAAATTAGTGTTAGAAAAAAAGTAATTTGGAAGATATTTAGAACCCTTTGTTTTATTTTGGAAACTCTAATCAGAACTCCTTTTTTTTTGATTTTATGGATTTTGAAAATTTTTGGTTCTAAGTCAATGGGTACCCTAATATTGTCTAACTTTTTCGATTTCGCAGAACTCTCAGGAACTTTAGAACTCTTGATAATGAGTTGGAAAACATGCTTAGAACTTTCTTTCTCAAAAAATTCCTTGCTGCGTGAAGTTAGCAAAAATAATTTTTTTTTGCGAATTTTAACACTTATTTCTCCAGATTGAAAAAAAAAAATATGGAGAACTCTAGAACTCTTTGTTTGCTACTGGCAACTCGCATTTTTTATTTTATTTTGAACATTTTTTTGATAACTTCGAAGGACTGATGATTTCTATAGTCAGCAAACGTTGACTGTTTTGACAGTTTCTTTGAAATTTCATTACATTTCCCAGTAAGCACTGAGGCAGAGAATATCGAACAAAAACCAATAACAATCCTTCACAAAAACTCAGCTCTATCCGTCACATCATCAACTGATGCAGAGCAATACAACAACAATATTTAAAATGTTTTTTTGTTAAGTTTGTCAGAACGTGAATATTAAAGAAAAACCATTCCTACAACACTTAGCAAAACTCCAGTAATCTTATGACATTCATAATATTTCAATGTGCATACACCTGATCCCTGAACCCAAATCCTGGATGAATCTTTGTTAACCTGCGGAAATCTGTGTGCATGAATTCAGTTACCACATGTTTTAGTAAGAAAACTACATATTTAAAATTTTGCCGAATGCTGATAGAAATTGAAAAAAACATTGGAAGATTTGGAACGGAGAACCGATATGCCAAAAGTTCAACACCGAGTTTAACCGTTGAAGTTTAAGCTTATGTAGATTGAAAGTTCAACTTGTCCGATTTTACAGAGTAATCCGAAACTCGGTTTAATTGAACGTGCGGCTTTACTCAAACATTTTCTTGTCATCTCTTTCTTTGTCTGAAGCAAGTGGTTGTCAAAATTGAAATGAGGTTTAAATGGCAAAATACTGCCCAGTTTGAGGATAAAACGAAACTGTGACAACGAATTAATTGTTTAACTGCAGCTAAAACTTAAAAGTGGTGTTTAAAATCGCTAAGTAGTGGCCCTTAAATTCTTAGGGCTCCGGCTAAGGAAAACATCTGTTGTCTAGTATTTAATGGTTTTGGTAGTCGCTAAGATCTGTTTAAGGCGCTAGTTATAAAGGGTTATCCATTTTGCGGTTTCAAAAGTATAGGGCTGGAATTCGACATATGTCGAACAAAGTTGTTAATCCAATTTTTTTTTCAGTTGAAAGTATGACATTTACGAAAATGGATCGCTTAACTATCGCACAACGCATACAAATTGTTAAAACCAACTACAAAAATGGTGATTCTGCCCCACAGCCACATATCGTGCTTAAAGAGGAGAGCATGGTTTACATAATGGTCCAACTACGCATGCAATTGGCAAAATTGTGAAGAATTTTGAAGAGACTGGATTGGTTACAGATATTGTAAGGCCTGTGCATCATCATTTCGCTCGCACCACTGAAAATATCGCTGCTGTAAGTGAAAGTGATGCCGAACACCCGAATGTGTCGATTCCTCGTCGTTCTCAGGAATTAGGACTGTCTTACGGCACCTACATCCATATAAAGTCCAGCTCAAACAACAACTGAAGCCAGCTGACCATTCACAACGTCGTAGATACGTCGAATGATGTGTGTCAAGTTAGCATTAGCACTTCAAAATTTTTAAGAAATTCTTATTGGATTAATTGTCGTAAATTTGTCGTAAGTTTGTCGTGAAACAAAAAAATTTGTCGCGCTTGTTTTTTAAAAAATAACCCCTGGTAATGCTAACTTGACAGTCAAGTTAGCATTACCACCCCTCGAAAACGGTGTATATGAAGTAAAAAAATAAAAATGGGTATGCCATTAATTGTCGTAAATTTGTCGTAAACCAATGACGAATCAAAAAAATTTGTCGCGTTCGTTTTTTTCTAGCAAAAAACGCCCTTTTAGTATAGCCTATACCATAAAGTAGGAATTTTCACTAAATCTAGCACTACCATACCAAAAGTATTTGTTTAACTACTTTTTTCCAATAAAATTTGTTTAAACAATTGTCGCTCGACGTCCTTGATTAAGTTGTGTAATCAAATAATTTGTCGCGCGCCTTTTTCTTTCAAAAAACGCCCTTTTAGTGCAGCCTATACCATAAAGTAGGAATTTTATTGGAAAAAAGTAGTTAAACAAATACTTTTGGTATGGTAGTGCTAGATTTAGTAAAAATTCCTACTTTATGGTATATGCTATACTAAAAGGGCGTTTTTTGCTAGAAAAAAACGAACGCGACAAATTTTTTTGATTCGCCATTGGTTTACGACAAATTTACGACAGTTAATGGCATACCCATTTTTATTTTTGACTTCATATACACCGTTTTTGAGGGGTGGTAATGCTAACTTGACTGTCAAGTTAGCATTACCAGGGGTTATTTTTTAAAAAAACAAGCGCGACAAATTTTTTTGTTTCACGACAAATTTACGACAAATTTACGACAATTAATCCAATAACTTGACACACATCAAGTCCAATAACTTGACACACATCGTCGAATGGGTGCTTGAACAACAGGCGGTGGACGGCGATTTTTCGAACAAAATTTTCTTCAGCGACGAAATACATTTCTCACTCGGTGGGTATGTTAATAAACGAAATTGTCGTATTTGGGGTTCTGAGAATCCTGCAGTAATTGAAGGGAGGCCATTACATCTACAAAAAGTCACTGTTTGGGGCGCTCTTTGGTCCAGAGGTGTGATTGGACCATACTTCTTCGCAAACGACGATGGAACGACTGTCACCGTCAATTCGGAGTGTTATGGTCATATGATAACCGACTTTTTTTTGCCTGCTATTGAAGAATACCACTTGGAGAATATGTGGTTTCAACAAGACGGTGCCACATGCCACACAACTCCAGCGAATTTGGCTTTATTGCAAGAGACATTTCCTGGCCGCGTAATTTCTCGTCGTGGCGATATATCAACTGGCCACCAAGATCATGCGATTTGACACCGCTGGATTTTTTTTTGTTGGCCTACGCGAAAGACTGTGCTTATGCAGATAAAACTTTAACTCTTGAGCACTTGAAAACCAACATTTGTCAAGTTATGGCTGAGATACCGCCCAATATGTGTCATAAAGTGGTCGAAAATTATCTCAAAAGAATCAATGCTTGCAATAATTCGCGTGGTGTCATTTAAATGATGTAGTGTTTCACACATAATATCAACGTTTAAGCTTTATAATAAAAAAGAAATATCATGAACAAAATATTTTACATGCGTTTTATTTACGTTTACTTTAGAAACCGCAAAATCGTAAACCAGTTAGCTTTCATTGAAACTCATCATTGAAAACTTTGACCATCAATTCTGAGGCACTTAAAGAAACAAAACTAATGTCGTTTTGGTACGAAAATAAAGGTTATAAGACATACAATATTTTTTGTTAAGAAAATATTTTATTTACTCCACCACTTTCTTGTAAATTCACTTTTGATTTTCCAATGATGGAAACCATTTCAATGATCATTCAATGATCATTGAAAAATCAAAAGTGATTTTACAAGAAAGCGGTAGAGCAAAGAAAAGAATTTTTTGCCAAAAAATATATATATGTCTTATTACCTTCATTTTTAGACCAAAGCGATATAAATTTTATTTGTTTAAGTGCCTCAAAATTAACAGTCAAAGTTTTCAATGATGAGTTTCAATGAAAGCTATAACTGGCGCTTAAATTCACATATCACAAAACATCAATGCGGTTTTTCTTCAAATTTCGTTCATTATCTTCTTCTTCAATTTTTATGTTACCATTTTTGTATTCATATTTTCCTTTGCTTTTCCTCTACCTCCTGCTAGCATCACTCCCTTTACTTTAGACAATACAAAAATTTGCTGCGTGTTTTTAGTTCTACCATGAAGGCTTTCTCTGATCTTCTTTCTTCTACGCCGATCAAGTTTTTAGTTACTTCTTTCCTTCTTTCAAACGATGCATCTTCATATCAGTTGTGAACAGTTGTCTGTCATAACTTAGCAGAAAACTGCTGGGCGAGCTTTGTCGTAATCCTTTTTTGTCAGAAAATATGTAGGTTAATTTGCCTTGTATTTCGTCGATGGTCGTAATTGTGGAAAAGATTCTTCTTTTGTCTTCTAGGGGCTAGTTCACAAACATTGCTCAAATATTTAATAAGTGGTTTAGCAATTTTAACTTTCGATTTCGGTATGGATTAACTAAGGTTCAGGACTTAAGTGTCTGATATTTGTTGAACCTCAGTTAATCTGGTCCTGGAATAAATCAACCAATTTTCGAGTTCTGTGTATTAAAAATTAAACTGAAATAATTGCACTTCCTGTTGCTGCCTCCTTTATAGAGGGTCTATTTCTTAAAATCCGTTCAAAAATGTACTGTTTATTTTCGTGTAACGGTACTCTATATATTTTCTACCATTGCTGCTATAATTATTTTATCATTTAGAAACTTTAAGCCATTGCAACAAATCGCTGAATTGACACAATAAAAAACAAGTCCATATGATGTTTTAACTTATGAGGATATATATACGTAATGTCTTACTCGTTTCTTCTCCTGCTTCCTGACTGAAGCAGCTCAAAAGCCATTAATGGCAATGGCAAACTAATGAAACTGAAATGGCTTTATCGTGGCAATAAAAAATAAATCACTAGAAGCTCAAAACTTCTAAATGAGCAAAATTCCTTCACAAAATAAACTTATATTGTATAGATAGATAGATAGGTACACATGTACTAACAAAAAAAAAAAACAATAATAATAACAACAATAACGAAAAATACAAAAACAAATATACTACACAGGCGGACACAACTTCACATTACATCAAACATTTTGGAACAAATCATTCGCCTCATAAACTTCATAGAAACGGCGCGCTCGTAATTCTAACCAAAGACTGAACTACGACCAGGCAGCCCTTTACAGACATTAAATGTACAATACTTACACCCTTGCTGTTTTAGCATTATTGAAGTTGCACTTCTGGTTGGCCAGCCAGCAACATCAGCACATTTGGCATTCGTAATATTCCTTGAAGACCAAGAGACTCAAAATCACAGTGCATCGCCAGCGTTCCGAGAAATGTTTATCTATGTTTTGGAAAAGTTATTAGCACCGGAAAAGCGTGCAATAATAATGACCACAAAAAGTTGTTCGTTGGATATCGGACACTGTGGACTTCTCCAACTTATGATTTGTCTTTAATTCAGGGGCTGAGTAGGTATATATATGATCGTTGGTACCGTTTTACGAGGATACTTTCGCTACACCAATGCGTCGTTGTTATAGACGGGCAGTCTGTCTCAATCACCGCATCCCCCATAAGCCGCCACCAGTAGCCACACACATTATGCATTATGGCGGCCTTGTCGTCGGAGGACAAGTTACTCTGTATATGGAACATTTAAGCGCAAGGACCTTCGCATAATTCGTGGATGTTATATGTGTAATAACATTACGAACTACTGCAATTGTGCGAAAAGGAAGAGAAGAACAAGACCAGGAAAATCTGGGCCAATGCAAAAGAAGTGTTTGTCGAGTCAAGTGGATATTACACTGAATAATAATAAAAAAAATCATATCCTCAGGGATAAGGCTGCGCACTTGAGATTCTTGAATAATGGTGCAGCAGCAGCAGCAAATCGCCATAACCACAATTTTAACTGCAGTTAGCCGCAATTAAAGTCTCCTGATGGCAATGGTTACCCATGGACTTTTGTGTTTTCTTAAACCAACTTTAATTTTTATACAAAAAAAAAAGAAAAACTCTGGTGATTGAGGGAAAGCAGATTGAGCAACACCGCGTCGTTGGTCGGTGATGGCGGCGCAAACAAACTTTTCAGTGAGTTGATCACATTCATTTGGTATTCATTGCAATTGGAACAACTGCATCATGGCTGTATGGCTACACACAGGCGAGAACTAGACAGAGGGAATAATAAATTTTCTCGTTGTGCATACATACCCATGTATACCTCTATAATAACTTCACTTAAACACTCAATGCATAAAGTGTGTGTACTCTATAAACACACCATTATAGGCACATGCTTGTATACACTTTGGGTACAACGATTTTGCTTGATTGTGGCGTTGTTTTTCTTGTTTTTTTTTTTTTTTTTTTTTTGTAAGAGTTCTGAATTATTTTTTTTTTAGTGAGAAATTTTTAATTAAAAAAAAAACTATATACTATTTTTTACTAGATAAAAAAATAAACAGAAAATGAAATTCATATTGAAAGTTTTAATGGAAACTAAAATAAACTATATAATTTCGGAGGTGCGATGCTAGCGACTCACAACTCGTCACTCCGCAAGAATAAAGAGACACACAATTTTTTAAAATCAAAATTCTGCTTTTCAAAATTCTGTTTTGTTTAATTTTTTCTGCTTTTCAAAATTCTGCTTCTGTCACAATTCCGGTTATTTTTTAAACATTTTTAATTTACTTTTCTTATTTACAATAGCAAACGAAAAATAAAAATAAAGGTAAACTTAAGTATAAGATGCTATTCACACTAAACCATACACGACATCTTACTCGTATTCCTCAAAACGAATACTAAAAACTACTCGTTTTCCAATACAATTTTCATAAGCATAACTTGTTTTGCAAAACGACTCGTTTTTGATAAAACGACTTGAAAACGAGTAACAATTCAAGGATGAATTAAGCGAACAGATCTTACGTCAAGTGAAATAGATATGATTGTGAATAGGCCATCAAAAAAAACGAACAGCTGGTTGCTTGCTGTCAAACAAATTAATTTAAAATCTTTTTAAACAATTATGGCAAGGATATTTTTGCACATATTTGTATTTATTTGTAATACATTTTAATTTTTTTTATTTTTATTTACATATTGTGGTTGAAGAATACGCCAAATTTTTTGGCAGAATTTATTGACAGTACACATAATGTAGACAAACCGACTTCGAAGAGCTGAGATTGTCCTATATTGGGCAGATGATCCCAGCGCAAAATTTGCTATGGCTACACTTTTTTAATGGAATGCAATTTCTGTAGTTAGTATCTAGAACTTCCAAATTTCACATTTGGCTGCGCAGCATATCAAACGTGCTTGGATACAATCGAAAATATTGTTTGAAAATTTCACCATCATTTTCCAATATTTCTTGCTCCCAGAAAATGCTAGTACCTACGTATCTGGGTAAAATATTAAAGTGCATTAAGTATAAACGTCCTTTATGTAATGAATTCTTATTAAGAGCTCACTTTTGTCCACATGTTTCTATGAATTGCACAATATAGAGCTATAGGTCCTTTTTTCCTCTTTTTATGTAGCATCATAAGATTTGATTGCTTACCATTCATGTTCTATCAATGTTTTGACAGCTTTTCCAAAACAACTGAAAAGTCAAACAAAAACAAGTAAATATTCGGTGTGAACGCTCTACTCGTTTTGGTAAACGAAAAGGGTAAACGAGTTTGGTGTGCATAGGCTATAAACAGATTACACTTCTGTTGTTATGCTTGACAAATTTCTTTAAAATACAATTGTAAAACAAAATTCAATGCAATTCGTTTAATAAATTCAAAAGACAAAGTTGTGCCTACAAAAAAGATAATGGCGCAACATTTTAAACGATTTAGTAAAATGTTAAAGCCACTTTTAGCAATTTACTAAGCTAAAAAGATGATTGAGCTAATTTTAAACGATTTTAACATTTTACTAAAGTTAAAATCACGGAATGGCTACTTTAACTTTTAGCAATTTGCTAAATCCCTTATGAAATCTGATAGTAATATCAGCCTTGCACGCGGGTTGCCCAGGTTCGAGTCCTGCTGGTGCACAATTTTTGTTTTTTTTTTCTGTAAATAATGAAGTTAAAATGATGAAAATAGAAATAACTAATACCTTTTTAGAGCACATGTTGGGTTTTCATCACCATATAATTAACTTACAAAGCATAACAACAATAATTGTGTTCATCAAAATTCAAACCCTATCAATCCTCAGCTTTCTGCTTAATTAGCAATTTACTAGTTTAGAAATGGTTTAAAAATTTTGAAATAGTTATTCAATCAATAAGCACTTAAGAAATTGCTAACTAGTAAAAAGTTAAGCCCTTAACAATGGGTTGTTTAAAATTTTGCGCCAATGTTTTTTTTTTAAATTAATGGTAGAGTCGCTACCTTAAATCGCGCGTTTTTTTTAACATTTTCCAAACCATTGTTTTCTTTATTATTTGCAGAATTTTGATGAGCAGAATTTTGAAAAGCAGAATTTTGAAAGCAGAATTTTAAAAGTAGAATTTTCTTAAAAGAATTTTGACCCCGGCAGAATTTTGACCCCAACCCACAATTTGCTACAAAACCCAAGCTGATAAAATGGGGGACCGGACAAGGAGTACTTTTGGGGATTCATGACTCCTCCCTTTTCCCTTGCAATATAGGTACTATGGGCAAGTTTTGCATTTACAAAAAAATCGAACTCGAGGCTTTAATGAAACTTTATATAACGATGATAGAGAACACCAAAAAGTGGGTCCCGAAATTCCGTCTGTCTGTCTATCTGTACAACAAGCTATAGCCTAAGCGGCTGAAGGAATTTTCTTCAAACTTGGTTTAAGGTGATTGTGTAAAATGGATTTTTTAATTGTTTTTTAGCCACAAATTAACGGTACTTGCCATACAAATTTTTCTACCATCTTAATTATCTCGAAAACGGCTCTAACGATTTTGATAAAAAATAAGTGTGACTACTACCCTGAGTATGGTCTATATTTTGGCCGAAAAAAAATTAAAATATTTTGTTATTAACGGTACCTGCCATACAACCTTTTTATTGATTTTCGATTTTCTCATAAACGACTCAACCGATTTCGATTAAAATTGTCATGCAGGAGCTCCTTCAAATTTTAAATAATACTGCATTTCAAAATTTTCGATAAATAGTTTTTTTGGATTTGTGAAAAAAAATATTTTTTCTTTTTTGAAAATTCAATATTTCGAGAACGGGTGTACGATTTCTTTTGAAATTTTGTTTTTAAATTACTATTATTATTATATACTTAAAATTTTCATATACATTTTTTAGTTAAAAAAACCTTAATTCGCCAATCGCATCCGTTAAATAAATAGTGTCGATTTGTTATATAATATTTTTGGGCAAGTCACACTTTTGGGGATACATGATTTCCTCGGTCCGTCTTCTGTTTATCGTTCAGTACTTCTTAATGCTTCTACGATTCTTAACTAGCTCAAGGATTACTTCCACGGATCTTAACCGGCATATAAAACATTATTCCCACTGGCTTCCATGGCACTGGACGGAGTTATCAAGTATTGTCTCCATATTCATCCACAGCTGTCTAAATGCTCAACAAACATTATTATCCCTGGCTTCCAACGGTCAGGACCGGCTCATGAAACACTATTTTCAATGACATTTCAGGGTACATAGCCCCCGATTTCCCCGACTTCTACGGCGTCTTTAACATTAGCCGTGTTTTATTTTCCCCGTGATCTAGATCAGGTCATCTATTTATTTGCGTTACAGCAACAAAAGGATTTAGTTTTGTTGTTGTAACGCAAATAAATCTGGACCTCGGGGAAAATAAAACACGGCTATTGTTTCATTGGTGTCCACGTGTCTTGACTGAACTGATTACGTCCTCGGTTTTATTCATGCAGTGTTTTTATCAGTATCAACAACTCTTATGGCTAATTGCTGACAGTAAATATAATGACCTTATCCTCCGAACTATTATGAGTCCTTCCGCAACTTCCATTTTGACGTCTTTAAAAAGTTCACGATTCGTATGTATAGAAATGTGGAATAAGCCACTAATTCAGAATTTAGGATGGCTCAGGCAGAACGAACCCATTCTTGATTCTCTTGTCCTGGACTCTCATTCTATCTGACTCAATGACGCCCTGGGAAAAGCAGTGGGAAATTATAGTAATATTGTGCAACCACTGTTAAATAATTCATGCATTCATTGATTATCACCGGTATTATCTAATCCGGATTGACTATGGTATTGCCATATTTTGGACTTCAAAATCTATGAATATCAGGACATTTAGTGTTGCAGATCAAAAACATAACATATTCCGCACAAGTATGCAGAATTTTCAGGAGTAAAATGTGGCGGAACTTCATGAGAAAGAAGTTTTCGTCCCAAAACTGAATAACTTTTCACTCACCATAATACTGCACGCAATTTTTCCAGCAAAAAATGTTGCTATATACTATATCCTTCGTATCGTCCTTTTTGAATAAAATCATTTTTTGTATTATGTAATTTATTTTTATTAGTACTTGCTCTCTATCATTTTTGTTGGCATTTTAAAATGATACCCACTTTGAATTCAATTCTTCAAATTCTTTTGCATTGAAATTTTATTCAATACCGCACAAAACCATCATCACAACCAATTCGACTTCAAATCACACATTTCTAAGCAATTTCCAGTATTGTTCGTCCACACTAAGGACCACAAGGACCATTTGAAAGATAGAAAAAGACAAAAAAAAATAAAATAACAAGCAACCAGTTCAGGTGGAACTAAGCAAACAACATATTATTTCATTTTTGAGTGTCCATTTCCGTAGCAAAATGCACAGCAGCATCAGCACCAATAAAACGCCAAACATTACCTTACAAAAGATAGTCCCTGCTCTTCAACCCTATAATGTCGTCCTGGATGGTCCTTCGGGCTTCTGTGAAGCAGAAGTATCTCATTTTGTTCGCAATTTGGTATGCTTAAGCGAAAACGTTGCAAATTCCGCATAAACGTTGCATACTGCACCTCCTACTCGTAAAGTCGTGATAGTCAGTTATGCGCCAGCCAGGCAAGGTCCAATGGGTATATAAGTATAACTATATTTATACCCATCACACTCGAATATACCTTTCCTGGAGCTAAACCATGCTCGGCACCATATATAAAACGACCAAGTGCGTTCCTTCCGCTTTTCGTAAACTTTCGCTGTCGCTCTTGTCTGTGAGTTTGCAAAGTTTGTTTCCTGAATACGAAATTCCAGTCGCTCCAGGAATAACAATTGGTTTTGGTCGTCCTCATGCTGATGGTATATGTGTTGGGGCTTCTACTATGTAGTTTGCTCATCAAGGAAAATCCAACTTATACGTACCTATAGAAGAACTATGCTTTGTGTTCTATGTCACACCGCCGATTCTACTGCTAGTGCTGCTGTAAAAGAAAAGCCAAAGCAGAACTTAAAGGTGTGTCTGTGTCTATACCTACGAGAATTGCAGGACATGCACATCACTTCACTTTACTTCACATCACATCACGATCCGGTATCATCGCGACGGGGATGCTTTGTTTTTATTGCATTGCTAGTAGGTCTTGCCGTCCTGGTCCTGTGTGTTTGTAAGGCAAAACGGATGCAATGCAACTACTTCAAATGCCACGAATGCTGGCATTTCTCTTTGGGGATCATGGGAGTGAATTTAATTCTTCATATCTCTTTGCTCTCTAAGTAATATCTTAATCATCCATCAAACGACGTGTGCAGTGTGCACCATCACCTAAAACCTTTCATCATCGACACACAGAACCATTCTATATGTATAGTATGTATAGCTAAGCCTTGGCTGGACACAAGCCATATCAAAACGGTCTATTAAGAGACCTGCGACTAAACGTGCAGGGACCTCGCCTTGCTTTACACATACTCGTATAGGCTAGCCTCCTCTCCTTCTCGTAGACGTTTTAACAAATTACAGACATGTGCTTGAGATCTTTTTGAGTGAGAGCATACCATACTCGGTATCCGTATCGTGTACCTAACAACTGGTGGGGCTGAGGCCTGTCTGGCTTGGCCAAGGCCAAAAGAATAATGATGACTGCGACTATAGCAGCCGCAATGCTCTAAAACGGCATCTCAAGGAGCAGTTGAGTTATCGACTTCATCGGATTTTCTTCGTTTTGCGGTCCATCCCTTAGGTATGTTAATACGTTTCTGGGAGCTGATGGAGATGGTCACAGCGACAGGACACAGGGGAGCCATTCCTCAGAAATTGTTTTCGAGAAAGATTGCCTGTGGAGTAAGTGAAGGATAAAATAACCTTATTTCTCTCACTCTCTGTCTCTGTCTCTGCATTCTTCAACCCCAGGCCCCAGGGAGACTCAACTTAAAATCAACTTATATTGACAAACTATTTGGCATTTTTGCCCTTCCGGTGACGATAGAAAATTTATGTTGCGTAAGCAATTGCCATTCATTAAAAAAAAATTGAAATCTCAGAGGGTGGTGAATCTCAACCCTCGATGCTTGTTCACCCTTATAATCAACAGCGTGAGTCGTTCCAAAGAATTCGCAGATAAAAACCAGGCTGGATGACGATAGTTATTCTAAAATTTTGTTTTGGTTTGGTTTTTTTTTTTTTTTGTCTTAATTTGATTTGTGCCATTTTCAATTTTATTTACGTTTTTATTTTTGTCAGTTTCAGAATAAGTCCCATTTGTATGCTAAATTATGGGACGGCTTATTTTCATTTTCCTTGCTCTATGGCCTTTTGAGTTCTTGAACTTTGCATAGTAAATAATTCGAAGGGATTTAGACTCTTCCTTCTCTCAAGAAAACCAAAAAAAATGCGTCTCAAAATGTGGTGGTAGTCTGGGCAAGTATTAGAAACTTAAAGAGAAATGTGCCAAAAATAATGGCCACATACGAATTGATATTCCGCTTTTGTATTTTTAAATATTTTAGCAGTTGTTCTTAACAACTTTGTTAATGTTTCCTTTCTAACTCCTTTTTTTTGTATATAGAAATCCGGAATTCTTCAAGGAATGAATTATTCATAAAGGAATATTGGTCACAATTTTTAAAGCCTATAGTTCGAATAACGAAGTCCTTAAGAACAATTTGAAATATTTAAAGGTTTTATTTCTATTCAACAATATTTTTACTATCACATTTTTATGTGAAAAATTTGTATTGTTTTTTTTGTCACTTTTTACCATTTGTTGTGCGAAAATTTTAGGGGGGTGTTAGGCTTACCTAGAGTGAGACTTTTATTAGTCTCGCCTCGGTCTCGTCAAAATCGAAAACTTTCAGTCTCGTCTTAGTGTCGGTCTTGCCTAACTAAGGCTCGTCTCAATCTTGGTGTCGCCTTTTTCTCGGGAAAATGTTAAAGTGCAATCTCGTATCGGTTTCGGTCTTGGTCTCGGTCTTGGTCTCATTCTTAGCCTTGGGTTCTTTCGTGCTTTTTGGTAGTAAAAAATTCGAATTTCTATTATCTGAAGTAAAATTTGAATTTTGTAGAGGGTTTTTAATCCATTTAAATCAGATACATTTTGAATGATGAATGAATATTACTATGGGGTTGTGGCACTGCGACCTTGAGATCTATTGTGCCCCCGTCAAGAGCTGGGTGAGGATAGCTCATTTTACAGCTCTTCCTCCAAATTTATTTCCCTCATGATTTTGAGTATTTGAAGTATTTTTAGAGATGGTAAGTCGCTCTTTTCCATCTGGTATCGTCCAAGGTGTTTTTTCCTTTGATGAACAAATGCATTACAATTGCCCAGAATATGGTCCGGCGTTTCCTCTTTTATATCACAGTACCTGCATGTGGCACTACTTACTAAGCCAAGGATGTTTAGATGTCTTTTAAATTTACAGTGTCCTGTAAGGAGACCCGTTATTATTCTGAGGTTGTTCCTGCTTAAGGTTATACAGTCTGTGAAACGGTGATGGTTATAATTCCCAAGTAGTAGTTTGGACTGTCTCAGTTTGGGGAGTTTTATCCAATTGTTGTATCTTATGGCCTCCTCTTCTTTTTTGATTTCATTTCTAATCACATTTTCTTATATTCCGCAGTATGGTTCAGGCCCCACTAAGGGAGTCGACGCACCTATTTTTGCTAAGGAGTCTGCCTCCTCATTGCCCTGGACACCTACGTGGCCAGGTACCCAATGGAGAGTGACATTAGTATTTTTGCCGAGCTCATTTAACCTGCCTACACATTCCCATACCAGCTTAGAACTGATAGAGTAGGAGCTCAAAGCTTTGAGTGCGGCTTGGCTATCTGACATGATGTCAATATTTTGTTTATTGTAATTTCTTTCGAGGTTACGATCTGCACATTTTCCTATAGCTTGTATTTCAGCTTGGAAAATACTAGTAGACTGTCCCATCGGTATGCAAAGTTTTGCTTTTGGCCTAAATATTCCTGCACCAGTCCCTTCCGATGTTCTCGATCTTGATGGTATTTGCTTTCAGAGTGTAGTTATCAGTTTCCCTTACCCACTCTTTATTGCTACTTAACTTCATTTGAAAGTTTTTCTCGAAGTTATATTTTTTAATGGTACCATCTCTTGGAATGTCAATTAGGTCTGTTACTGAAGACTTCTGAATGTTGTCTCTTTCCATGAGACCTATACATTTGCCAGTCTCAGTTCCCTCCATCTCTATCTATCTATCCATCTTGATATGTATTTTCACAGCTCATGACTTGACAGGTAGGCAACAAATTATATTTTTACGTTTCGATAATACTTTTTACCAAAGTCACCTTGTTCCAGAATTGGGAAACAAAGTCTGAAAAATGAGCGCCCTGTCGTCGAGACCGAGATGAGACGGAGACTAGTCTCGGTCTTGAGTAGGCATTTAAAAAATATCCGTAGGGTATATGAAACGTACCGGTATGACGGTATATGAATTGTTGGAAATACCTGTCTACACTGAAGTCTTCGACGAATCTTCTAGATTGAATAAATCTTCCCTGATATAATCTGACATACCTTTAGAGCTGAGGTGAGTAAGGATGAACCCTAACGGCAGTTCTAGGATTCGCTGAATGGGTTGCTGGCATAGGATTATCTATAGTGTGCCTAGTCCTAAGGTTATGTAAGCGTTTGGTGGCTGTGTCATTGAGAGAAAAGAAAAAAATCACGAATAGCAATTACAATCAAAAATGATAACGAGATGTGAAACAGAAAAGGATAAGCACCTCATCTGCTACGCAAGAGCTTATGAGACCGTGCTATGTCACGTGAAAATGCCATACATTATCCCGATCAGGAAGATGGGACATGATCAGTTAATAGGCAAACGCACTTTCCAGGGTATAAACCTAATATGTGCATAAGCTCTTTCCAGCGAAGCTAGAGACCCTATCAAGGATGAGTACAATCAATACCTATTGAATTAACAACACTGCTCCAACTAAAAGAGTTTTCGAATGCTAGTGTTTAGGTTAGAGGATAAAGCTTTTATACGCACTGATGCCAGAGTGGAAGCAACGTGCCCGTGATCGGGTAGTAGGAAGGACTGCCATATTTCAGGTATAAGGACCTTTTTCTCTTAACCAAATTCTATAGAAGTAAAGGTCACATTATTTCAAAAAAAGAGAAGAAAAATGGCCACCATTAAAAAAATGGCTTTGACATTTATGATTTCGATTTCTATACCTATTTCCCATTATTACCCTACGTACCCTTCAAATTCTCGTTACTCATTATCTCCTACGACGACATTTTCTTTAGGGAATGCAGACAAAAAAATCCTTCCACATATATAAGTTTCACTAAACGGGATCGAAAACAATGATTAATTTATTAATTATACATCAGCATCCTTCCCATGATAATTCTATAGCCTTGTCGGGGGCGATGGGCGGTCAAATCCTGTGATTACACTAAAGAAGAACAGAAATCCTTACATCGTCGTCGATTGTTCTCGTTTTTTTTCGTTTGAAAATAACCACATAACGCGGCATTAAATTAGATAAAACGTTATTTATCATCCAAAACAAAACAACAACAGCAGCAACAAAAAAAAATTAAATAAAACGAAGAACAGAAGCTAAAGCCAAAAACAACGAGCGAACGCACATCATTATCAGCTTACAGATCCTGCCAAGGACACAAAACATTCTCTATTGTCCTCTGCACAATGTATTATCATTAGTCATGTGAAAGGATAATATATGTAGGTATGTGAGGCTATATGTATGTGATAAACAGTGCGTGTGCCTGCTAAACAACTGACGGACTTAAAATTTTGCTAGGCGCCATGGTTACGAGTAGGATATTGATTAACTGGATACTATTCAGAAGATAAGGTCCAAAAAAAGGCGTTCTTTTATAGAATTCTTTAGAAATTACAGTAGATAACGTTAGTACTTATAGCATGAACATTTTAAAAGAAAGAAAGTAAAATATTTCAACCTATCTCTTCAATATTTAGGGAAAGTGGTACAATTATTTCAACCATGGTTCAACCTTTTTTAAAGAGTTTGTCTCACCGATTTCAGATAGATTTAGGTGAGGCTTAAGCAGGGCTAAAAGCCTATTACATACTTGAACCCTAAGTAAGCCCAAGTAATATGCTAACATTTGTGGGTTAAAATCTTGAACCAAAGATGAACCACGGCTTAAAAGTTCCCCGAACTTTGGATTTAGAACTATAATGGGATTACGGAGTGATAATTATTGACCCCATTAGTCCAGTTATTGGGGAAATATACGTATTGCCCGCTTAATTGATCAACAAAATTGCTTTTGAAAATTTCCAGTGTAATCATAGTCGGCTTCATTGAACTACCCGCTTAATAGCCGATGACAATAAGGTGCCATTTCTATCTGCTCGAAAAACTGCAAATTACGGCTAACGTGTACACTATGCGAAAATTGTCACAGGATCACACTAAACATTTTAGAGGGATTCTTTTTAAATAATTAATTTATACTTAAATTGATATTGCTTAAGATATTATCTTGGTCAGCTAAGTGGGTTTCATCAATCGAACCACTTGCATAATTCAAAATATCTGACAAAATAGACAAACCACTCAAGCGGGGAATATCAGAATTTCGCGGGGGGATTTCTTCGACTTTAAAACTATATAAATTTGCAACCAAATCCCCCTAGATATACCCATAATTGTGCCTCGTACATATATGTATTAGTTTTCAGACAGGTGTTGTGCCAGTTTTTCCACATTTTCATCCCTATTATTCTACTCTGACCAACTGAAATCAATAGCTACGTTTTATTATCTACGGGTCTGGGTTATTCTTTAACACGTATTACAAAAACAACACAAGATCCAGGTTTCTATCGGGGTTTCTATGTGGGCTTGCAAATATTAGCATTAAATTCAGCAAACAGAGGGTACGTTTAAGTACATAACCCAGATCGTTTTATTTTCACGGGGTGAACCACGTGGGTAATTGGCGATAATAAAACTTGGCTAATATATCTAAAGATGTTGTTAAATTTTGTATTTCAAGATGGCAGTGGCGGTTATTGGGAACCTATAATGCACTTGAGATCTTAGAGTAACCAACTTCCAGTTATTTTGTCCACCAGGTTGATGGTGGACTACCCACAATTAACCGTCTGGGTTGGGCCCATTTTCATAATAATCCGCCTCTGCTGCGTGTTTATATTTTCCGAGTTGGTTTTTGCTGTTAAATATACTCCAATTGATTGTGTTGTCGACAGGCGGCTTACATTAAGCGGCTTCGGAAGTGCAAAAAGGATATAGAATGAGGACGAAATATTCTATTCACCATCACCCAAATCTAACTTGCCCACCCACCAACCGACTGAACGCCCACCCTTCTATATTATCACAATTGACAATGGCGAATTTATTTCGTTGTCTTAATGTGTATTTCAAAGGATAAGACTTTAATTAATGAGCACGCTCTTCATTCTAAATCAATGAGTGATTTTTCTTCATCGTTTCAGATGGACATGGATGACCATCAAGGACAACTACATAACCAACTAACAGCGCCAACGGCACTGCCAAATGTTTGTTTCTTCCCATATAGTTAAATCATTTTCTGTTGTTGAAGGATCTTTCCATAAGAAAAGGGATTCAATGATTTTGAAATTGATTGCGATTTATTTACAATTTCATGCAGTTGTGGTGCGGTTGCTATTTCAGAGGTTGGTGAAGGTGGTTCGCCTTGAAAGATATCCGGAGCTACGCAGTCATTGTCTTGACAAATCGTATTGGGATATCTAGCGAAAAGGATTATTTAAAGGGACATTTTTCGTTGCCATTTCCTGGATTGATAACAATCCTTAGCAAAATATAAAGAACAAAACTACATACTACCACCCGGTCCGTTATCTTTATCGCATTCTAAAAATGGTTGCGAATCAATCTGCAATCCCTGCAACATATATATCTTTTTGCCGACTCATCGCTTTTCGATATTCCGATATCCTTTTTATTGTTTTCTCTATTTTGTTGTTGTTGTTGTTGTTTATTTCATTTTTGTTTGGTACCCTCATACAAGATTATCATCTCAATTTTTTATTGGATTGGAACAGATCTCCCAAAAGCAGTTATCACATTTGATTGCTTCTGGAGAGCAATTCTAAAAATGCTCAACAAGATTGAAGGGATATGTTTTTTTTTTGCTCGAGTGTTTTAGATATATTTTATTATGTATACATACTTGTATCTGTCTGAAGCAATCCTTGTGGAATTATATATATACTATATTCTATGCTTTCATTTTTTTTTCATTTTCGCAACAGTCTCAAGTGCGTAGCTATATTGTTAGAGAACCAAATTAAAATGCGCAAAAATATATTTCATATACAGTACTGTGTAAAAAAAACTTTCTTTTTCCATAATTTTTTTTTCAAACGTATGTTGGACTTTTGTTTGAACAAATTTCTTCTATAGTCTGAATTATTTGGGATGCCCTACATAGATAAGATACCCTATGGAGTGTGTAACGTCTAGTAACCTAGGTGGATGGTGCATGTTTCCGTATTTGCTGATTAGTTTGTTGGGAAACATTACATAACCACACGGTAACACTCTTTACTAATTCCTTTCACAGCTTTCATACCCCTCATCTGTCAAATACCTCAGCGATTGTTATTTTTTTAACCATAGCGACAATTTTTATTTAGTTTTTGTAAAAGTCCCTAAAAATGAGATTTTCAGTTATCTAGAGCTCCAAAGTGTATTAACTGCTAAATCCATACCTTTTTTCGCACCAGAAGGATCTCCGGTTAAAAAATCAGTTCTGCTATTGTTCTCGGTAACCTCTTGCTGTTCATTGACAGTATATTCAAAACATAATCGAAGCGAATAGGGGAAGGCATGTTTCTAGGGACAACGGGAGCGGGTCAAAATTCTGGCTTCAAAATACTGCATTTCAAAATTCTGCTATTAAAATGAAGATTCTGCTTTTCAAAAATTCTGCTTGTTTTCATTTTGTCTGCTTTTTAAAATTCTGTCCGTCTAGAAAAAATAAAAAAGTTCTTACAATAGCAAACGGGAACAAAAATAAAACAAAACAATCCATTAGTTAAACTTAAGTATGATGAAAAAAATTACAAAAAAAAACTCTTAAGAAAGTAAGACTATTCTCTGCTTACAAAAGCGCGCCCTCCTTAAGATTTTCCCAACCTTAGTTTTCCTTATGATTTTCAGAATTTTTATAAGCAGAATTTTGAAAAGCAGAATTTAGGCGAGCAGAATTTTAAAAGCTGAATTTTGAAAGCCGAATTTTGTTAAACGAATTTTGACCCTAACTCTTTACTCGCACGACTTCTAACTATTGGCCGCTGTAAAAAAACTGTTCAGCCCTTTATATTGAAGACATTCTTTTCGAAAAATAATAGCTTTCGATTTATTGACAGTGAGATTCCGTATACCACAAGGTGTTTAATAATTAATTCTAATGAATTGGCTGAATCTACGATGATGGCTATGTCATCATATGTCAATATTTTAATATGAATTCCTGCGAAGATTATTTCTCCTGGAAGGATTTCGATTAAATCCGCAATGAACAAAGAGAAAAATTCTACTATACAAAGAAAATTGAAATTGAATAAGTCTAAGCAAAACGCACGACTGGATCACACGGTCATGTTCTTATATTCGATCACATCTTAATCACACGATTTTTAGTAGAAATAGCTCAATATATTTTAAGTCTTTTTTACTTAACTTGTTTTGCATATACATTTTTTATTTTTTTTTATTTTTAGTATGACAATTTTAAGTATTTAATAATATAAAGTTTTTAATAATATCAAGTTTTCGAAATATTGAAATTTCAAAATAAAAAAATATTTTTTTTCTATTAATGTGATAAATGCAAAAGATTCTGAATGGAAACGGCTAAAAGTATTTTTAAAGTCGTTTTTCACTTAATTTTTTATATATAAAAATTCTTAAATTTTTTCTTAATAAAAAATTGGTATGAACATTTTAAATATTTAATAATATAAATTTAAAAAGAAATCCAAAAAAAAATATTTGTCGAAAATTTTGAAATGCAGTATTATTAAGAATATGGAGGAGATCCTGTGTACAATTGTTGATCGAAACCGTTGAGCCGTTTATGAGAAAGTCGAAACTCAACAAAATGGTTGTATGGCAGGTACCTACCGTTAATAACAAAAAAAAATTATAAAAAAAAACTTTCGGTCGCATTGCAGACCATATTCAGGTTAGTACACACACCAAATTCGTTAAGATCGTTAGAGCCGTTTTCGAGATAATTAAGATGGTAGAAAAATTTGTATTGCAAGTACCGTTATTTTTTGGGCTAAAACAACGATTCACAAATATATTTTGGACAATCTCATAAAACGCCTAACCACCAAGTTGGAACAAAATCGGTTCAGCCGTTTAGGCTGTAGATCGTTCTAAAGACAAACAGACAGACAGACAGGCAGATGGACAGACAGACAGACGGAATTGCCGGACCCACTTTTTTGGTGTCCTCTATCATCGTAATGTCAACTTTGATTAAAATCTCGAGTGCCATTTTTTTCCAATGCAAAACTTATATATATATCGCAAGTAAAAATAGTTTGAATTTGGTATGCAGAAAATTTTGATCGAAATCCGTTCAGCCGCTTATGAGAAAATAGGAAATGGGTGGATGGCAGGTACCTTTAATAACAAAATATGTAGGTACATTCATGTATAAAAATTTTTTTTTTTTATAAAAATCGTTAGAGCCGTTTTCGAGATAATTAAGATGGAAAAATAATTGTATGGTAAGTGGCGTTATTAAAAATATGTCTACCTTTCTAGATATACGGCTAAACTTCGTTAGGGTTCACGGGCAAACATTGACTGAAACTCCAACATTCACAAAATTACCCACACTAATTTTCTCCAAATTTGGCTAATCCATTTTTTCTGTATAGTTTATTCGATAATTTAGAAAACATCCCAGAAATAGTGAGCACACAACAAAAAACAGTTGTATGTAATTTTGTATTCCAGACACGCCGAAAACTTTACACATCACTGTCTGTCCAGATATAATATAGTACCTTTCACATCAAAGAGTGGGAATTTTACACGGACGCTTGGACTCCATATTTTGTTCATTTCGTAGTGATGAACGCGATATGTACATCCTTTTTTATGGTTTTTTTGTCCGTTCCTTGTTAGCGTACTCGTACATCATCTGCAATTTTCTTACCATCCTCACTATAGTGTCTATATTATTTGTCCATGATTAGATTCTAGCTGTCGCGTTAGTCCGAAAATCCGCTACGGCAGCCTGCGGACTGGGTAGTTCCATATAACGTATACGTAGCAAGTAAAGTGTCAAAATGTATACAGAGACTAGCGAACCAAAATCCCAAACATCGAGTACACAACAACTGACGACTGGCTTCCGTGTCGTGTTCTGAGACAACGACAAAAAAAAAATTGGATTAATTCATGACCATATGTGAACCGTTTTCAGCAAGGACATCATCGTCAACTCTATGGTGGGGTTCGAGAAATGATGGAAGCTATACCTCTTTCTCTGCTATAGGTTTCTTTGTTACTCGAATTGTTTTTTTTTTTTTTTTTTGTTGCCAAACATTTTTCATTTTCGGTGCAAGCAACACTTGCAACGGAAGTGCCCCATTGACTCATTCTCCATCTTCATTTTGCAACCGGTGTGTCGTCTGCGTCCCGGTGTCGTCGTCATCACCATCATCATTGTCGTATCAGAGCAACCAGTTTAGTTTAGAGTGAGGAAGTCCTTTGGGGATGTGTGCTGGTGACATCGAAACAATCGAAATATGTATCCCCCTAAAACCTAAAACAAATGACAGAGTACGAAGGAACAAGGGGACAGGAAATACGAGAATGGAATGGCAAACGGCAACGCGCAATCGATTGCCAAGCAGTCCTTTAAATTGATTGACAGACACTTAGTGAGTCAGTAATGGCAGTTTTCTCCCTTTTTTGCTCCTGATGGTCGGTCTTTCCTCATTCTACCTGATATACACATATCCATTGATGTGTAATTTTCTAGGGGTACCACCTACCCAACCCAGGCTATAGCTTGTGTGTGATGTTGTTGTCACATACAACAGGTATTTGAAAGAACTCCCCAGATAGCGGAAGACGAAAAGTTGGCAGAAAGGATTTTGATACACTAAACAACACTTTCTCTCAGAGATTCGAATCCAAAAAAAAAAAAAAACGACAACAAGAACGACGACAAACGAATACGAGTACGACAACGACGACGACGACTGTAAATAGCAATCACATTCTCAAACCGAATTGTCAATTGTGAAGCGTTTAGAGTTGGAATTTGAAATTGATTTACTCGTACTAGGGGATCTATGGATCTCTGGGATATTCGGGATTAGACACGATAAACTTATACAGTTTGAGTGAGGGTATTTTATTTTTCTAAGATCTGAGGGGACGAAATAATAAAGCGCAAGCACAAACGGGCTTCGTGATTTTTGACAAGGAGGCGGCAGCAGTATCAGGATTTTGAAAGTTCATATTTATTTCTTCTAGAAGAAGAAACATTTGAAGGATTCATATTATATATTACACATCGGAAAAGATTTCCTTTTTGTTTTTTGATTAAAATTTTGTGGAGGAGGTGAAGAAAATTGTCGTTCCTTTAACGATATAGGGGAGACCTATACCTTCGTGTAAGCAATTTTGTGTGACTCGTGATTTATGAAAAGTTTTATGGATCTTATGTTTGGAAATGACATTTTAACCCTAGTCCTGGATTTCTGGGAAAAACAATATAAGTATTGAAAAAAGGTTTGCTTTGATATGTCTCACAGTGAGATGTGATTTTAAAAAAAAATTAAAATGTGGAATATTAGTTGAAGTCTCAATTATCTGTTTATATAACGAACAGGATCGGGCTTAAAATAAGATCTTGACGTTTATACA
Organism: Philhelius pedissequus; assembly: GCA_910595825.1. Taxonomy (NCBI): domain Eukaryota; kingdom Metazoa; phylum Arthropoda; class Insecta; order Diptera; family Syrphidae; genus Philhelius; species Philhelius pedissequus. Next base: position 159,639,940 of record OU343162.1, on the reverse strand, counting down.
ATTCTTTGACAAGAGTCGAGGGAGAACAAATTAAAAATTTACTTTTAAGTTTTAAATTTGAATTACTGGCAACTTTTAGATCTTTCAAATTTACCTCGAAATTGTACCTAAAAATATTACAAAATACCAACAAATGAAGAGGCTAGAGTGAGAGAAATCATACTCGTTAGTTGAGCATGGGTAGTGAGAACTGAAGGCAAAGACGAGCCAAACGCTGGCATTTGGTAATGTATTGCACCAATTTCCTATCAAAACTTGCCAGAAATGCAGTGAAAATGCGTTGGATTATTTTTTTAATTAAAAATAATATTTTTTTTTATTATTTCTGAAATTTATTTATCAGCTAACAAGAACAAAAAATATGGTATTTAAATTTAAATGTGAGTACATTTTTCGTAGACGTAGCCTTTGGGTAGCAAAAAATGTTCTGCCTCATATTTTCTAAAAAAAACTGTAATTTTGATAATAGATATAAATAATTTTTTTTCTTAAAGAAAACTTAAGAAAAATTAGCACAATTAGATCGTATAGACACATGGTGAGCACAAGATTTTTAATAGGAGAATATGTATTTTTAAAACTTAATTAAATTATTTTTCAAAAATAAATATTGGTATAAAATTTAAGTAATTAACAATAAAAAATTATGAACATAATTTTAAAAAAAATCCAGAAAGGACTTCTTGTATAAAATTATTTATCGGAATTCTGTCGAATCGTTAGTGAGAAAGTCAAAAATCAAAAAAGGTTTATATGGCAGGTAGAGTGAAACCCGCTTATGTGAAACTCGCTTAAGTGAAAAACCCGCATAGCTGAAAAAAAATTCCTTCAAGTTTTCAATTTTTCTATAGAAAACAACTCGGTTAAGTGAAAAAATTAGAAATCGAAAAAACGGATGCTATCGTTTACATTTTTGTATGCGTTCGCCTCCATCCTCCTATACTTGCATTTATGACACATGTTAATGCTAAGTTTTAAATAAAAGGGAAAATCCTAAATGCTTGAAAAAATTATTTGTTTATTAATAACTGGGTCCTCGTTTTTATTTAAAAAAAATGTATTTATAAAAGCAGTTGTTAAACATTTAACACAGGTTGTTTTTCAGATGTTAAAGTTTGATATAAATGTAGTAAGAATTGTTTCGTAACACGAAGTCTGCCTTACTGAAATATTTTCTCAGTTATCCGAGACCCGTTTAAGTGAAGTATATTTTTCACTCATCCCAGATCCGCCTAACTGAATTTTTTTTCAGTTATCCGAGGTCCGCTTAAGTGAAAAACCCGCTTAACTGAAGAAAATTCCTGATTTTTCGTCGTTTCGCTGTACCGTAAATAATATTAGGCCCCCGGAAATTACGCCAGAATTTATTTGGAAGGAACGCCAGAAAATTCTTTATAAAAAATTTTGGACTTTTGTTCTTGGAAGAAAAGCCAAAGTTTTTGATATTCCTAAATTTCAAAAGGATTTGGGGTGGGTACAAGTTTTTTCAAATACCCAAACTTGTACACACCCCAAAATGTCCCCTTTACGGGCCGATTTTTTTGTGCGACGTGTAACTAATTGCAAAAAACATTTACCATAAGCTAGAAAATTTTTAAGCTTTTTAAAATTTATTGTTTACATTATTGAAATCTATTTTATGTTTTGAATAAAAAATTCACAAATCATAATATGTTATGTGTTTCCGTTTTGCTTTCAGGCTCTTTTTCCACACCTATCTGGCATAATTTCCAAAATGTCTGGCTTTTTTTCAAAAAAAAAAAATTAAATTCTGGCGTAATTTCCGGGAGCCATAATATTATATGTTAGAGTAGGCATTTCCATGACAAAATTAAGGCAATTTTCCCCAGCTCGTCTAGTATATCTTAGATTTAAACAAATTTTATTGAAGCTTATTTTATTTTCAATTACTTAATCTATAAATATAGCGTAACGTAACGTGAAGATATGAAATACTTTTTTATGCAAACCCACGTCATAGTGGGCGTTTATTTAAGAAGAACGGTAAAATCTCGTCACACTCACATCTCGTTTTCGTATCGAAGCCATTCTGTTCAACAATAAAGAATTCTTCTAAATGCATGGCAATGCTATTTTCAATTTAACAGCGGACTTAAAATTGCTCGTATATGGCAATGTTGGTCTCCGTTTATCAACGAGACAGTTTTTTTTTTATTTTAGTAAAATTTATTTTCAATTCATTTGTAAATTATATAAAAAAGTGAAAGATTATTATTTAGATTTCAAAGTTCATTAATTTAAATAAAAAAATTATAAAATTTAAATTTGTTGGTGTTTTTTTTTTATTTTAAATGAAAGTGTTTTTGGTTAAATATTTATATGTTGGTAATTTTTTTTTAGAGAGCTCAAGTAAAATCTGTAGCGAAAACTTCTGTCAGTTTTTGACATTAAACATGTTGCATTGACATGTCAGTGACAGCTCTATAGAACATTTGTACCCACAATTTTCACTTCAAAAAAGAAAAAGACAGCAAAATAGTCAATTTTTTTTATTGCCACGACTTTTGGCATTTGAGTTGACAGTGGGGCCTGCGTGCATTTCGTATCAACCTTTAAGTTTTTGTTTACAACATCAATTTACAATAAAATTTCAGCTTAAAGTAAATTCCCATTGTAGCAAAGTGTTGAAATAATACTGCAAATCCCAGCTTAATCATTTCAAATATATAGCCTCGCAACTGTCATTGAGATTGGCCTGGAGTAGTTAACTACACAAAATCATCTCTTATTGAGTGTTTTTTTTTAAATATACGAGTAGTATTAGTAAAAAAACTCAATTTGTTTTCTCTCTCTCGCTCTCGCGTTGAATATGAAAGGAAACTTTTGCATGTTCCGGCAAAATGTCATTCTTTTCAATTTTGTTTAATTAAAATGTTAACCGCCCGACTGATTAAATTCATTGTAATACAAAACACGACAGACAGGCAGGCGCTTGAAATGTTTGTCTTCCAAACAAAAAAAAAGGACACCAACAAACTACACACAAAAAAAAACAAATTAAAAAAAATGATAAAATTAAAACACTTTGCGCACGAATTAACAGCCTCTAATTTGCATTGGCGGTCTCCCTAATTGCGCTTGTCCCCCTGGTGGTAGCCAACGCAACATAGAAAAACCACCAATTCTCCCTTGAATCCACCCAAACCGATATGAAAATGGTGATTCTGGAAAAAAGGATATAAAATATAAATACAAAAAAAAAATAATTCGATTGCTTGGTGTGGCCGCAGGAGCTATCGTTGAGGTTCGGCGGGCGTTGTGCTATAACTTCTTTATATGTTTGTATATCGGTTGATAACACATTCCAGGAAGAGGAAGCATAGTTGCTGCGACAGCAAACGCGCAGCCATCCCTGCTCACGATACCAACACGAAGGATGAGGCTCTCAACGCAGCACTGGTTTGGTTATAATCTGCGGAGCATAAAAATGGCGAAATAATACACAAAAGGTAGTCTTCTACGCCTGCTATACAGCTTGGTGGTGAGAACAATGGGGTGTCCTTTTTTTGGGCTGCACAAACAAAAAATTACAAAACTCTAACTGCAAATAATTTCAGATTCAAGAGCATCAGGAATGGGCATATAACACTGAGGTAATGCGGATGTGAAATGTTCCTGGGCACATCCGATATGCTATCGCATAGAATTTTCCTGCCCCCGGATGAGTTAAGCCACCACACACACGCCCTCGCGTATACTTAGTCGCTGATACTGATGGTCTTTGGTCATTTCTTTTTTTTTTTTACCTTGGCTACGTTATTAAATGAATGGCCTTAAAATGGAATTTTTCGGAAGCAGTGTGGTTGACCATTGGATTGTGAATGATACATGGCTCAGCCAGGTTGCTGTCGCATCCCCAGTCTCTGATACGAAACCTTTCCTGAGCCGCGTTATCCCATATACCTACCGCCGCGCCAGCCGCCTCGCCGTTGTAGTCCTTGTCGTCCTTGTCGTTTACGGAAAATAAAAACGGAATTCGATTTATGCTAGGTCATCTCAGCCAATGCAGAGCGTTCGTTTTTTGGGCGACCCTAAGCGATTGCATCTGTGGAAGAGGAATTATGCAGATGTGGTGTATATGATATGGAGTACGTCTTTGTTTCCGTATGCGGATCGACTACCTTCCACTGGTCAATGGTCCTCATAACTCATAATTCTACATCTCCATCTCCATATTCAGACATATTATATATACGGAGTACCTACGTTAGGTAGAGGAAGTCGTTTTTGGATGAAGCCACCTTTAATTGAATTCATTTCAATTTTTCAGATTAAAAAAAAATATATTTATAAATTTATGCTCGCCGTCCTTTCGCGTAAACACTGTGAATCGTGAATGCTGTTGCGTTAAATTGGAATTGTGTGAGAGGAATGAAATATTGGAGGCTTTTGTTATTTGTGGAAAAGGATTCTTAGTTGCTAAGCATGGAATCTTTGTCTGGTTGTGTTAAAATTTAGAGAGTGAGTCCAGACAGGACAATTTAAAACAGTTTATAACAGTAATGTTGGTACTGTAAATTCAGGGTCGACTTATATTTTTCTTTAATTTCTTTAGCCGTTGCACATCTTAGACTTTTAATCGCTATAAATTATGCATATCCTTGTCCTAAAAATTAAGTAAGTGACTAAGGTCCGCTGATGGTGAACATATTTCGGACACTCCTTTTTTTTCACTTTTTTTCTTGAGAAAAAACATTTATGAACTTTGAATATACATATGCAGTTTAGAGTCCAATTGGGTTTTGGAAATGAACAAAAATTTTCTAAGATTTTGTGGATATAATTCGGAAAAATACTTTTCTTTTTTATAAAACTGAAATATCTCAAAAATTTTAAGGGCCATTTTATAAACATAGACACCATTTCTGACTTTTCGGATTAGATTCTGAGATTTAAGGTGTTTTATTTATTTTAACAGGATTTCTAAGCAAAATGTCTCAGCTGTCAAATACTGAGGAAAAAATAATTTGGATTCACTAAATAATTTTTGACGGAGCTAAATTTTTGAGATCTCAGTTTTCTAAACTTGCACTGGCTAAGGCATTCAAGTATCAAATTCAGAATAAGGAAATAAATGAATTTTAACTTTTAAAATTAGTTTTTTATGTATAAAATTTTGAAAACATTAAAAAAAAAATATTGAAAAGACAAAGTAATTTTAATTTCAAAATAATTCAGTAAGTCGATTTAACAAAAAAAAATTATTTTTTCAAAATCTAAAAAACATTTTTTTGGAAATCTAAATATAGACTTTTAGAAGGTGTTTTTTTATAATATTTACAATTCTATATACGACTGAAATTACTCAGCCAAGTAGAAGACTTAGCATTATTTTTAATTAGGGCAAAATTTTCCAATTTTAATGATTAAAATTTTAATCTTGTTCGATATAGTTCACACTGCTTTTTTGTCAAAAAATGCATGTAAGTTGAACTGAACTTAACAAATTGGGTACTGGTAAGGCGCTTACTAACCAACTGATAAGTCCAAGTGAGATTGCCGGGACGACACGCAAATTTTGCGGACCAAAGACCGTTAAAAGCTATTTTGAATCTATAGACTTTTAGGTGACTTTTGCATACAAAATAAAATGCACGACTGGATCGCACGAACTTGCTCTTATGTTCCATCACATCGTATGCAAAAGATTTTTATTAAAAATCTAAATATATTTTTAAAGTCGTATTTTACTTAATTTTTTATATATACAAAATTTCTTTAATTTTTTTCTAAACAAAATGGGTATGCTTATCTTAAATATTTAATAATATGTACATACATACTTAAAAACAAACGATTCAATCTTAATCAAGGAAAAAACAATTCAAAATTCTGAAATAAATACTTAAACTAATTTAAGCTCAAAAAAAGTACACCATTTTATTTCCTATATAAATTTTAATTTATGAGTAAAACATTTTAAAAATCCGTGGAGCGGTTTTTGAGAAAAAAAGTTTTTTTTTTGTAATTTTTGAAAAAAATTTTCAAAAACGCCAATCCATAGGTTTTCAGCAAATATATATAACTGCAATTTTTGAAAAAAAAAATAATGAGCAGTTTTCAAAATATAAATTAAAATTAAAATTAAAATACTTTTAAAAATACAAAAAAAAAATAGTAATTAAAAATATTGGTACGCAGTATAAATTGGGCAACCCAAACCTATATATGTGTGAAATTTCGAAAGAATCGGTTAAGCTATTTACGAGATAGTCGAAATAAAAAAAACAGTCCAATGGAATATACCGTTTTTAGACATTTAAAAAACAATTTTTTTTCAACCATATGATCGGTCATACCTAAAAGGCTGCACTGATTTTTTTAAATCAAAATCGTTAGAGCCGTTTCCGAGAAAACTAGGCTTTAACGTTACTGTTATATGGCAGATACCGCTATTTTTTGAGCTAAAAAAAATTTCAATTTCTCCTCTATACCAATACCTAAAAAACTTTATATACGAAGTTTGAAGCAATTCAGCCCACCCGTTTAGGCTGTAGGTGTCTATACAGACATACAGACGAATTCTTAGACCACCTTTTTCCGTCTTCACTATCATCGTAATGTCATGTTTGATTGTTATCTCAAAACCTTATGCATTCGACGAATGCATAACTGGCCTTATAGTACCTATAATCGCAAGTAAAAATATTTTAATCCGTAAAATATAGTTTGAAAAATATTTTATTACAATTCTGTTTAATATTTATAGTAGCTTCTTCATAAGATCGTATATCATCGTACACCCATTTTCGAAATATTGAATTTTCAAAAAAAAAAAAAAAAAATATTGTTTTTTTTCGAAATCAAACAAAATTTTAGTTCCAAAATTTTGGTATGCATTTTTGATTTTGAATTCGAAGGAAAATTGTATGGCAAGTACCGTTATATTTGGGGCTAAGAAAAGGATTCAAAAATCTATTTGAGACAATCACCTAAAACGCTTAAGAATACCAAGTTTGAAGAAAATCGCTTCAGCCGCTTAGGCTGCAGATCGATCTACTGACAGACAGACAGATAGGCAGACATTATACAGATGGAATTGCGGGACTCACTTGTTTGTGTGTTCCTTATCATTGTAACGCCATGTTTGTAACGAAGTTACAAATTTAGATTTATACCAAACAATCGACATTCCAATTTCCACCACAAATCGCATTTATCGACGAGTTAATTGCCACTTCAGCATCACTTGAATTTTGAAACTCCACAGCTATAACAGTCAAAGAGCAGATATACAGAGCATCGTCAGTATGCAGAAACGTGACAATGCGATTTGTAGTGAAAGCAGAACATCATCATCAAGTCAACCATGATTTTCCATATGATTTACATGGATTATTTTTTCTGCACTCTTATACACTTCACACTTTCTTGTTACTGAAAATATATGAAGATGATGTAACATTTGTATGGAAAAGCATGCATTTCTACCTTGGGTGTAATATGTACCAATGTAGTGTACATAAGTGAAGTGACTAGAAGCATACTACTGAGTGCGTGGTGGGTGAACTGGTTAGGAGTTTCACAATATTTGGTCTAGTGGCGTAAATTTTGTCGCGCAAAATTTTAGTCGATTTAGTAATATGTTAAATTATTTTTAATATGATACTAGGCTACAAAGAGGATTTTGCTAATTTTAAACCAGTTTAGTATTGTACTATCTTCTTAACATTTTACTAAAGTTAAAGTCACAAAATGGTACTTTATTTTTTTAGTGTCATACTAAATCCATATGCCACTTTGACATTTACAAACGTCAAAATGTTATTTTTGCTTACTTTTTTGCACTATTTTAGTCGTGTTTAGATGTAGTTTATTAAGAAAATAGATTTAGTACGGTGCTAGTTAAAATGTGTTTAAAATTAGGAAAATATTAGTAAAGTGCTTTAGTATTAGCAAACTGTTAAGTAGTTTCATGCTAAGCCCTTAACATCAGGCCGTTTAAAATTTTGCGCCTGTGACTTTGGTTTCGAACAGACGGTCGGGGGCTCTATCTCATGAATTTTGTGCCTGTGGTTTCGACCAGTGCCGGAGACTCTATCCCAAGAAGTTTGTGCCTGTGGTTTTGACCAGGCCTGAGACTCTATCCCACAAGTTTTGCGCCTGTGGTTTCCACCAGGACCGGGGACTCTACCCCAAATTATATGAAATTGTTAGTTTTAATTTATATAAAGGATACCTATTGTAGAGTAATTTAATTTAATTTTAATTTTGCTGGGGGTAATTTCACCATTTATTTAGCTTAATACAAGATTCATAACTTAACCTAACTTAAAAATATGAAACTTAGGACTAAGATTGGTTTATTTGGGCGGACGATTTAACAGAATGAATCTTATTCCGGTCGTCCACTAGGCGTTCAACGCAAAAATTTCAAGTTCAACACATTCAAGTCTAATGCAAGATGTCTTCAATTCCAGTCAACCAAAGTTGAACGCGTTTCTCTACGAACGCGTCTTGGTTAGGTGTTCGGAGGTATCAACACTTCCATCAACTTGTTGAAAAATCATATAAAAAACTCAGTTGATCAACTTGAAAAACTTTTTTTTTTTGTCAAAATCGAATAAAGTTTATCAACTAGTGTACGAAGTTATTCAACTTTTGAGTAAGTTTGTCAACTATATGTACGAAGCTATTCAACAATTGAATACATTGATCAACTAGGTGTACGGAGTTCTTCAACAATTGAATGAGTTGATCAACTAAGTGAACGAGGTTATTCAACATTTCACTAAATTTGTCAACTATGTGTACGAGGCTCCCAAAGATTTATTCAATTTTTCCTCTGGCTTCGTTGCTCAACGTGAGGAACGCAAGTTTTTGCACTAGTGTAAGAGGTTGTAAATTTTGTAACTTTTAAAAGTTGAATGAAGTTGGTTGGGCTTGTCGCGCACGTAGTGGACGACCGGCATTAGGCTGGTAATGCTGAGGTTGAAGTCGAAACAGTTTTCGTTTAAATCAACACTATGCGCAGCATACGGGTTCATTAAAGCCATAAGAGGTACGATGATTAGGCATGTAGAAGAGGTGAAAGTTTCTTAGATTAAAGGAATTAGTGCTGTCAAAGATAGACTTGTAGAGGGTTTCAGAGTCAACCGAACCTGAGAGGATTCGATGAATAAGGAGGATTTCTGTTATTTGAGGTTAATAAGTTGAAGCTTGAAGGCGATTTTGATAGATGAGTATATGAATTACATTGCTAAAATATTTTTGAGTAAAACTATTGTAATTTTAAAAACCGAATAAAAATTGCTATCTAAACCAGTTTTATTTCTTTCTTCGGTCAGTCCTTGGACCTACTGACTTTACCTTAGCTAAAAACTAAATAAAATACACGACTGATCGTACGAACTTGCTCTTGTAGCTAACAACTTTAATGTGGCTAACCATTGAGGTTTAGTTAGTTAGATGTAGTTATCCTATGCAGGTGTAAAGCCTATGTAGGTAAGATTACCTCGATTCTTAGTATAATGAATTGTCGAATGGATGATTCAAGGAATAGTTACATAGGTACCTACCTACAAATGTATATTTGAATCTAAGTTATGGATTTTAACTATATGAGTTAGGAGAGTAAAATGTATGTACATACGTATATAGATGGAAACTAAGTATGTAAACATGTACATACGTATAATAATGAAAATGAGGAATGTAGGTTGGTAGGCAGCTATATGCATATAACTTTATAATGTAGGTTCACTATGCATACATAAGATTCATGTGATTTTTAGACATATATATGTATATATAAATGTATGAGGGCCTACATTGTATTTAGTAATCAATGATGTAGGCAAAAATTCGTAAAAAGGGAATAATAATAAGGTAGAAATAAATGTTTGTATATTGCTTATAGTCGTTATAGTTTGAGAAAAAACAAAGATGCCAGTTGAGTTCATGGATAAATAAGAATATATCAAAAAAAAATTCAAAAATCGTTGGAGCGCTTTTTTAATAAATTATTTTTTTTTATATATAAAATTTTGAAAACATTTTTAGAAGATATTATTAATACACATATAAAATTAAAATTTCAAAAAAAATCTGCGATGGTTTTTGAAATATCGATTTTTCAAAAAAAATTTTATTTATTTTTTTAAAAATCGAAAAACTTTTTTTTTTAATTTTTGTATGTAGTCTTATTAACAATTTAAAGCACCATTGTATAAAAAAATTATTTTAATCGGTTCATCAAATGTTGAGAAAGTCGAAAATATGAAAAGTTGTTCTATGGGAAGTACCGTTTATAAGTACGCAAAAAAAATATTTTTATACTTAAAAGTGGACTGCGCTAATTTAGGAACACACACATTTTTTTAAAAATGCTTAGAGCCGTTTTCGAGAAATACATTTTTTTCTTAACGGTTTTTTTTTTAAACATTTGTATAGGAGGTACCGTTGTTTTTTATCTTAGGAATATAGTTTTTTTAAATGTTCAAGATAATGTCAAAAAACTACCACATACGAAGTTTCACAAAAATCCATTAATCAATCGAAATTTTGAGTTTTTAACAAAAAAAGTTTCATTTTTTTTAATTTCCAAAAAAAATATTTTTGAAAAATTTTGGTTTACAATAGTGTTTAAACGTTTCATGAGCTTCTGCGCAAAAAATTTCAAAAAAATAAAATTAACTGTTTTCCAGAAAATCGAAAACCAAAAAAATGGTACTACTAGAGTTACAAAAAGTAACAATTTTTTTCTAAAACAAAAATTACTAAAAAGTTCCCTTTTGCTTCATGAACGAACTGATTTTTTTTTAAATAAAAATCATTGGAGCCGTTTTCGAGAAAAATAAGTTTTTTATGTTTGGCCAGAAAAAATGGATGGGGGCTACTGTTATTTGTCGTCTTTAAAAAAATGTGTGGGCATAGTGCCGAACAAGCAATATATACCAAGTTTGAAGCAAATCTATCCAACCGTTTAGGCTGCAGACTTGCGGACAGACAGACAGACAGGCAGAAAGACGGAATTGGGAGATCCACTTTTTTGGTGTTCTCTATGATCGTAATGTCATGTTTGATTGTTAGATTTTTTTTTTTGCACCAATCCATAACTTGCCTCATAGTACCTATAATCGCAAAGAGAAAGCATCACAAGTCTGATCAAAATCTCGATTTCCATTTTTTTCCAAATGCGAAATTGGAAGTAAAAATCAAATGAGTTTTGAAAAACTTAAAAAATGATGCCTCTTCGGCATTTCGCACCAAGGGTGAATGGGGAGACAGATAGAGCTCATATAGAAAATCGGTTGTGTGGGTTTACCCATCAGATGTTTAAACTGAGTTAAGAAAAAATCTCTCTGTATATTACGATGTTTCTCTCAAATACTCATTGATTGTAATTTCCACATAATATAGTTGGTGTTATAAAACAAATAATGATAAAGTGGATTACTTATTCCACATTTAGACGAGAAGTTGTGAAAAAAATGAAATATCAACGAGAACACCCACTGAAGATTCGGAATAATTTTTTTTTTATTATTTAGAACTGGTTTCATCTTTTTTGGTTAGAACCACCCTTATGTCCATATTCAGTTAATGAAAAAAACTGCGTTATAGTTTGCATTAAAATTACTTTGGTGTAGAGTGAGTGTAGGAATTGTAAAAAAACGACCTCAAAAAGTATTTAACCAGTTTCATTTTTTTAAGTTCTTCTCTGGCTTCAATTAAAATTAATTGATTTAATTTTTTCCAGGGCATCGTTGGTCAGGGTGGCGTCTGTCCGTCCGTTATCCGCATCAGGTGGATAGGTTGAATGAAAACAAATTAATGCCCACAAAATGTCTATACACATATATGAATGTACTATGGTGGTTTTGGAAAAATATTTGGCTTAAAAATAGATGAATTTTTAATTAATGCCGGATTTTACATATTAATACCTACCTGTTGCCGTTTTTAGTTGTTGCAAAAATATCGGGGGCGTATAGTTGCCAGCTGTCAAACTGGAAACCGTGCATAAATACAGTCCAGAAAGATTTCACGGTGTTTAAATGAAAAATTTATTTTAAATAACCCTTGCTGTCGTGTTTTTTTTTTTTTTTTTTTAGTAGGTAAATCCTTTTTATTCGATTTATTTGTGTAGGTGTATGTATATGAATTGAACTATGGTGGTAAATTTTTACACGCACATTCGAAGTGGGTATTCGCATAAAGTGAAAGTTAATTTTTCACTCTTTTAAAAACAGCCACGCTGGTATGGACTGGTGGTAGGAGTAGAGGCATTGATACGAGAAACGGCGGAAACTCAAAACGTTAAATTCCCATTAATTTTAAAATGCAGCATTTGCTGGAGACAGGAAGGAGTTTCTTTTCAAAAAGGATCCTCCTGCCGATTGGTTTTATATGTAAGCATGTATAAAAGAGCCAAAAAGTGAAAAAAGGATACCAATAAATTATCAACGGTTGTCAATTTTTAATTGCACTCCATGGAATCATTTTTTTTTTGTAATTTTTTTTCTGGGGCACCTATTTTTCTCATCTGTGAAATTCCTGTTCAAGGAAATAGCTGAAGTCTCTATGAACATGCACAATATTCTAATTTCGTTTTTTTCTCTCTCATTCTTTCATTTGGTGGAATGAGTAAGTCTCGTAAATTAAAAGACATAAATTGAGTTTGTATGTTTTTGGGAGGAGAAGAAAGCAAGAGCGTGTGGAAGGATGTTATAATTGCACGTCAAGGATACGAATGAATAACATGGGAGTGACAGCGACACTGAAGATTTAAGCTACTTATTTTGGTTCCTAGAATGACTTCTGGCAGATCATAGGCCCATCATCAACAAATGTGGAACAAATATATGTATGTATATATGTTCTTTTTAGTAGGAACAAGTCTTAGAGTCTGGGAAGTAGGGTTGCATTTTGGGAAGTAATTAACAGTTAATTTATTGGATTGATCGAAGATGGCAGAAGAGATTGAGAAATCGTGAGAATCGAAAATTATATTCTATATATTTTCTGGCTAAGAAGTTTGATTGGTTATCAAATCAACCAAATACCTATTGGGAACTGAGCAGGCTTTTCGTCATATTGCTGGAGAAGTACAAACGTTTGGATAAATAGGTGGCCAAGAGTTTAAGTGCAAGATCATCCTTATTTCGGTTTCAAGACCGATTTAAATCATGATAGATGTTATTTGCACGCCAAAAGTTTGCATGTATCGAAGTCTGAAAACAAAATATTTTATTTCGCCGATAGTGGCTTTCTCCGAAGAAGTGTCAAATCTTCTAATTTTAACTCTTGTCTTGAAAAAAGTGCTATTATAAATTATAGATACCCTCCAGGGTTACCTCTGAAAAATTTTCAAAGGAGTCCAAAGAGAGATCCCTGTCTAAAATAAGGATTCCCCTATAAAGTATAAGAAATACATACTCTATCAAGAAATATATTCTTATAGAGCAAGATTTATCTGCGAAGTAGTATAAAATGTAATGTAATATTCTTACATATTTTATATACATAACACAACAATGTTTTCTTAAATAAACGTTACAACTTAAAACAATTCAGTTCCTTTGATAATACTTAAACAAATTAACAGCTTTCGATGTATATAAAACAAAAATTAATAATTGGTGTTTTAAGTTTAAAAAATAAAATCTTTAATGTATAATAAAAAACAAGTTAAAATCTCCACTATCAAATCAAAGAAAGTAATAATAAATAAAAGCCTATAAAATGTTAATTGTTGGGAACATTTTGCCTATAGTTCTGAACTAAGATTGTGCCACAAAATCAATCTTCCAGCTGCTTATCTCCTAAAACGTTTAGAATCGAAAACATGGATTGCCAAGATTCAACGAATGTATATTGTAGTTAGGTATCTGAATCCTGTATACTCTAATAATGTTATAAGAAAAGAATTAATGCACTCGTACACAGCCAAAACATATGAAGATAAATGTCAAATATGAGAATAGTTACAAAATGATTTGAATGAGGTCACAAAGGGCTGAATTCAGAGAAGAATGCGAGCAAATGCAGAAGAAAAGTTTTCAGCGAAGATTTAATATTAACAAAATTATTTAAATTGTTAAAATGAGTCCTGAATTTTTAGAAGGAGTAAATTTTCGACTATTTTACAAAAGTGACGTCCTGGAAGCCATACTTTAAAAAGGAGTCCAAATAGCGTCCCAAGGGTAAACCTAGTCCCCTCCATTACTGCTGATTAACAATACGCACACATGCAACATTGAGTGTTGTAAGTCATCAGAGCGCGTTTCTCTTGGTGTGTTAAGACATTTATGTTTATCTGTTAATTAAGACCTCCAGCTTACTCAGGGAATTGTGCCTAACAGATACTTGAAAAATCGCAGTCCGGTCTTAACGATAACTATACAGTAATTTACGGACAAAAGAAACACTCATATAAGAAAAACTAGCTTTTAAAAAACGCAAGGAGTTTATAAGAAACTCGCATATAAAAAAAACACTGTTATAAGAAAGCCTTTTTACACACCAATATTAATTCATAGAACAAAAAAGTACGCTTATAAGGATTTACTTTGTCAGACAAAACTCTGCGAAAACCATTTGAATATCAATCTTTTTGTTAAGACCTTCCTTATAAGTTCCCATACTTTCAAAGAAATAACAGCTGAAAATTTGAAAGGCCGCGAAAATTCTGACCACAGATGATCAATACAAAGATGGAAAATTTTGGCAGATATTTGTGTTTTCCTATACGCTATTACTTTTATGAAACTGATATTTTTGCATCTGTGTAGGGTTTTTGCATTTTTGTGTAGTGAAACTGCAGCACATATTGTTGTTAGATTTAACATTATTCATGGAGAGAAAGTGATATTTGCGCTTGACTTCTCTTACTGGTTTTGTTTCGACGATAAATTTTTAAAGATTAGATCCTAACTGTAATACAAAATAGTTCCTGTACATTTATATGTAGATATTTTGATCAACCTTAATTGCATATTCTCCACAATATTTAGCTTAATTTTATTTATTTGAAGAAAATGCTTTTATTTTAATTTTATATTTTTTACTTGTTGAAGAAGAGTATATTTTTTGAACCTTGTAACATTAAAGCTTTTTATCTTAAAAAATATTATAGATTAAGTTTTTATATGAACATACATTCGGTTCATGAAGTTTTGTAGGTACACGTTCAAAATATTTTCATTTGCTCACAGTTTTCCTAAAAAAAATTTTCTTTCATATATCCGTGTTTCTTATATAAGAAATTTCATTTCCTATACGCAATGTTTGGATATAAGAAAAACTCCGATATACGAAATAAATTTGTTTGATTTTTAGAGTTACCTATATCCGTCTTGTACTGTAGTAGTTTCGCCGATCTCTAAGAAACTGAATCCGCAAGAAGGGCTTGCGACAGCTAGTGACCAAAGACACATTATGTATGACGGAAGGGAAGGTTGGTTCAATCTCAATCTAAAAAGTAGTTCGTCTGACATTTGTCCTAACACCGCTATAGAAGTTTATCACTTTAAAAATGAGTGAGGAACGCTTAACACTCCTTGTTCCACATTATTCTTAAATTTAAATGTCACAAATGGCAACAAAAACTATCTTACCGATGAATGAACTAGCCCATTATGTGTCTATTTGCTTTTCTTATTTGTATTTCAGCAAATGTCAGTTTCACCTAAGTCCTCCCACGAGTGGGTTTCACTTCTATCTGTCGGAATCGGAGGGACATTTAAGGCTTAAACTAATTTTCGTGCAATACATTGTTGTGTGTCTGAAATGTGGCAATGTCTTTTTGACACCATATGTCAAGCACGGGCAACCATAATTTCCTTGGAGCATGCATTCGGTAAATACACCTTTCCAAAACAATTTATACTATTAATGGATACGGTTATAGACGTAGGATACGCAGCTGTCAGAAAAAAATTTGCGTTTAGTTCTTAGCTCAGACAAATCAAAAGTTCAATCAGAACTAGCTTGGCATGTGTTCTATTCGCTTACCAGGAATGTAATCCCACACTATTTGTTCTGCATGTTGCATGTGATTTGCTAGTAGTAGTAGTAAACTTTATTGATATTTTTCTTTAACTACATTTTACACAGATAATACACATGTATAGCGATTACATATATTATTTTGACGACTTAGAATTGGCCAGGCTACACTAAATTTATATATTATTTTTGTTCTATTAAATTTAGACAAATGAAATTTAGAATTACATATTTGATAAACTACAGTTTAAGAAATTAAAAAATGAGCCCAATCACCATGTGATTTGATAGAGGTCTAGTAATGTGACAGTTCAGTGGCGCGAAATGTCAAATCTTAGAATACCTAAATATTCTTTAGTCTTGGATGACAGTTCGGTTAGATGACTACACTTTTCATTACAGAATTGCTTAACGGATCCATTCAATATATTCTCTACTCAATAATGATTGTCAAAGAAAAACCATTGTGGAGAATTTTAACTTCTGGAACCGAGTTGAACTTACTAAATGGTTTCTTCACTGACCTGCTATATTGGGTGGTCAACAACACGATTGGCGAATTATTACTGAAATTGTATTCCAATGTACAGTGTACAACTGATTAGCATTTTGCTAGTTGCAGCGTGTAAATTCACCAGTACACTGTGGAGAGTTCAATTCTTTCTTTACTCTTTTTTCTCTTGATTTGCTACAGTAGCTATATCGTATGGGAGTAATCTGTGTGCAAAAAATGTTTGAAGATTAATTTTTTGTATCTAACTGTCATGTAACCCGTAAAAAAATTATACTCATCACGAATAAAATTAAAAATTAATATAATACTGTTTTGAATGGTATGGTACCATTCAATCTGGACGACGCACGTAGGCCAACAATACCGTCCACCCGATCTTGACGAAGTAAAGATAGTTATATCTAAACTTAAGTCCAACAAAGCTGCTGGAGCTGATGGTCTTGCGGCCGAGTTGTTCAAAGCGGCTGGCGATGAACTGGTAAGGAGTATGCACCAGATCATCTGCAAAATATGGTCGGAGGAAAGCATGCCCGATGAATGGAACCTCAGCATTGTTTGCCCGATCCTCAAGAAAGGCGTACTTTGTACGTCAACAACCTGATAGTTCCTTATCAGTATGGCTTTAGGCCAGGGAAGTCCACTATCGACGAAATATTCTCACTACGGCAGATCTTGGAAAAAACCCAGGAATTTCAAATCGATACTCACCACCTTTTTATCGATTTCAAGGCCGCGTTTGACAGCATCTATAGAGACGAGCTATATAGAGCCATGTCTTGTTTTGGCATCCCTACCAAACTCGTTCGTTTATGCAGGATGACGATGGAGAATGCACGCTGCTCCATCAAGATCGGCAAAGATCTCACAGATACCTTTGATGTCAAAAAAGGTTTTAGGCAGGGCGACGTGCTGTCATGCGACTTCTTTAACATTATTCTTGAAAGAATAGTGCAAAACTCTCACGTCAACACTAGAGGCACAATCTTTCAAAAGTCCGTCTAATTACTCGCTTACGCTGACGACATTGACATAATCGGACGAACAAAGCGTGATGTCAATGGTGCTTTCGTGAGTATTGAGAAGGAAGCCAGGAAGATGGATTTAACAGTGAACGGAAGCAAAACAAAATATATGCTGTCAACAAGAAAGGACACCCAGCACCGGCGTCTCGGACAGAACGTCACTATAGACAGCTATAATTTTGAAGTGGTCAGAGACTTTGTATACCTAGGATCCGCTATAAACTCAGCGAATGATACCAGTGCTGAGATCAAACGCAGAATTACTATTGCCAATCGCTGTTTCTTTGGGCTAAGAAGGCAATTGAGAAGCAAAGCCCTCTCTCGAGCAACTTAACTGTCCATATATAAAACGCTCATCATCCCAGTCCTGATGTATGGTGCAGAGACATGGACAATGTTACGGTGGATGAGAACGCGTTAGGTTGTTTTGGGGGGAAAATTCTCTGTGTGATTTTTGGTCCCGTCTGCATAGATGGGGGATGGAGAAGACGATACAACAACGAACTATACGGGCTGTACAGCGATAACGACCTAGTCACAAAATTGAAAAGCCAACGACTGAGATGGCTGGGTCACCTAGAGCGAATGGACAGCAATGCTCCGGCCCGGAAAGTCTTTGAATCCTGCCCCGTGGGACAGCGCAGTAGAGGTGGGCAGCGTAAAAGTAAACGTGGAAGAGGATCTTAACCAACTTGCAGTGCGAAACTGGAGACAGATAGCTAGAAACCGAGCCAACTGGAAGAAGCTTGTTGGTTGAGGCCCTGGTCCACCCCGGACTGTAGCGCCGCCTTAAGAAAGTAAGTAAGTAAGTATAATACTGTTTTACATTGGACTTGTATTTGTGCGCTGTGCTGTGTTGATGAAATATTTTTTCGGTCATAGAACTGTCACTTTCCAGAAATTTTGTTGCGGAAAATCTATAGACATAATGGAACATTTTCGCTTACACAACAGAGGTTTACTATCGAAACAAATTTTAAAACCACCAACAGAACTACAGCTAAGCTTTACTTGAAGCTCGATTTAAATTGTTTTCTCCTCAAAGGTGTTGCCAGACTCTGACAAAAAATAACTTTTATTGATTTTGTAAATTAATTAAAAATAAAATTATCTTAGTTATTCAGCAGTAGCAGAATTCTATAACAGAACTTAAAAAACATAAGAACTGCATTTGATTTGCTTTCGAAGCTGATATCTCGACAACCAGGCCTCAGAAAAAGCTGCGGTTCAGCACTTAAATGGGATTGGACAGACCTTTGCATTGGTGCAAAATTTGCTGATTTAGTTTGAGCACTTGAATGGGATTGAACAGACCTTTACATTGGTGCAAAATTTGCCGATTTGATTTTTTTGAAGAGTTTTGAGAAAAAAAATCAAGGCTAACCCCTTGCGGAAAAAAGTTGTATTTTCAAAAATGTTTTCCAAACCCATTGATATATACATAAAAAGAAAGGTCTATTAAATATCTATCCACACCTGAAAACGCTTCTGCAGCCTCTGGTTCTCGAGATATTGCAATCCAAACTTGTTCCCGTGATTTTCAACCAACCTGTATTTGATTTGCTTTGTATATATACATATATGCACACATATGTACATATATCAAAATTTCCCATAGAAAAATTTTTAACAAAATAGGCAATGTTCTTAATTATTTGGAACTCAGTTGGGGGGTGTCTCCGATTCTGTCAAAATAATACCAAAAGAGCAATTTGTTTTATTTATTGAGTCGTTCTAATTCAAACTCCGAGCATGGAGTTCCATCTTTTGATCATCTGTTTATTGAACACATAAATTTTATTTTATGATCCTTCAACAACCCTCCATATATGTATGTACAACATGGTAGAAACACTATTGGCACTTCTGATGATTCCGTATTGTGACATCCCCAAAACTTTAAAATGGCTTTTTGCCGCCATGGTGAAGAGTTATTTTGAATTTATGTACCTTTGCCATAATAAAGTCATAAATTCTTCAATCCTTATCCGCGCATTAGTTTTCATATTTATTTTATCTTGAGTTTAAATTTTGTTTAAGGACGAGGAATGTATTGGGATAAAGAAATAAGGATGCGCAATTAAATTTTATAAGGTGCAGTCTAATCTTATATATGACATGGCATAAAATCACATTGAATTTATATATACGAAGCACAAAAACACTATTAGGAAAAAAAAGGACCAATCAACAAAGTCCGTTCTTAACTGATCGAATGTTAGAAAAATTACTTTCTGATGAGGGAAAACAATAGGCAAAAAGAGCCCTGGATGCCCCTTGTGTGGTCCATGAAGTACTAAACCTCATCCCCCGTAGCTATTATTGGAGTTTTGAGAACAACAAGGGCGACCGACGGTTTAATATCGATGTGGCTCAACGGCAGAAAGGATCAAATTATCCCGTTGGATATATTGATAGTGTGTAGTTTTTTTTCTAACCCGAAAGAGTGGAAGATAGATAAAACGAAATTGTATATTGAAAAGGGTTTGAGGAATGTAAAAGTGAGGTGGACTGACTACGAGTAACCAACCAACCAACCGTCCGACTGTCAACCAGCAACACCAACGAAACAACGCTATCAGTAAACGACAACAATTTCGTCATCGTCGTCCTAACTACTCCTGATTCAGGATAACTCGCTTTCACTATGAAGAAGGAAACAATCTATGGTTGCGTTGAGATTCACCATAACAGATACGTGAATGGCCCCATTCAATTTGAATGGAAATCTACGGTTCGAGGAGCTGTTGTTTTTGTTTTTAAGGACGAAAACAAAAATCAGGTTAGATAAGGGGGATGATAATGGTGATGGTGAGGGTGTGTAATGTTTTCGAGCTTCGACAGTCGGTCGTCGTCGTCTTTCGAAGTGATTTTGTTTTTTGGGGCAAAATTTAAATAGCTCGGTGTAAAATATAATTTGTCCTTTGTACACACCAAAATAGTGCATAGTTTTGATATTAAGGTCCTTAATCACTCGAAGATCCCTGTTTTGTGATTCAAATTTGTTGTGTAAAATGAAATAAGTGTGAGACGCTTGGTTGCGGATGGATGGGTGTACATTGTACAACATGGACATCCAGCTTATACCAGCCAGCCAGCGGGCCAAAAAACAATAGGGCAAAATCTGACACATATTTCCAAATAGCTTCAGGATTTGATTGCTTTAAATCGAATTATTATAAAGTGTGTTGATGTGATTTTTGAATTTTGAATGAATGGACCATAAACGACAGAACACACAGATAGAATCTCATTATTATGAAGAGCAAAATATATAAAGTTTTATAGATGATAATGCGGTTGCAAGTGGGGTTTTACCTTTTAGATAAAGTGTATGGTTGGTTGGGGGTATAGTATAGTGGCAGGTGATGATGGCATTTAAGAAAAGATATGGCTAAGAGATATTTATCTTTTGGCTTTCGAAATTGGATTTGTTTAAAATGATTTTTCTTGTTGTTTTCTCTTGCAAAATGAAAAGTTAAACACTTGATTTTAGACATGAGCAAGTTATCATCAATAAATGAAATCTCACTTAAATAAAGTCGTAAAGTTTTCTATAGGACCGATTTGATTATTTGAAAATTTGTCATGTCCAAAATGAGGTTTTTCGTATATATTTATTTTATTAGGATGTTAAGGTTTGCATCTGTGAACTCTTAATCAAATCAGGAAACAGTCAAACATTTGTGCTAAAAAATTGAACCATAGTATTCTAGTCTAGTCATAAACGAGATACACCTTTACCGGTCCAAAAATTAAATAATGGCGAACTATTAATATATGGAATCCAATGAAAATGCCGTGTACCAAATTTAACGAATTATTTCCTCCCATTGCAGCTTCTGACAAAACCCGTTGCACCTGGAAAACGCTGCAATGATAAAAAACATGAAAGGAGACCTAAATATATCCTTCTGATTAGATTGTAACATTTTTTGATTCACAGAAGCGATACTGGTCCGATAGGAGATTACCTGGAACGGAACGTGTACCACTTCCAGACAATTCAGGTAGAATAAAATCAGTTTTCATAAAACTGTCTGACAGAATGAGGGAGTGGTCCACAAAGTTGTCTAAAGGTCGATCATACTATTCTATAGAAAGTGTAAAAGAATATTACAGTAACAGTATTTTTTAAATTTACAGTGTATTATACGGTAGAGCATCGGGTCTGTTGATAAGGTATATTATTTGATTTTGAGATCTACCAATTAATAGTATTACAGTGTGGCTTTATAACAGTGTCGATAGTTTTACATTATCACACTGTCACTCTTTAACACTGTATTTACATTGAAACAATATTACATTTTCATCTTGGTCCACTAAAAATTGAATACCCTCAACGTTGTTACACTGTCACACATTCCCTTTACCTAACTTTCAGTCGAACCTTTTAACAGTGCCACACTGTAAGATTAATACACTGTCATTCACTGATTCAATGCTAAGCTACTGCAAGAAAATTCTTAGAGCCGCTAATCGGTGTAGTATTCCCCCTCACTTATAAAAATGGACAAATAAATGGAAATATGAATATTTTCTCGCTGTAAAATTTTACAGTATATTTTGGATTCAGGCCAATTTTTCTTTTCAATTCACACTTTTCCTTTCACGGGAATATAACTTCGATCTTGAAAAGTGTGCATTTTGTCCAATTTTTCTTTTAACCAATGATATGCAATAAAAACCTGCTAACCTTTAACTCCATTAATTTTCGATCAAAATGTTTACAATTATGTTCGTTTTCATAAAAGAAATCCCAGAAAATAGCTCACATTCGTTTTCCAATTCGCGCATGAATATACATTCGTGAGAGCGAAGAGAATGCATTCAATCGAATGTGAAATGTATTATCTCACGGCTCGTATTTTTGTGAATGATTCAGAATGAGTGGGCTTAAGAAGTTGAATTGCTCACTTCCTGCTTTCTTCAGATAATTAATATTTTTAAAGCATTCAAGTACAACTAGCACATGTCATACGAATTCGAATATACACATGCGACATTTCATTTTATCCCAAGGTTTAAAGACCAGAGGTATCGATGTATGTAATACTTATAGTACTTTTTTCTATTGGCAATGTTAAAAGATTAAATGTCCCCAAAAAATATAAAAACACAAAATGAGATTTCATATTATTAAACGAACATTTGTCCCCTCTTCCATATATCCACAACATGATGAAAAGGCACATTAAGCGATCGTCCTCCGCAGTTAATTAAAAAAAAGTACAATTTCACCTCACATAATTTCAGGATTTTCCAACTAAACAAATTAACTACTTAACTTTGCAAAACTCACAAATCATGATTTAATTATATGGCTACAGGTTTCGAAACCCACAACCAAAATCACATTAAACTCCTACAAGTGCTTTTTGGCAATCTACAAAAAAAAAAACATACACACACCTACACAAACAAAGAAACAACTTTTAAAACCTCACCTTTATGTTGTTTTTGTTGTTGGATGATGATGACTTTTGGAAGAAGCGGAAGAAAAACAAATTTCAAAGTGAAAGTGCTAACTCAGCAATTAAAGTCGATGCCAAAACCAAAATTAAGAAAACCACAACTTTTGAAAATATCCTCCGAAACAATCTCTACCCCCCACATTGTCATATACCTTTTCTCTTTTGTGTTTGCTCCGTAATCTTTAGGATATTTTAATCCACTTTTGAATCTTCCAACCATCGACACCTTCAGGGAA
Source organism: Philhelius pedissequus (assembly GCA_910595825.1). Lineage (NCBI taxonomy): Eukaryota > Metazoa > Arthropoda > Insecta > Diptera > Syrphidae > Philhelius > Philhelius pedissequus. The sequence continues at coordinate 159,616,719 of OU343162.1, read as the reverse complement.
TCCACTGATTGCTCGTCTCGTTTATATAAATCCACTGGGGTTGGATTGGAACCCTTTGTCGTTCTATCACAGCACCATTGCCGCCCCGTCAAAGACCCACACGACCTTCTTCTGGCCACGCCGGCCGCCCGACACGCCGGTTCGGCTGGAGGAAATAAGAAAAAGTCACAAAATAATTTCAAATTAAAACTTAATTAAAATATCATCAACTGGATGCATATTTTAACGATTATCATTGACCGAAATCGAAATTGCTGAATAAAATTTCGAATTTGCCAACAAGCGTACCAGCCACTCAGTCAGACAGTCGGGGGCCGGCGGCGGGTATGTCCCGCTAATAGCAACTGAGTCGCTCGCAGAGTGGGAAAAGTTTTGCGGGGAAAAGTTCTTAGATTGGTTTTATTATCACCATTTCAGTTGTATATTCAGAGTCGTTCCCCCGCCACTTTCTCTACTATCTATAGGGCGGCCATTTACGTTTCGGGCATCACTCTTATCCTTGGGTAAGTTTCTGAACTGCGTTCCGTACTTACCTATGGATTTGTCGAAGCTTCAGCTGGCAAAAGCAAACCCCTGGTGTATTTTTGTAAGTGATGAAGGCGCGCAAGTATCGAGCAATAATTCGCGGGTTGAAATTTAAATTCTTATCAGGCGATTACCTTTGTGGGTAGATTTACTGAGGAGGAGCCATTAGATGGCTTCCCCCGCATTGATTCAACCTCCTGATGTTTACCAATGACTGGTGTCGTCCTAAATCACCGCCGCCGCCGTTGATGTTGATGGTGGTTTGCGGTGTAATCGATTATCAAGCTTCGAGGCGGTATTCGGATAATGTTTTCGTGGATAGGTAAGGTATGTATGTATTTTGACCCTTCAATCTGTGCACATCACATCCTTCCTGGCTTTTAAATTGAGAGTTTCTCGATGAATGCGAGAGGTTAGCGGGGCTAATTTAGCCCATCACCGCCACTTAAGAAACCATTACGGTATACTTGAGTTTGAGGCTTATCTTTTTTTTCTACCTTCGCTTGAGTTAAGGTATACTCGTAACTACTATGCGGATCTTGATACCCGAAACGAACCCGGAGTTTTCCGCATCGGCATAAATTGCACACAACTTATAACGGTTTATTTTTAAGTGTGCACATTAACCCCGGTGAGGATGGTTTGGTACCTATGTAGGTATACCTAACCTACCTATACTGTTATAGGAAGCCATATATCTACTATCTAAAGATGCAGTAACGAATGCCAAAGGACGAACTTTTAAGCACTGTAATTACCATCGTTGGGTTAGTTATTTGCGTTTCTTGGTTGGCGGACTAAAGTCGGTTATTTTTTTTTATTCTGAGTTTTTTAATTTTTATTTTGTCTATATCCGTGAGCGATAATCCAGGACTTTCAAGGATAATAGTGAATGATGGGAATTTTGTTGTCTAAGAGAGAGCTGAAAAATTTACCGTTTCAAATTCGTTACGTTATGATTTCAGGATATTATCTAGGTGGTAAGTATATGAGTAGGTAAGTCAAGAAAAATCACCAAGTCGGAAAGTTGATATAAATGTGCCGGTTGGTTTATGTACATCAGTTAAATTTAAGGCTTACCTTACGACTTATACTTGATTATAGATACTTAATAGTGCTTATAGTCCTGAAGTAGTCTACGTGAGATAAGGGTAGAATTAGAATGACTATTATTATTATAAGTCATTAGTCTTGAAGCAGAGATTTAAGGTACTTGTATGCATTCTAGAACATTTATGATTCTCAAAATATCTAGACGAAATTTTTTTCACTGGGAACTGTATAGGTATATAGAAGTGATAGACTAAGAAACAGCCAACGCAACAAATCAATAAATAAATATAATATTCCACCAGCCATAAAAAAAGATGCATTAACTATTAAAATGCTTAAGAGCAACAAGGCTGGCGGTTTTGATGGATTACGAGGTTGGGTTTTAAAATACGGAGGGTATGTTTTTGCCAGCTCACATCATATACCAGTAATACCATACATCCACTTCACTAGTTGTCCATACCATACTACACCGTACACTGTCAGCGGTCGTCCAGCCATCCACCACAAAAAGATATAACTTTAGCAACAAATTACAGCAACATCATTCGATCATTCAGGAATCCGTCATAAACATCTTTCTACCCACCCACTACCCACCCTCTACCCATCGAGTTATTATCAACAACAGGACACATAAATAGTAAATAAGTGATTTATATTTCCGATGCTTACAGTTCACAGTGTCTTAACTGACAAAACATTACAAGAGAGGGCATAGATTTACGATGAATAGAGAAACTTTTAGACTCATTGTGATTTGTGATTCTTGATCTCGATATTGAATTGCGGAGAACGAGAAATTAGGTTCCCATTGACCATATAGATGGTAGCCAGCACTATCGATCAATTCAGATTAATTTAGTTGCTTTTTGATCTTATAAACATTGTCTTCTCTCGGATTAGCATTTCTCTGGACTTGGATTTCAATAATGCTGTTCTCCCTGTTTTTTTTATTGTGAAAGCATGGGATAAGGTAAACTTGCCTTGGAAAATCTTTTAACTGGAATCAGATTCATATACTGATTTGTCTCTAGTGCACTTTTTTTAAGTGAATATGGTGAGCTCAGATTCTAAAAACCATTTCGACTGATAATGTTATCGTCGATGATCAATCCGTTTCGGATACTGTTTTAGTCCCCATTATTTATTCAAATAAAAAGCTATTATCCCCCGTCCTAATTCATGATGCAGAACCATTGACCATAGCAAGAGATGATGATAACTCCCAATGTTCCATATGTTTATTTGTGCGATAAGTGGAGAAGGTGAGATAACAGCGAATTCTACGAGCTCTAATGGAACCTCTTCGTAAAACCAATGTCCTTTCGACTCCAATGCTTGGGGCATGTGGTTCTGATAAATACCAATTCTCTCTCTCAAAAAGTCTTCTAATCCAACCAGGCGGAAGCGCACTACATAATGGAAGAATTCCATGAATCAGGTGGTGCTCATAAGTAAAGGGGTACCTAAAACAATAGGCTGGTGACGATTGGTGTTGGTTGAATCCCATGTCCACATCTGACTGATGAACCAGCGAAACATATACCTTCTCAGCGATTTATCTGCAATTTTGTTTTTTATTTTTAAGGAAACATTTTACAAAAATTACGCTCCAAATAGGGGCTGTTAAGTCCCCAAGGATACCCTTGCGTACTCAATTACAAATAGAGAATTATTTCGAACCCAAAATGAGCATCTAGGGGGCCCAAGCTAGCGAGCTGTATAACATTTTTTCTAATCCATATACAGCTGTTGCAGCGAAGAAAATAATTCAAGCTTGTTAAGCACTTGTTACATTTTTTTTTTTTTTTTTTTTTTTTGAAATGTTCAGAGGTCCATTGTGCCTGAGTTATAAGGCCACAAATTAATTTCGAATTTATAACCCATTTAGTGGGCCATAAGTCAATACAAAACCTATGAGTTCTCGGACCATTGACTATGTAATTTTGGCTCACTAAGTTTACCAAATTTTCTTACCAACAAATACTTTATGAAAATTCCTGATCGGACTAGGTCCAGAAATATTTTTTTTTGGATTTTTGAAGGAAAAAATATTTTTATTTGCGATTATAGGTACTAGCTATAAAGCAAGTTATGTATTCGTAAGAAAAATCTTAAAATCAAACATGATATTACGATCATAGAGAACACCAAGCAAGCGGGTGCCCCAATTCCGTCTGTCTGTCTGTCATTATGTCATTCCGTCAGTCTGTCTGTCTGTCCTCGAATCTACAGCCTGAACGGTTGGTTAGATTTGCTTCAAACTTGGTACATATTGTTTTTTTCGGTAATATGCCCACACGTTTTTTTTTCATTTGTTTAAGAGCACAAATAACAGTAGCTCCCATACATTTTTTTTTGGCCAAAAAGCAAAATTCTTATTTTTCTCAAAAACAGCTTCAACAATTTTTATAAAAAAAATCAGTTAATTAATGAAGGGAAAGGGTACCTTTTGATATTTTTTTTCTTGGAAAAAATAGTTATTTTTGGTACCTTTAGTGGAACCTTTTTTTTGGTTTTCGATTTTCTCGTAAACGGTTAATTTGATTTTTTTGAATTTTTTTACGCAGAAGCTCCTAGAAAGTTTAAACACTATTGTATACCAAAATTTTTCAAAAAAATTTTTTTTTGGAAATTATATTTTTTTTTTTTTTTGAAATTCAATAGAGTTTTTCGAAACTTCGTTTTTAGTGGTTTTTTGACATTATCTTGAATAGTTAAAAAAACTATTTTTTCTAAAATTAAAAACAAAGGTATCTCCCATACATAGATTAAAAAACCGTTAAGAAAAAAATGTATTTCTCGAAAAAAATTTGTGTGTTGTTAAATTAATACAGTTCACTTTTAAGTATACAAATATTTCTTTTTGCGTACTTATTAACGGTACTTCCTATTGAACCACTTTTCATATTTTCGACTTTCTCAATATAGGATGAACCGATTAAAATAATTTTTTTTATACAAATGCTCCCTAAAATTGTTAATAAAACTGCATACTCAAATTTTCAAAAAACAAAAGCTTTCGATTTAAAAAAATGTTTTTTTCAAAAACCAGTGTGAGATTTTTTTTTAATTTGAATTTTATATGTATATTAATGATATCTTCAAAATGTGATTCCAAATTTTTTTTCTAAAAATGTTTTCAAAATTTTATACATAAAAAATAATTTTATTAAAAAACCGTGAATTCAAATGGCATCTTTGTTTTTCCTTAAACTATAACGACTAAGCAATATACAACTATTTAATTATGTGTATTATTCATTTATTTCTACCTTATTATTTGTCCTTTTTTACGAATTTTTGCGTATGTCACTGAACACTGAATACAATGTAGGCCCTCATACATTTATATATACATGCTTTAAAAATTGCACCTAAATTATGAAGTTGTATGTTGTAGCTACCTACCCACCTACCCACCTACACCTTTCATTATTATATGTACATGATTAAATACTTAGGTTCCATCTAAATGTATATGAATATGTATAGATACGTTTTACTCTCCGAACTTACATATTTAAAATCCAAAACTTAGATTTAAAGATACATTTGTAGGTAGATACCTATATAACTATTCCTTGAATCATCCATTCGACAATTCATTATACTAAGAATCAAGTTAATCTTACCAACATAGGCTTTAAACCTGCATAGGATAACAACACCTAACTAACTAAACCTCAATGGTTAGTTACATTAAAGTTGTTAGCTACAAGAGGAAGTTCGTGCGATCCAGGAGTGCATTTTATTTTTTTTTAAATTCAATCTTTCGAAAACGGGTGCACGATTTTTTTTTTATATTTGTTTTTTAAATTTAAAATGTTAAATGCTTATAATTGTCAGACTCATTTTTTTATACAAAAATTTAAGAATTTTTATTTATAAGAACTTAAGTAAGAACGACCAAAAATATATTTAGATTTGATCGAATATAAGAACAAGTCCGACACGTCCAGTCGTGTATATTATTTTTATGAACATTGAACGGATTAAAAAAAAATTGAGTTAAATTGGTCGGGTGGCATCAGCGAAGTTAAAACATAACAAGTTCTTAATTGCATATCCCACTCTACAAGCAGCAGTTTTTTCCATATCTCCAGCTTAAGCTAGGGTGACGCAGTGGGTTGTAATGAGTAAGCACATAATTCTCAATCCACTGTGCCAAAGTTATTGCCATGCAATTCAGGTTGCATTAAAAAAAAACTAAGGTCTTACAGGCATTTAGTTAAAATCATCAGAATTACTTTAAATTTTCATTTGAAAATCACGACAACACTGACTTCTATAGTTAACTTTCTACAGATTATTATTATATCTTTATTTAAATTAAAACCAATTCCTTACGAACGTATAGTCACTGTCCTGGCAAACAAAAAAAAACACACTCAACTTTTCCTTGAAAATTTGTCATTTGCAGAATTATTTGAGTTAACATAATAGACTTCCTTTTTTAGCTGTCAGCAATTATAAGTTTGACGAACTACAAACGTACAAGTATACGACGCGTCGTATTCGTAACGTATTGTAGGTATATCATGGGAGACACAATATATTATAGCACTCAGACCAGTCTAAGCCGCCTTTAGCAAGCTCCAGTGAACGATGAACATTTAAATAATAATCCTTAATGCGCAACTTGCGACTTTGACAAGGGTTCGTCGTTCGTCGACAACATCGAGTCAACATTCCAAATTCCAACTTCCAAACGACGAATGATGATTTGCACATATCCGCCTTTTCTTCTTTAAATAAAATGCGAATAAGTATCTTTTTGAAAAACCTCCAAGGGTTGATGTTTTTTTTTGTTTGTAAAATATACTATTTTTTGTTGTTGTTTGTGTTGAGTGTGTATATAGTTAAGTCATATACTACCTTGCTTGCATGGGGATCTACTCAAGTTGTGAATGATGGCAAACAGCGCCCGCCATGCGGTGAAAAAGTGAAATTTAATTAAACCATGTCAACTGATGTGGCAAAAAGTCGTCGTTGTGTCGTTGGCATTTTCGTCTCGTCTTCGTCTTTCCTATAGTCGAGTCGACGGATCACAAGAGTTCCACACACTACATCACATTCCCTAACGCCGCGCCGGCCCAAGCCAAACTTGATCTGGAATATGTGTGGAGAGCTTGCTCCCATTTTAGTCCCAGATTTATCCAGAAAACGGAGGTAGACAGCAAGAAAAAAAAAAACAAAAAAAAAGAGCCGGGTTGCCTTTCCGTCAGTCGTGTGTCGGCTGTCGTCTTGTGCGGGAAATATGATGACAAGCAAAATTTAGACCCCAAAATAAAAGAGTGTGTATGTTTCGTCGAGAGAGAGTTAGGTTTAAATAGATGTATAGGTAAATGTACGAAGGGTGATGGCGGAAGCGCCATCGTACTTGTTGTACCTTCCCCATGATCGCCGTCCCCTTCCGCCACCATCACTACCCTTCTTCATAATATCGTTGTCGTCTCTTCATCGTTGTTGGATGAAGAAGCCCGCGCGCCAATGTGATAACAATGATGAGGGGATGATGACAGAAAGTGGAACAAGCTGGCAGCAGATGTAAAAATTCACTTCGACACTAAATGAACCGAGCAAGCTAAAAGAAACAACTTTCGACGGGGTGAGTAGCCGAGGAATGCGACGACAACGGGACGAGGCAGAGGGTTGGAATTTACGTTTCATCGAAGCCCATTCTTCTGGGTTGGTGGTGGAAGGGGCGAAGATGCGCTGAGAAGATTATGCTTAATGTTTGAAGCCGGCAACAGTTGTCATATTCTCAGCCGTCTATCTTCACGTCCGCGTCCGTTCGTCAGCGCGAAGTTTCATCACGAAGTAGGCATTATTTTCAACCCCCACCCATTTTCTTATTTAATTGCTCGCTTGAACTGATTTCTACCTGTTGTTGCTGTTTAGCCGTCCCAATTGTCGTTGTCGTCGACGTTTTCCATCGTGTCGTCGTCCTCTTGACAGATAAGGACGGATGTGTATAGTGTATATAGAGGAGTAATTTGTCCGCGTGCCTTTCCTCCCGCTCTTCAGGAACATCGCGGTGCTTCGCGACGCGCCGCCCGTGTCGCTTCAAATCGAGTCGGTCGTTCTTATCGTCACATTTTGTCGTTTTAGACTTAATCACTTTTGTTTTAGGCTCTTGTCATTCATTGTGTCACTTCAATTTCAAATTCCATTTGGATGGGAAATCTTGTAATGCCTTCAGATTGCGACTAATTGTCTACGTTTATTTTTTTTTTGTTGTTGGTGTTGTTTTATTTTTCAGTTTGTTACAAGACATTTTGTAACTGTAGATGGGGGGGCCCAAAATAAATGTACCATAATGGGATAAGGTAGAAATAGACTCTTGAAGATTGGAACTTTATGAAAAAGCGAGTTTCGGATGGTGTCGGGGTTGTATTGGGCTTATGACTTTCGCATTCTGAGAAGTCCCGGGGAATTTTGAGACAAATAGGCTTTTAGTTGAATAGATATACAGGCACACATAGGTATAATATGCAGAGAAAGTTTAAAGGGTTGAGCAATATTAAAGGTTGGTAAAAGAAAATGTCTCCTATACATTCAACAGCTTTGCCATAACTTAAATTGAATTTAGCTTTAATGAACAATAATGGAAACTTAAGCTTTGCTAAGCCCTCAGACTAAGTATATGGGTATTAAAATATGTGCAGTGCATAGTTAAAATTAACAAACCTAATACCTAAAATTTTAAGCCGGTTTAGACGCGAAAAAAAGAAAGCCTATAGCAAAATGGTGTCACGTTTGGGTTTGATTGACTGCGATTTATAGCAATTCAAAATAGTGTCTTTGAAATTTCGCAATATTGACATTTCGCAATTGTAAAATCATGCAAATCGAAATTTCTAATGCATGACTATACAAATCAAAATAGCTAACTGCATTTCATTGTGACTGAACACTAAAACACGTGTTACCAAAAAATTACATTTACTTATATTTTTTTGCGGTGAGATTGTTGCAAGAAAGAAGTGAATCAAATACATTTTTGTAGACACTTATTGCGACTAAATCCGACCGATGATGTCGACTAACAAATTATAGTCGCCAAAATGCGAGCGGAGACATGCACATTCTTGCGAGTTTAATTGAGTTTTTTTGCGACCTTTAGTCCAAATTAACATGCGTTTCGCCCCGGTACTACAGATGGGCTCATCAGTTAGATGCTGTAGTACCTTTCTAAGACGCAATATTTTAGTCGATGGCTACCGACACAAATAAAATTTACAGCTTTAAAGCACTGTGAATTATATTCTTCTAGGGGAATTCGGTCGAATTCAGACACCTAGAAAATAATACCCGTGGTCTGGCTTGTTTAAAGCTCTAAATTTTATTTGTGTCGGTAGCCATCGACTAAAATATTGCGTCTTAGAAAGGTACTACAGCATCTAACTGATGAGCCCATCTGTATTACCGGGGCGAAACGCATATTAATTTTGACTAAAGGTCGCAAAAAAACTCAATTAAAATCGTAATTACAGTCCACAAAATAAGGACCAAAAACAATACCTACGTATGTAAATGCGTTTGTATTGTTTTTGTTTTTGCATTTCTTCTTGCGAGTGCCAATTGTCCAAGTAAAGAAAATTTAGAATAAGCAAGCTGTCGGTAAGCAAGAACAATGGTAAACAAATGTTTGGTCACAATGGATAAAGAAACCCCAATTTGGAAAAGTTCCCGAAAAGACAACGGTAAATAAAGCGGTCGGTCGCGAGTATACCGCAATTTGCGGAGAACAAAAAGACGAAGCGAAATCTAACGGGGGTTATATTAAGATAATATTAAAAGCACACAAAAACAATAAAGCGAAAACGCTTAAAAAGCATTTTTTAACTTAGCTTACCAAAGGTCTCAACCAATCCCATCTCTAATCATCGATGATCCCTCCCATCAAAATGTATCCCTACAATTCAAGAATAATTTCGCTGATAATTAATCACAATCAGAATTGTTGAGTTGTTCTAAATTTCGAAAATCGAAATTTCGAAAATAACTTTTCTTCTATTAGCCTTTCTTATTTTCCAAAAAAAAAAATCAACGAATTTTCTCATATGAAAACCAAATAGTGAAAAGCGATAATAAGCATACTTTTTTTGGTTCACTTTCCCACAACCATAATGGCCATCTCCTTCAGATCTTTTTTTCCGTATGGTGGGTTCGATCACGGGAGAAAATGCTGCCATCTCACTCTAGCTAAGATGTGCGCCTTGCCTCTTTCTATAAACGTTTTGGTTATATTCTCACAAACAGTAGCTCAATGGGCGCGTTCAGACGTCAACCATCAAGTCCACTGGCCTAAATATAAAACGAAATAAAAGGCAAGATAAAAAAAAATCATCCACCCGATTTTAAAATATTGAATTTTCAAAACAGAATTTTTTTCAATATTCCAAAAAAATATTTTTCGAAAATTTTGGTATGCATCCCATAAAATTTTGATCGAAATCCCTAGAGCCGCTTAGGAGAAAGTCGAACGTCAAAATAAATAATAAACGTATGTACGGCAGGTACCGTTAATAACAAATATAAACATAAAAACTATTTTTGACCAAAATGTAGACTAATACCTAATGTAGTAGTCCACACACTTTTTTTTTTATCAAAACCGTTAGAGCCGTTTTCGAGATAAATAAGATGGTAGAAAAAATTGTATGGCAGGTACCGTTATTTTTGAGGCTAACAAAACGATTCAAATATTTATTTGAAAGAATCGCCTAAAACGCTTAACTAACGTTGAAGAAAATCGCTCCAGCCGTTTAGGCTTTTAGACTTACATCATCCTACAGACAGCCAGACAGACACACGGAATTGCGGGACATACTTTTTTGGTGTTCTCTATCATCGTAATGTCAAGTTTGGTTAAAATCTCGAGTACGATTTTTTTCCAAATGCAAAACTTACCCTATATAATTCCCCAGTCCAAACCGGCCCAAACGGACAATTATTTCTAAATGTAGAACAATTGTCACACATTAAGAGATCACGAAAACATAAAATGGTTGTTTTTTCAAAAATGGTCTAAGAGCGAGTCTTTCCTTGATTCTTTGAATATTTTGGAGCCGCAACAGAGAACAGAACAGGGAGGTGTAAAAGAGAAAATGGTAAAAGAGAATAGACTACCGGAATTTGTGGTAAATCTTAACGAAACACATTTTATAGTCGCAAGAAATTAAACAAAGGGTTATAAATATGAGCGATTGTGGTGTATTGTGATTAATATGTTACAAAACTAAAATTATGTAAATTACGATTTTGGCGGTATTTAATAATTTATCTTATTAAAAACATATTTAGGCTACATCATATCTTTTCAGTCTTTTAATTGGAAAGTAAGAACGGAACTGTCGGTAAGATCGTGGAAACAATGATTCATTCCTGATAAAGGTTGTTTTAAGGATTTTGTTGAAAGTTTGTCGTGGTCATCTTGTTTTATCTGTCATACACTTTAATGGTTTTTTTTTTATTATCAATTAGACACTATTGACAAATCAACAGTGGAAGTTAGTTACATGTGCAAATGCAAATGCCACAACTGGCATCCAATTGGAGGTATAGAAAAGAATACGACTAGCATGGGGATCGAACCCACACGTCTAAGTTAGCAGTCATGCAAAATATCCACTGCGCCATTGCCACCCGCAAAGACATTTTTTTTTATTATGAAAATTGGCATTCTTACTGACATCTTACGGGTCCCATTTAACGCTCCGTTGATCGGTAAATTGAAGAAGCAGACATTGCCCGATTTGACAGTGAAACAGAAAATCTGGAGAAAATATCGTCGCTGCTTATGGTTGTAGAGGAGAAGCGAACAAAATCAATTCCTAGCCTCACGCAAAAATGCAGCCCTTAGCAAATATGAGCTTGTTGCTTCGAGTTTGGTCCTACGTTCATAAGAAAGTGGGTTTTGCATAAGCAGTTAGAAACGGAGCATGTTTTTGGGGGAAGAGACCTTTACTTCGTTGAACTATGGTATGTCAATGAACAAATAACTAATCCATACCACCAAGTGACAATAACTCGGCAGAAAATCACTGCACTGATCAGTGAGGACTGTGTGCGGTGACCTATTAGTGACCTATGTACTTCTTCTAAAACGACGATGTCGTCTAAATTTGATAACATTGTTTGTTTCCCAAAGAAATTTTTCTAGGCGCCAGAGCATCAAATGCCACAATCGATCTGCATGAGCTCTTTGAGGGCATGAGATCGTTGGTGGATTCCCGTTAGACTTTTGTTGTGCAGTTTTCGGGTGTCCTCAAAATGGCAGGTGCTCAGAAAGTCAACATCTATCACTATATTGGATAACCTTCATATCAGTGCATTTTGTTATCACGCCAGAGGTCTTGGGTTCGAGTCCCAGCCAATTTCACAAAAAAAGAGCTATGATTGATTTAGTGTACACGAAGCTAGATAAGGCATCCCCACACAATATTAGTTCCTCTTTCATTAACATAAACCGTCATGCCTTGTTGCGCAAAAGTCAAAAACCCTTCACGTTTCTATGATAACCCTCTTTATAATTCCTAAGTGGGTAAGCTCACCCTTCCAGCTCAAATCAAACTTGCTGCCAAATTTTGAATGCTTACTTGCACTTATCAAACAACTTGTCAAACCGCATGAGTCCACAAAAAAAAAAAACAACACACACACCAGTTAGTTTGTCATATCCGTTTTCTCTCCTCCAACCAACCACTTCCGGTACATTTTCCGAATACGATTATTGACTTACTTATTTGGGTGAATCAACAATTTGCATTTTTTTGTTTCGTTCTCTCTTCGGTCGGTCGTACGTAGGTTATAGGAGGAGTCCCTATTGTATATGTCCCGTCATCCTCGGGAAATAAGGTAACTTTATGCTAAGCAGATATCCCAACACAAAAAAATAAATAAAATAAAAACAACTTCTATAGAAGGACGAGAATGAACCAGGGCAAGTGCTGGCATTGAAAAACCACCCGTACACCTTCTTGTCATCTTGTTCTTATCCTTCAATTCCCAGATTCGGACATTATTCCATCGACTTCCAGGCATTTACAATAACAGCGGAAAAAACAACCCTACAACCCTCCAACTCTCCCCGGGACTGACTGCCTTCGCATTATAAAGGTTGTGCTTTGTGGAGTTACTCTTATATCCATGGTAAACATGGGCTTTTCTTTGTGGACACAAGTGGACCCTCTTGTAGTAGAGATTTGATGGGCAGTAGTAGACACAGATACATTCTGACCGAAAGAAAAAAAATATATAAGTTCAATAAATTCGAAAAAGTCAAAAGCCCCTCCGTCACGAAATTGTAACGGATGAGGGGTCAAACGCACACAACTCAGCCAAAAAAGAGCTCCTCAATCCGATGGAGTAAGGCCAATAATCAACCCTATTTACAAGGGTTTAATCAAAGGGCATCATTTCCATCAATCAACAAGACCTCATCCATTCATACCTCGTCCTTAAGTTCAAGTTACAGTTTTTCCCTATACCTATATGTAGGTATAGCACTTAAGTTTCAGTATTCTGATTTAGGTACGAGTAGGTATCCTCTGCCGTAAGACAAACTTAATTCTATTGGAATTTTAAACTTTCTACTTCGTTGGGGGTGGGGGAGTTATGTAGACTTTGTTATTGTTTGTGGAAGACACCCAAATATTGTGGAACGTAAGTAAACATTATTATCGCCTTTGGTATAGTTGTTTTCTTCGGAACCTTTGATACAGGAAAATCAGGTGATTTAGCTTGAGCATTTATTTTTGCTGCCTGCAGTTCCTGGTCTAAATGGGAAATGATTTTTAGTCATTACCCCTTCCTTCATGGTTGTTTATTTAATGTTTATGCCTCATTGGCCAAGTCATCCCAGTGGACTTCATTTATTTGCGCTAGCTGTTGCTTATCAACTTGAACTCTCGAAACATCATTAAACCATGCTCTGGTCCTTGTACAATCTCCATAATATTATTTTCAGAGGTTCCGGTCCAAAAATGGGGATGTTTGACAACAAAAGCTATTTGAGTTTCGACTTTAAAAGGTTCCCCATTCTGATGATGTCGTGTTCATCAGTTGTTGTTCTTGTTTTTTTGGAAAATATTTTTTTTTTTTGAAAATACTTGCCAACAACCTGTTTGAAGAGAAGCAAACAAAAGACTCAATTTGGATCTAAATTTAAGTAGGGCGACGAAGGAGGTGAGACAGTCGAGTCCGTTTTAAGAAAATGGAAGATTGAGATTTCAGGGTTGATATACATTTTTTTCAAAAAAAAAAATTATAAAGTAAAAAAAAGGTCCGAGTGAGTCTTTTATAGATTCGGATACATAGAACGCTGGTACATACCTACCTATCAAAAAAACGTTATCAAAGAACATTCAAAATATTTTGTGACTAGAAAATGTCACAGCTTGTCGTCGACGGCGACGGGCTCTCGTGATTAAGGTCGACAGCTTTCGTAAACTTTAAACAAATGCTCACGTTCAGATTTAATGGGCAGAAGATGGGGTATCTTGTATCTACGTCGCGTCGACCCCATCGGGCGGCACAGCGCGATTATTTTTGGAAGAAAAAAAAAATAAGGTGGAAAATGTCACTTAGGAAAACACACGATTTCTGAGTCGTACTTTCAAATGCAGAATATTGTTGGTTTGTTTTATCCCCGTGCGTTAACTGTATCAATAAATAATTTAAAGCTTTCTGCCTTTTTATTTGTGTGTGTGTGGGTGTGTACAGAAATAGATACTTATAGGTACCTACATGACTATCTAGATTATTATTAAGTCTACGTTGATTGCGGGTGTCTGTTGAATGGAATTGAAAACACCGAATAATGACGGGTTTGCTTTGCTTTGAAGAAGGTTTCGTGGTTGAATCTAGATTTTCGTCATGTTTTTGGGCCTTTTTTCAACGGAAAACAAGAAACAGGATGTGGCCGGGCGGTATATAAAAATTGGTTCAATTATTTGTATGTGTGTGTACATACAGGTTTGTGTACAGATAATAATGAGGACGAATGTTAGGTAAAGGAAGAAGGTTGTTGGAAGGGAGGAGATAGTAACATAATGTTTCTATTATTATTTTACTAAAAATAGACGGAAAATACAAATGTGCAAAATACCTAAACGGTCAAATATAAATCGATTCGTGATCAATTGATTTTGCCTCGGAATTTGACAACATTATAAATTACAGAAAAATCCAGCTAGGAAAAACCCGTAATATTTCTATTATTTTTTTTTGTCAAGAGTCTAAATTTTGTTAAAGCTACTTTCCGTATTCCAAGTAGCGCTCAATAGGCTTAATCAAATTTGCGCCAGATTTTTTTTTTTTTTTTTGAAAAATACAAGAAATGAAGAATAATGGCTTAAAATTGGAAAAAAATGTAGAATTTACTTGGAAAATAATTCAGAAATATTGGAAATTATGCTAGAAAGGTGTAGAAAATGAGCCTGAAAGCAAAATGGAAATTAAGCCAGAAAATTTGTATATTCTGGACTAATGTCCAAATAACATTTTGGAAGAAAGACCATAAAATGTTTTAAGGTATTTTCAAACAAGACGAATGGGTTAGGGTTGCACGTACGGTCGGGGCCACATGCCATATTGTGAAATATTTATTCAAAAACATAAAATAGATTTCAAATGTAAACAATAAATTTTAGTAAGTTAGAAAAAAAAATTCGGGCTTGTGTGAAGTGTTTTTTTTTGCACTTAGGTCTACGGCGTACAAAAACCTCGGCGCGTAAGGGGGCATGCCCCTCTGCAACGTCCCT
Organism: Philhelius pedissequus; assembly: GCA_910595825.1. Taxonomy (NCBI): domain Eukaryota; kingdom Metazoa; phylum Arthropoda; class Insecta; order Diptera; family Syrphidae; genus Philhelius; species Philhelius pedissequus. The sequence goes on along the minus strand of OU343162.1, from coordinate 159,601,366 downwards.
GCTTGCCCCTCTGCAACGTCCCTGCTTGCCCCAATATAGGATTTGGGGTGGGTACAAGTTTGGGTATATGCAATTTTTTTAGGAACTTTTTAAAAACATATCTTCAAATCCTAAAAAAATTGCATATACCCAAACTTGTACCCACCCCAAATCATATATTGGGGCAAGCAGGGCGGATGTCTTACGCGCCGAGCCTTTTGTACGCCGTGAACCTAATTGCAAATTTGTTTCTGCCTTTTTTCCATTTTTTTTCTGGCATTCAGAAAATTTCCTAAAATGAAAAATACGCCAGAATTTTATTTAGAAAAAAGACCAAAAATTAAGGAAAAATATCAGAAAACTTTGCTTTTTTTCCAGAATTTTGTATAAAGAATTTTCTGGGGTTTTTTTCAAAAAAAAAAACAACAAAATCCTCTTCCAAAATTAAAACCCAAAAATTCATTTCTGCATGCTTCGTTTTGTTGATCCTCGTGGTTCCGAATGAGATCGTATTCTCCGTACTGTTAAAAATCAAAAATAGTATTAGTTTCACAGATAAAGGTAGAAAATGCGGGGAATTGGCAATCGTAATACGGGAATCCGTTTTGCGGGCAATCGTTACTCGGGAATTTGTTTTCAGGGCAATCGTTATCCCGGAAATCGATATCGGGGGAATTGTTTTCTGGGAAATCATAGCCAACCCCACTCTTGTAAAACTAGTGTAAGAAACTACTACTCTACTTGTTTCTCGTCACAGCTAGAACTTCTTTAAAAAAATCATTCCATTTTGACAGATGTAAGATTTTGGCTGACAGTACCCTTTTCACTGATAATTTCACCCTAAGCGCCTTCAAATAAATTTTACTTCAATAATGACTGATGGCACCTCTTCAAGTATTCTTAGAAACTTATTAATTTAAAGTATTAAAATTTTTTATTCGGACATTATTTTAAATGTTTGTCTCTGAAGAGGTGGTGTTTAATGCTGACAAAACCACTGCAAAAACATTGCCATCTATCATACTCTACTATAGTCTCTTTCAGAGTGGATGGAAGACAGCGCAGTTGTCCAGCTTGTCCCTAAAATCGGCCAATCTTTTTCACTCTATTACTACCGGCGAATTGCACTTACGCCCCTTCTTTCCAAGATCATGGAAACACCCTTAAATCATCAGTTTGAGAAATATCTTGAAGAATAATAACTGCTTAATGACAAGCAGTACAGCCTTTATAGTTCAAGTTCTCTCAAAAATACCAATCTCTTCTTCGTTACATTCGAAATTAAAATTGCCTTTCGGACTGCTCAATATAAGTTTTCATTCCGAAATCCATGCAATAAATGTTGGTGTGCCACAAGGTTCCGTTTTATCTCCAACTCTCTTTGTTATGCGAAACTACTAATTTCTTTAACTGATAAAAGTACAATTAGATCTTAGGATTCGTTTTCAGATTCATATCGCACCTTATTGTGTTTTGGCTGTAATCTATAAGCCTTCATTATTCGACCAAAACTTGAGTGTAACTCTTACATGTGAACAACTTCTCTTATAACCTATTTAAATCTTCTGAACAAATTTCAAAACAAAGCTCCACAAACGACTGATACTGCCGCATTAGCATTTGGTGAATCTACCGAAACAGATAGTTACATTAGTTCCTATTGACAATTCAATTATAATAGTCGCGCTTTTAGGAATGATCATCATCAGTTTACCCATGAGATTCTTTCATTGCCCGTGTAACACGTGTGTTTAATTTTGCTAGATTTATTGTGTCCTCCAATATTGACAGCAGAACTGGCAAATATAATTTACTGACGATCGCTATTTTAGGGTAGCCAAAACCCCTTTAGAGATAAAAATGCTATACAGTTTATTTGTAAGAATCAACAAAAATTATAAGAGAAAATTCCGTTATTGTAATTTACACTATTGGTGACAGAAGGTTAACTTTGCGAAGTACCCAAGACCTTTTATTAACCTTACTCCTACTTAGGAGAAGACCAATCTAATAGAAAAAAATGGAACACTTTTAAATATCTAATGGGCATCCTTGCCCTGGCTCATATTGAGCTGTCAATTTGCCACTCGTTGCATTGACATTCCAACACTCACTTATAAAGCACAGATTGTTTTGGAATTTCGATAACTAAAACCTTCCTTCAAACAGCTTTTAGGATTTGCATCAGTTCCAGCTGTCAACTTTATCCCAAAACCCTATATCTAACTAAATTTATATTTTCCCTATCAAAGCTCTTAAGGCAACACTTTGCATTGACATATTCTATAAAACGTTAACTCACTTCAATTTCTTATGCATAGGGAAGATGATTATTTCACCTGTCAAAGTAAACCTTCAAATATTGAGTCTTCAATAAAATTTATATAAAAAAAAGGTAAAACCAAACATCAACAAAAAAAAGAACCCTTGTGAAAGAGGGTGTGCTATGTTTACAATATAATATACCTACCCCATCATAATAACAGACTAAATACATTCTAAAGAAGCTTCAACAGCTCTATCAGAATATAATCTCAAACAAAAGACTAAATCACCTGCCACACCATACCTTTATAGTCTTCGTTGTTGCCTCGGTGGTAGTGTCGTCATCGCGTCTCGTTGCGTCGTCGGTTGTGGAAGATTTATTATTTGTTCCATCAAGGACCGTTTGATTTATTTTTTTTTTTTGTATGGCTCAGCATAAACCTTGCCAGGCAAAGATAATGCGATAATTATGCCACCATTGCAGCAAATTACCAAAAAACCACCCACCCCCCAACACATTCAACCACCACTTGTCATAATTCGGATTTTAATTTTCATTCCCGGTCGTTTCGGTCTTTTTCGCTTTAGTCCAACCGCTGCTGGCTGCCGTGTACCAGAGGTATAGGTAGGTAGTACGATTGAAAAGACTCCGGAAAATTGCACACAGATGAGACAATGGCCATAATAAGAGCATCATGGCTTGATGCGGGGCGGTGAGCGGTGGTGAATTTTAGTCGTTGTTTGGCGGCCAGACCATTGTTCTTGTAAAGCGTTTTCATCAGACAGGCGGGCTTCAGGAAAAGATTCCTTTTCTATTCAAAAGCCCAAAGCAGTCAGAAGTCTATACATGGTGAGAATGAAGCCTTTGAAAAAGGAAGGAGACCAAGACTAGCATTCAAAATCGTCGTTCGTCGTTGATCCCCATGGAAGCGGGTTCCTTTCAGGCTAAGAATTTCAAATGTCTAGCCGTTGGCTGTGAGACACCCTATACCTTTTCTTACGATACGACGCACAGCGGAACAGTTTCCTTTTGAGCAGAGACACACACACAACGGTTGGTTGTAGCGAACATCGACGACTTAAGCCCCAAGTATGTGGCAGGCATACGCGTCGAACAACCATTTTTTGTCAAAGGTGTGAGTTGCCGCTTACCGTTCGTCTCCAAAAACCGTACCATCCGCACCGCCGACGACGACACACAGGCTATTCTCGGTGTGCACATTTTTCTCTTAATGAACCTTTTAATATTAATTACTATAGGTCTGTGCGACAGCAGCACCCCCTGCCAACAAAAAAAAAATCAGTGGCAGCAACAGGGGAGCATTAAGGAACTGTTCGTCGCTCGTTCTCTATATACCTACGCATCGGAAGCCGACTCCGACTCTCGGAAGTTGACTCAAATAGAAATAATTTTTAACCCTGGGCAAGTTTGTCGTCCTAGTCATTCACGTCCGTCGTCGTCCTCATCCTCATCCTCGTCCTCGTAGTCTTCGTTATCGTTGTAGCTAGGTCGTTGATATTGTCGTCCTCAATGTCTCGTTCTCGTATATAAACCTACCTAACCTAGTCCTTATCACAGTCGTCGTAGTAGTCCTGGTCGTTCGTCACTGAAGTTTGGCGCGCGTAAAAACTGTGCAGAAAAAAAAATTAAAAAAAGATTGAGCCAAACGAAGCAAACACAAAGCGTTCAGCAAAGGTAGGTATACTACATGCCCTACCCATATAAACAAGGAAGACCAGGAACAGGAATTGTACCAAGAGCAAGGGATTTGTTTGATATAGCCAGACATTGTGCAGCGAGCTCTTTGAAAAGAGAGATGTACCTGGCCGATAGAGACAGTTGGTAAAAAATCCATTTACGCCAGCTTCACTCACCACAACGCAACGTCCGCAATTGCGTTCAATTAATTGGGTCTGCGGAAGCTAAGGATGCGATGCGGTGCGACTTGCGGATGTTTGTCGGGGAAAATATTGCGGCCAAAGATTACGGTCCGCATCTCGACAAAGCCGGTAGCTACGCTGGCCATCCGATCAGAATACAATTGATTCCTAATGGCGTCATCGTGCGTTGGTTTGACTCTGATACACGGATGATGTTGATGATGATGCTTCCACCATTACCCTTGTCACCCGCCGTATTCGTATGAGTGGGGTACACCGACTGTCTGTACGCCAATAGTTGACTACTTCCTGCTATTTATTGAATCCACTCGCCTCGAATCAACTCAACTCGACTCGAAATATAGGAAAAGCCGATTGTGAGTCGAGCCATTGTTGTTGCGTGAGTGCCACGTATAATCAGCTTTCTGACATTAATCAATGGCAAATCAATTTCTCTCTACGGTTGTGGCAGGCTTGATTTTTTTAGTGGTCCTCTTTCGATTAGACAGATGGTGGGTGGTGGGTGGGGCTGGTTGATTATTATTATTGGGATCGGAATGGGAAAGTCGATTGATGATGTCATCGTGGAGTAATGAAAGTCATTGCCAATGATGTGGAAGGTTCTTGTTTTTTGTTCGTGGGATCTATTGTTCTTCCGTTCTCTATGTCAGTCATTTATCATTTTGTTTTCGATGATGTGTTTTCGACGATTCCATCATTAGTTCGTTCAAAATGACGCTTTGTGTGTCATTTTTTTTCTTTTTAGAAATTCCTCAAAAAGGTATAACGGTAGGTGAGAACTGCTTAGGAAAGGTATAAATTGTCAGTTGGTAATTTGTTAACTTCAAAAAACTTAGGGCAAGCTTCGCAATATTGCAGAAGTCTTCACCATCGACTTATTAATAAATGCGTCTTATTTAAAGCGTGGATAAAAGTTTTGATTCCGGAAACGGTTAAAGCAAGTTAAGTGCTTTTTTGGTTAAGAGCATGGACATGAGCTTATTTCAGCGTTGTCCGAAATCATCACAAGTGAGTTAGAATATAAGTGTCAGAGGGCCACTTTAAACTGTCTTATACTAAACCAACAAATTCTAAATTTTCGCAAATCTTAGAGGTAGGCAGCAGATCAATTATACATAAATTGCCATTTTCCTGAAAAGTCATATTTGGTGACCCACCCTATTTCGAAACTATTTTTTCTCACATAATTCTATGTCTGCTACAACATATTTCAATTTCATGAAATCTCGTCAAAGAGCAAACAAAGTAGACATTTTTTAAATTCGGTCCTCCATAAGGTGGCCATCTTCCAATTGTACAAAAGTCCCCGTGTAGTTCACATTTTCACCGACTTCGGCGAGTTAAGTGAGATTTTCAGCGTTTAAATTTTGATCCGTGGATTAGCAATTCCAACTCAACAATTTAATCTCTCCAATTAACATCAGTAAAATCTCAGAAATCGGGACGATATTTGGGAAAGAATGACTCACAATGTGCAAGAAAATGAGGGAAGACCGTGACATACTGACTATTCATAAAAACGATTCCCCAATTCAATTGGACGAAAATAAGAAAATAATAATGTTTAAGCTAACTGATCTCCAATTACTTAGTTTTAATTTGACGTAGCGTAGCGTAACGATATGAAATTCTTAATTATATGTATCGTCATCATAGTTTGACACTGATTTAACAAGAGCAACGAGATCTCGTCACACTCACGTATCGTACTCTTATTGAATCCATTCTGTTAGAGAATAAAGAATTCTTCCAAATATATGGCAATGCTATTTAAGATTTATCAGCGGACTTATAAATTTCTCATATATGGCAATGCTGGTATAGGATTGTCAACAGGTTTTTTGGTGTTTATTTTTTTTTTTTTTTGTAAATGAAAGGTGAAATTGGTTGGTGTTGCTTTTTCTGCTTTGGATTTTATAAAAAAAATAAAATTTCATGTGTTTTTTTTCATTAAAATAGCTATGTTCAAATGTTGTGCCGGTTAATCTTTGTTTGTCGTTTGCAGAAAAAACATTCGTTTTCGGTATACAAATATGTTGTTTTAAATACTAATTGGTGGATACAATTTTTTTTAGAAAGCTAAAGTAAAATGTGTCGTGAAAACTTGTGTCGGTTTGTGTAGGAAACGTGTCGGTTCGACCAGTGACGGACTAATCTTATCGGCGCCCTGAGGCACGTTCAGTGCCTACCGCCCCCTTTTTTAATACTATGAAAGGACCTTATTTGAATGGGCTAACATCGAAGAGTTATGGGACACGTTTGTCTTTTTGGGGGTGAGGAATTTGAATGCGGCGGTAGTATTTTCGAAATATGCAACATGTCATTGTTTTTAATAAATTTGATAGAATTTTTGTAAGCAAAATTGCATAACTAAGTGTTTACTATACCTACTTGTATGGCGAAAATATATTTTCCCTTATATTTCAATGAAGAACGTAAGTTTTAAAACTGGGAACCCGTCAAATATTTTTTATACTTCAAAGGGGTATTGCATATAGACTATTGCAATTAATTTAATAAGTTCTAGTAAGATATATATTAGAAGTTGATTGCTTTTGTCCTTAAATTAAATTGTGTATGTCTTAATGCCTTATACTGTTTTCTCCTAGAGCTTTGGGGGCTCATGACCTCATGACCCTTCCTCTGGAGCCGCGCTTGCGCATTACATGGTGGTTTATATGTTTGTTGTTTAAAAGACAAATAATTAAAGGTCTTTGGAAGTATTATATTAGAAATGGCATTGGTATATACCTTTTCTTATAAAAAAAATCCAAGAACTTGTTGAGTGGAACATGAATTTGGTGTGAGAGTAGATAATTTATTTTAGTTAGTCCCAAAAGTAAGTGTAGGAAGAAATTTCAGTTCCGAACAATTTCTCTCCATTAAAAAAGACAAATAATTGTTGTATATAAATTTTAGGAATTTATTATTTTTAAATAAACCTATTTCAGTATAAAATATTCAGCCTAGTTCTAAAAATATTCCCCGGGAAAATTACTCTGCGGGAAATGTGTTCTCCCGAGAGTAGTATTCTCCAATTATGAATTCCCCGGGAAACTAATTTTTCTTTCGAAAGCGGGAAAGGGAATTCTGAATGTTCGAATCAGCTGTTTGACATAATATTATATTATATTAATATTAAAAAGAAACAACTAAATGAAAAAAAAAAAATAATTTATTATCCAATGTGAAAGTTAAATAAATAAAGTGAAAAATTAAATAAATATAATAGTTATCCAAAATGTTCAGCATCGCACTTAGAATTTTGAATGAAGAGCAGTTTGAAGAAAACCGATATCATCACCCATGAGCGTTTAAATACTTGCTGCATGTTCTCACAAGATCCTGTCTAAAGTCCTGCAAATGTTTGAGGAGCAGCTGTCCTGTCCACAATGGATGTGTAAAGTGTATAAAACGACTGAAGAAAAAAGAAAAGTCTTGCAGATGGGATGTTCGTTGTTTTTATCTCAAAAAACGAACGCCAAATGGGGAAAATGGTCCCTTTTTTGGCATTTAGAATGTCTACTTTTTCCCCGAGAATTGTTTCCCATATTCGAAGTTTGTTTAGAATAAGTGAAAGGGAAAAGGGAAACAAATCCTGGGAGTTTTTTTGTTTGTAATAAGAGTGTAGGGAAAAGGTAAATATTTCCCTGGGAATTGTCATTTAGAATTGGGCTGATTAATTTACCTATACAAACACATTAATATTACATTCTGGAAAAAACCTTGGTCACTTTTTGTCATTATCAAGTCTTTTTAAGTCACTTTTTTCACTATATACAAAAAATATCTTGAGTATTACGCAGTTTTTTTTTGCAATTTTAAGGCCCATAGGTAAGTGCAAAAATCGTGTCCGATCATATTTAAAATCTATCTATGTCGACTGCATGTTGCTCAAAACCGGTTTCTTATCGAAATATGCAGAGACGGAGAATAAGGCCAGAGATTTAAATTTCGTATTTTCAGATACCAATGACATTCATCTTTTCCTTTGTTTTTTTTTGCGTAATATTTTTTTTTTAGATTAAAATAAAATATAATACAAAATTTGCCGCCCTAGGGTCGAGCCTCACGAGCCTAGTGGTTAATACGCCAGTGGGTTTGACATGTCACTGGCAGCTCCATTGAAAATGTTTATCCCCAGCAGCGCCGTAAAAGAAGTTTCACTTACAAAAAAAAAAACCTTTTCAAATTTGTTTCCAGAACTATGTCAAACATAATCGAAACTGAAATTAACCTGTGTTAAATGTTTAACAATTGCATTTATAAATAAATTTGTTTTATCTAAATAAAAAAACAGGGCCAAATTATTAGTAAGCAAATCATTTATTTTTAAACAAAACGAATTTGTAGGTATGTATGTATGTATGTACAAATGAATGTATAAAAAATTACATACCTATTGCACATAGTTTGTATGGAAATATGTGAATTTTTTCAGGCAAGCGGGGTTTTCACGTAAGCGAGTTTTACTTAATCGGGTTTCACTGTATATTATTTTGAAATTAAGTGCGAGAACACAAGACTTCTATTATGTTCTATTGTACCGGCTGAATGATTCATTAAACCAATTGCGAACTACATAATATAATACCCCTGGCAAACCCAAAAACCAGTGAAGAAGTGAATATTAAAAAAACTAAATGCACAACTGGATCGCAAATACTTGCTCGTATGTTCGATCACATAGTATACAAAAGATTAATTAATAGAAAAGGCTAAATAAATTTTTAAAGTCGTTTTTTTTTTACAGAATTTTGTGTATACAAGATTTGTTTAATTTGTTTCTAAGAAAAAATTGGTGTACAAATTTAAAGCAGTAAAAACCCCACAAAATATTTTTCGATAATTTTGATCGTATTAAAATGGTAGAAAATATGTAAGGCAAGTACAGTTATTTTTGGGGCTAAAAAAAAAACGATTCAAAATTCTTTGTGGGACAATCATCTAAATCTGATCTTGTTTTAGATTACGTTCTCTCCGATACCGCAATAGGGCTCTGGGCCCATTAAAGGTGACGTTTCTCCTATTTTTGTTAGAGTCCGCCTCTTCGTTTCCTTGGATTCCTATGTGCCCATGTATCCAATGAAGCGAGTCTTTATTGCATCTTTCCAGCTCATTCAGTCTGCACTACTAGTTTTGAGTTGATGGAGTAAGAACTTAGTGCTTTAAGTGCAGCTTGATTATGATGTGATGCATATGATGTGATCGAACATAAGAGCATATAAGTGCGATTCAGTTGTGTATTTTATTTTTTTGTTGGTTAAATTGATATAAGTATTTGTTCCACGATGGAATCCATCAGTGCTAATCTGTCATCTTGTGTTCTATTGCTTTTGTTTAATTGTATTGTTTATCTAGTGTGCACTGAGACAAAAATCGACCCATCTGAGTATCTTTTTGTAGGTACTGTGACCCACCAAAGTTGGTTAAAATTCCATATGCCCAATATCCATATCATTTATGGTCTATGTTTTACATTGAAAATAAGAAGTGTTCAAAATCTGTTTTTAATCTGTTTTTTAAATATTTCAAACAAATTATTGTTTAGCTTAGAGCAATCTTAAAATTTAACGTTATATACCACTGAAGAAGACGGTAACCACCGTCGAAACGTTGGGATAATAAAATGAAAATTGGTTTAATTTAATCATCTTTACGACCAATAAAGCCGATGAGAATCACTTTCTAAAAAATTCTCCAAAGTCCACATAAAAACCAACTTGGTCAAAACTTCTAAAATATCGTTTATATAGTATAATAGTCTCAGCCAACTAATTTAGAAGGTAATGTCATTACGTATCAGCAATCAATAGGAAAGCCGAATAATGGTCTGAAGTTCGAAGGACTTAGCAGAAAATCCTGGTTGGGACTCGATTTCGTATCCGGCTTATTACGGCAAGCTTCAGAAAAGTCTGGTGCTCCCAGCCTGAAAGTAAGGTCCGCATGCATTTACTTCTAAATACTTAGACGAAGTATTAGGCGGAAAAAGTGTCTCTATAAGATTATAAGATGTACCTCGGCCTTTTTTAGAGCAAATCTAATGGAAATAACGGCTTTCCCTTTTCTCTCCATAATATACGCAAGATTGGTATGAGCAACGGCGTCGGCAGGTAAAGGACGATTTTGGACCGTAATTACTATAGTCACTTTGATATTTGGTAAAAATGCGAACACGTTGTATATATTTCCTTCAACTTTCTTGCAAAAATATGGACATGCTTCGTTGCATCTTTTCAAACACACATCAGTAAATTCTTGTCTAGCATCCTTAGTGAACTTACTGCGCACGGATATATTTCATTGCATACACTGGCGGTGACACAAATATATTTTAAGGCAAGTTACATATTCATTCGTAAAAAAAATGTTTTCTAACTAACTAACTAACTAACTAAATTGACATTACTATCATAGAGAACACCAAAAAAGTGGGTCCCGCAATTATGTCTGTCTGTCAGTCTGTCTGTCTGTCCTCGAGTCTACAGCCTAAGCGGTTGGATAGATTTGCTTTAAACTTGGTAGATATTGTTTTTTCAGTAATATGACGACACGTTTTTTTTTAAGGTGACAAATTTATGACAGTAGCTCCCATACATTTTTTTTAAATCTTATTTTTCTCAAAAACGGCTCCCACGATTTTTATTTTAAAAAATCAGTTCATTAATGAAGGGAAAATTAACATTTTGGTATTTTTTTTGGACGCAATTTGTTAGTTATGGTAACTCTAGTAGTACCATTTTCTTGGTTTTCGATTTTCTGAAAAAACTGTTTGTTTGATTTCCTTAAAAAAAATTCTGCAGACGCTCCTATAAAGGTTAAACAATATTTTCTTGTTTGAAAACTCAAAATTTCGAAAACTACACGAAGGATTTTTTCAAAGTTTCGTACTTGAGAGTTTCTTGACATTATCTTTAATATTAAAAAAAAAAAACTGTATTCCTAAAATAAAAAGCAACGGTACCTCCCATACAATTGTTAAAAAAAACGTCAAGAAAAAAGTGGGTGGCAATGGCGCAGTGGATAAAGTGCTTAATTGCTAACCTAAACGTGTGGGCTCGATCTCCACGCTAGGCGCATTTTTTTCTATACCTCCAATTTTAATTGGATGCCGCCCATGGGTTAAAATGAGACAGTCAATACCTGGTTCTAAAATCCACTGTGCCAACAAAAAATTCTTTCCTACCATTCTCTTTCTTCTAACCGTGCAATTCAGGTTGCATTTCAAAGACCTTAGGTCTTACAGGCATGTAGTTAAATTCAAAATAAAAAAAAAAAAAAACCGCTCCAAGAATTTTTATAACAAAAGTGAACTGTACATTTTTTTTGTACAGTTCACTTTTAAGTATAAAAATATTTTATTTTGCGTACTTATTAACGGTACTTCCCATAGAACAAATTGCATATTTTCTACTTTCTCACTATTGGATGGGCGGACGAAAATTATTTTTTCATGCATTATGCGCCCTAAAAATGTTAATAAACTGCATCCCAAATTTTCAAAAACAAAGTTTTTCGATTTTTTTTCGAAAATTGATTTTTCAAAAATCAGTCACTGATTTTTTTTTTAAATTTAAATTTTATATGTATATGAATAATATCTTCAAAATGGAATTTCATTTTTTTTTTCTAAAGATGTTTTCAAAATTGTATACCTACATAAAAATTTATTTTTTTAAAAAAACCGCTCCAACGATTTAAAATTTTTTTTTATTTATCAAGGAGCTCAAATGCCATCTTTGGTTTTCCCTCAAAATATAACAACTTAGCATTTTAATAACATTTAATTATGTTATCCAATTTAGTTCTACCTTATTATTATTTTCTCTTTTTAATATTTTTTGTGTACGTCACTTACGACCGAATTCCCCTAGAAAAATATAATTTGCAGTATGTATGTGCTGCAAATTCTATTAGAGTTGGTAATCATCGACCAAAAATATTGCGTCTTAAAAGGTTGTGATAGCATCTAACTGATGAGCTCAGCTATCGTGCCCGGGCGAAACGCATTTTGAACTAAAGAGCATAAAATATTTCAATTTGGCTGAAATCCACAAAGTCACCAAAAACAAAAAAACAAAAATAATATTTACATAGATATTATTTGCGTTTTCTTCTGTTATTTAGTATGTCACTTAATACTACATACAATGTAACACCTCATACATTTATATATACATGTGTGTCTTTAAATATCACTTGAATCTTATGTATGCATTGCACCTTAATTATAAAGTTATATGCATATAACTACTTACCAACCTACTTTTCATTATAGTAAGTACATATTTACATGCCTAGGTCCATCCATGTATCTAGGTACATATTTTTCTCCTAACTTACATAATTAAAATCTGTAACCTAGATTCAAATATACGTTTGTACGCTCTTAAAACTGAGTGTAAATTTACCATGAAATTGTATGTAATTTTTAGTGTAAAAGTAGGCAAGTTGCGTATTTATACACATGACAATAGGCAAAACAAAATTGAACAAATTATGTTGGATATTACAAAAATTTCTTGCAAATTTTCAACCTTTCAATCACCATTGTTCAGTATTAAACTAATAAAGCTTCAACATTACACAAATATTGTTTAAATTCAAACCCCTTATGAAAACTACACTTAAAGTGTTTTGTACTTAAACAACCAATGCTTATATTAACCACCATTTGATCTAAGTTACACATTTTATGTGAACATACGCTATTCGTTTGTGACGATTATTTTTACTTTATTTGAAATTGCACACAAAATGTTTAACATTTACACATTAAATATTTAGAATTAATTCGTGCGTAAAAATACTGCAATTATGGTAGGCAACAAGTTTCCTCGTTTTATGACAGTAAAATTACACGATTTTTTTTAGAGTGTAGGTACCTATGTAAATATTCCTTGAATCATCCATTCGACAATTCATTATACTAAGAATCAAGGTAATCTTAACTACATCGGCTTTAAGACTGCATAGGTTAAAAAGACTACCTACATAACAGCGTCACTCTGTTTAGCTTCACATTAAAGTTGTTAGCTACAAGAGCTAGTTCGAAGGATCCAGTCGTGCATTTTATTTTATTTCGGATTTATTAAAGATCTGTTGTCAATTCGGTGTTGCGAGTGTTCGAAGGCGGGCTTAAGAACTGAAAAGCTTCCTTACACACATTTAATTCACTTTGGATGAAATAGGAGTTCTAAAAAGAGATAAATGAATTATTTCACTTAAATGGATTTTAGGTGACTTTACATTCTCGCAATTCAAAACAATGTTTTTCCTTGGTTTATGATATTCAATTGCAAATCGACTATAATAGCTCTACCCTAAGCATACTTTCTAACAAATATCAAATGCAAGTCGAAACATTACCAACTGTTTAAAAAAGAAACCTATTTTACAGTTCATTATTTTCAGTTTTCAGATTCTTAAGAAAACAGCTTAATATAAATTCTTCATCATGCGGGTACTCCAAATCATCTATAAAAAGAAATAACTTTCACAAAGTAAAGTTATCAAGTGTAAATCTGTCAAAAAGAACTATCTATCTTATACACCACCACATATCTTGAAATAAAAACATCAACAAATTGAAGTGAACAAAAAAAAACGATGAAAAATAAGAGAATTGAAAACAAGCCCTTACCACCATACATATAGATAACTTTTATACACCATCTCCCTCTCTCAATCAAATAAATGTATAGCCGCAAGTCCTTAAGTCATAAACTTACAACATTAAAGAGGATAACTGTTGATGATTTTCTGAAAGCACCGTGTTATGTATTTTTATTTTTTTTTCTCGTATTCTATATTTATTCTACCCCTAAAGATATGAACGTCCAAAATGTTACAACAATCGCTCTAGCTCTTATATTATGGGTTGTTTGGGGAGGGAAAAAGGGGGACGGGTAGTTGACTCTACCCCTGAAAAAAAGGCAATAATCGAACTGACAATAGATGATGAAGAAGAAGAAGAACACAACTTAAATTCACCCCTGCCCAATTGCCGATCTACCGGGTGGCAAAACATAATAACACTTGTTTGGGTGGATTTCACATCACAAACGAATGAGAAAAAAAAAATATTAAAGAAATTCCTAGCAATGGGGATTGGAAAAAAATTGATATCTATATAATCCATTTACGCTACTGATCGAATTTCGGAAACCGTTTATATGGAACTGGCCTCGGTTACTTAATATTTTTTTTTTTTATTTTTATTTTTTTTTTCGAAGGAAGGAACACACAACACAAGAGCCTCGGACAGACACACAACATAGTACTCATCATCACCACCCAAACACCACCCACCAATCAAGGACCATGGTCAGGCCATCATCATCATCATCATCAGCGCTTAGCCCCCAAGATGGAACTCAATTTTCCGAGCCATCATCGTCAAGAGCATGAGGGGGCTCCAGTTCCATCAGATCCCGCACAAACCTTTGTGATGTCCCCGAAGAAGAATATAATGAATTCATGTGTGCGGTTCACATAAACGCATATGTGTGTGCTCCTCCAGCTGTATGGTTGTCCCACTGCCGCCGCGCGCCGCTGCCGCCGATGTAATGGCAGTAAACTATTACGTGCCAAGCCAAAAGAATTCGGACCAAAGCAAAAGGCGAGGGATGGCACTGAAAGAAAAGCCATTTCGATGGGAGTTGGGGGTGCAAAGTGAATCGCACACACTAAGATAACGCTATCAGCAACCTTAATGGATTTCTATATTTTCGATTTTGGTTTGATTGCTCTTCGGGATTAGATTTCGTTTTCACTTAGAGACATATAGAGCATGAGGATACTTCGTTTGAAGATACGACGAATGAAATGAAGATGGCGGCCGGCGGTGTCGATGATGATGTTGGTGGGGGCATCATTACCCATCCCATATACATATATTGCAATAGGTCACCCCCTTATTATTGGCAGCTGGTGCGTTGTGCTTCGAGAAATTTCTCATAAACTATCAGGCTTTAAGATCCCCACTATCTTATGCATATGGAATACGCAATTCCTTGTCCTTTTATATCACCAAACTATATGACTCCTTTTCTTAATAAAACAGCAAAACTTATATGCGGCCCTCCCTTAATAATAAATCTAAAATTGCAGTTGACTTAAGCGGACCCGACCACTTTGAATTGCCAAAACACTCTCCCCTCATAAAAGCAGTCTGTGCGAAGGTCAAAAAAACATGAGGTCAAATGTTACAGTTCGATTCTTTGGGGATTTTTTTTGGTAGCAACGTTGCAAATTTTCCGTTTGATTGCATTTCGTAACATTTTCTTGGGTCACTCTACCACCCATAAATATGAAGCAACACAACGAAAGATTCAATCGTAGATACATTCCACAAAGGTTTGGTTTGTGCGAAGAGGATCTGAACTGAATTGAAAATATTCCCTCAAGGCAAAAATTAATAGCTCCTCTAGTATACGACACGGCTATGTTATACAAAAACCCGAACGAGTTAAATGGTCTGTTTCGCAAAATGATGTTCCGTTTTGAATGATAGTGTTTGTTTCATTTTCTACCAAATACACATACTAAATTACTCGAACCCTTCCCACACCCCACCCCCATCAACAGATAGGCCGTATTTTATGCTAATTTGTGTAGTTGATATAATTGATACGAAAATTCATGTTATGGGTGCTAACTTTGTTTCAAATTTATCAGGACTAAAGGTTAAATATGCAAGGATATTTTCAAATAGAGCGTGTATGAGTATTTGGCTGGTTGATAAGATTGGTAGAGATATTGACCAAACTTGACATTACTATGAAGGAGAACACCAAAAAGTGGAAACCGCTCCTGTCCGCCCTCGAGTCGACAGCCTAATCCTTTGGGTGGATTTGCTTTAAATTTAGTACATTTTATTGTTTGGAAAATGCTCACGCATTTTTTCTTTTTTTTAAGACGAAAAATAACTGTACCTGCCTTTTTTTTTTTTGCAAAACAGGTAAATGTCCTTTTTCTCAAAAACGGCTCCAACGATTTTCATACAAAAAAATTGGTTCATTAATAAGGGAAAAGGAACATTTTGGTAACATTTTTTTAAAAAAAAGGTTATTTTTGGTACCTCTAACACATATTAGCATTTTCTTCGATTTCGATTTTCTGAAAAACGGTTCTTTTGATTTTTTTAAATTTTTATGCAGACGCTCCTAGAAAGTTTAACTACTTTTCTTTTTTGAAAACTCAAACTTTCGAAAACGAATCAATCGATTTTTTAAAACTTTGTATTTGGTAGTTTTTTTGACATTATTTTGAATAATTAAAACAATTATATTCCTAAAGTAAAAAAAACAACGGCAACTCCCATATAAATGTAAAGAAAATTCTCTAAAAAAAATGTATTTCTCGAAAACGGCTAGAAACGGCTTATACAATAAAATGCACGACTAGATCGCACGAACTTCCTCTTATGTTCGATCCCATTGTATGAAATAGATTTTTATTAAAAATCTACATATATTTTCTAAAATCGTTCCTTACTTTATTTTTTATATACACAAAGTTTCTTTAATTTTTTTCTAAAAATAATTGGTATGACAATTTTAAGTATTTAAAACTATAAACTTAAAAACAAAAGATTAAATCGGCTTTACCAAAGAAAAAATAATTCAAAATTCTGAAATAAATACTTAACCTAATGTGAGCTCAAAAATAAAAGTACGCCATTTTATTTCTTGTATATATTTAAATTTATGAGAAAAAAAAATTAAAAATCTGTAGAGGGGTTTTTGAGAAAAAAAGTTTTTTTGAAAAACTTTTTGAAAAAAATTTAAAAAAAAATTAAAAACGCCAATTTATAGGTATTCAGCAAATACATATAACTACAATTTTGGAAAAAAAATTATTGAGCAGTTTTCAAAATATAATTTTTTTCTTAAAATGCGTTTAAAAATACAAAAAAATATTAATAAAAAATATTGGTACGTGGTATAAATTGGACAACCTTAACCCATGTATGTGTGACATTTCGAAAGAATCGCTCAAGGCATTTATGAGATAGTCGAAATAATAAAACGGTCCTGTGGAAACAGTACTTTCGATATTTTTTATTTTTTTTTTCAATCATATAATCGGTCGTACCTATAAAGCTGCACTGATTTTTTAAAAATCAAATGGCAGGTACCCTTATTTTTTTCGCAGACTGACATACAGACGGGCAGAATTTTTAAACCATCTTTTTTCGTCTTCGCTATCATCGTACTGTCATGTTTGATTGTTATCTCAAAACTTTTTTTTTTCGACGAATGCATAACTTTTTTTTTTTTTTTTTTTATAATCTACACGCGCTCAAATGATTATGAATACCCTTTAAATGTTTCACCACAGCGCGGGCGTGGGGGTGAGGTTAAGGAAGAGAAAGAATGATAGGAAAGATGTGTGGCGCGATATTCGGAGACTGTATGTGGTTGTTGTCTCAGATTTTATCTTCAGGGATGGCGGCTGAACTAATGCGGAGAAATTTCCGTGTCTTATTTATCGATGTCCCTTATAATTCGCATTAATTTTTTTTATTCTTTGTCATATTTTATCGGTATACTAGTTTTACTCAATCACATGTTGTTAGTTCTATGCCTAAACAGCATGTAATGAGTAAACCAACAACTCATTGTATGACATTTTATTTTTAGAATTGGTTTTTAATGGAAAAATAAGAAGACATAGACTACGGCAGGGATCGAACCTGTGACCATGAGGTTGACAGGCGAACACACAACTATCGCGCCACGGCCACCCCCTATGCACTAAGTAAAAAAATGTGTGTGTTCTTAAATTAGTACAGTCCACTTTTAAATATTGTATTTTGCGTATGTACATACGTACTTATTAATGCTACTTCCCATAGAACTACTTTTCATATGTTTGCCTTTCTCACTACCAATTGGATGAACCAATTAAAATATTTTTTTTTAAAGCAAATGATCCTTAAAATGCTAATAAAACTGCATACTCAAAATTTCCAAAAATAAAGATTTCGATCTTTAAAAAAATAAATAATATTTCTTTTTTGAAAAATCGATTTTTCAAAAACCAGTCACTGAATTTTTTTGAAATTTGAATTTTATATGTATATTAATAATAGCTTCAAAATGGCGTTTCAATTTTTTTTTTTTTTAATTTTTTCAATTTTTTATAAATAATAAAATATTTTTTTTAAAAAACGGCTCCAACGATTTTTGATTTTTTTTTTCTGATAGATATATTCTTATCTATCCCAGAATTCAAATGGCATCTTTGTGTTTCCTCAAACCATAACAACTAAGCTATATAATACATTTAATTATGTGTATTATACTTATACAATATTAATTTCTATTATATTTATTTTATATTTCATTATTACGAATTTTTGCATACCTACATATTACGAATCACTGAATACGTACATATGCTACTACTTACCTACTAACTTCGTCAGTGTTTAGTTACATTAAAGTTGTTCGCTAAAAGAGCAAGTTTGTACAATTCAGTCGTGGATTTAATTTTTGTTAATTTTACGGACTTATGCAAATAAGGAATACTTGGAACGGCTGACTGGAGTGCTACTGGTTTTTTTTATTAAATTACAGTCTAAGCCTATAGAGAGAAAATAATGGTGACCGGAAATATTGCAGCAAATGAGAAAATCGAATAAGAGAACGGTTTTTTATTAGAAAAATTCTCAGAGTGAACTGTTAGGAATTACCACCTGCTTTTTCGCTAAAATTATGTTCTGATCATTTTCAATACTCTGTTTTGAATCCTATTCATGAGAGATTCAAGTGTGAAGTATGTTCTTGGAGAAAATATACAATTATTCAGCAACTTGCTACTCGCCACTCCCTACTTGCCACTCGCCACTCGCTACTCGCAACTCGCTACTCACTACTTGCCCCTCGCTATTCACTACTTGCCATTCTCTACTTGCCGCTCGCTACTTACCACTCGCCACTCGGTACTCGCTACTCACCCCTCGCCATTCCACACTCGAACCTCGCCATATATTAGAGTATATTTTTTCGTTGATGTAAGAAATTCGTTCACTGAGTATGACCGTTATAGGTCTTCCCAGCTTATTTTCTTCCGGATTTATTAAGTAACTTAACACTCTAATCCTACTTCTATATTTATCTTGTAATTAAGAATGGTTTAGAGAAGACATATTTTGAATTCTCCACTACCTATTTATACATTTTAGGAGCCTTCCTTAATTATCACCTATCATCCAATTTCTATCAAAAAGGACTTCAAACTTTTCCATATCAAACTTACATAAATGAGTATTTTCCTCTTTCTGAAATAAAAGCCATCACTTCAGACAAATAAGCAACCCCTAGTTAATACAGCTTGTTGGCATTCCCTTACCACAAAGAGGCAACTCTTTAATTATTATTGTTTCAATTACATATACACAGACATTTGTGTATATGGGGATTATCTCATCTGGATTAGCCATTCGCTATATAGATGAGATGAGTATGTTGTTGATTTCCATCTACTTCTTAGACTAACAACGAGTGTACAACATTAACAAAGTCCTGAGTAAATGTCCCAAATAAGATTCGAATTGACTTCAAGCTTACACCACACATTAATTAACGTCTAACGGCACGATTATGTCGATCAGTTGCACAAAGAACAATAAGTATACTACAAAAACAAAACAAAAAAACTTCAACCCGCACAACCCTATACCGCAATCTCACACAAACACGCGTACGCGTCTTAGATCCAACATTCAATTATGTCCCTCGATTTAATCCATCGCATCGCTCAGATTAATCGCTGCTTTTTTTATTTTATATCTTCCGAGTGTAGTATGTATGGAGAGCTTGCGAGTGTAATTCACGCCAAAAACCCTTAAGCGGCAGCATAAATCCTCCCCGAATACAAATGTCCTAATTTTACCAAAGAAAAAACCCATTCAGGCCCGCCTCCCATTTATTTTCTGCTATATCACCATTGCCCCTTTAGATTGCGGAGCGGAGAGGGAACGAGACGAAATGAGTAAACTCTATTTGTATCGCAATCAAGATGTGTGCCGAAGCCGATGCCGAGGATATGCAGATATACATGTTGTATACGAATATATCCTCTTTTATCCCAGAGATACCATCGCAAGAACAAGTTCTTAATTTGCCTCTCTGGCATTAGAAAGATGGTATCACGCGTATATAACTTTTGATGATGCCATACATATGTACAAATATACATATGCATATATAGCGAAAAGCAAACGAGAGTTGACAACAAAACGCAAATAAAGGAAGGAAACTGTTTAGATGAAGATGAAGGGAAGCTAGAATTCTTTAACAACAACAACCCCTTGCAATAACTTCTCTTTCTCTCTCTCATCATCAATGTCGGTCGTCCTCGTCAGTGGGTGCCGTTACGTTGCTCGTCGCCGCTTCGTCGTCGTACGTCGTAAGATGCAAACTCTCGAGTATATTATACAACTTAACAGCAATCTTTTGCCATATAACCCTTGACACATTTAATTACCCAACTTAGCTAGCTTGGGATTTGAATTGGAACTATACCCAACCAACCACCCTATAACAAAGTATAGAGATAACCATAACCCACCATCCTCCTTCATTCCTTCATTCGGTACAAGCTTATTCGTCTATTAATTTGCAAATAATTAATTACTCCGAAAGTGTTGGAGCCCTACCAGCTACAAAGAAAACTCAACTTGTTAAAAAAGACTTTGAATTTCACTTTGATATATTAGGAGTCTGAAAAGGCCAAATTCAAGTACCCCAGTTATAAGAGGTTTTATGAATATTCTTGTGCTTAAAATTGCTGAGATTATGCGTATAGTAGAATGTGCACAAAAAAAAATCAAATTTGTCGTTATTTTTTCTTAGAAATGTTGATAGGCACTTAGAAATTGTTTAAAGCGGGTTTCATTAAAAAAAAAAACAGGGCACCAATATTTGGCAACTTTGTTTAATGTTCTTCCAGACTATCTAACTGAGTATTAGCAACATGTCGAATTATTTAAATCGGAAAATAACCCATGGGACTTTAAGATCTATGCAAATATGTGATACGCGATCTAAAGGGGTTTTTACTACCCTTAAAATGATCAAGCATCGTCCGAACGTTTAGAAAGTAGGGTAGGAATGTAGAGGAGATACCTATACACATTAGATTTTAATTTGTGAATATCAAAATGGGTTGGGATAATAGAGCCGGGTAAAGTATTCCACATTCGTGTTGTACGGCTAAGGTTAATGAAAGAATTTCTATGAAGATGGGCTTAAGGGTAAATTGATCAACAGTCATGGAAGCGCGAGTATTACGGTTGAATAGTTTAAGGGAAGGAATGCAACTCGCTATTTCACTAGAACATTGATTACAGAAATAGCGATAAAATAAAGAGAGTCATGACGGTGTTCCAGAGATCCAAATATTTTCATTATAGTTCTATCGCATATCGTTCTAAGAGCTCTATTTTGAATTCTGTCCAAAAGATTCAAATAAATTTTTGGAGCTCCAGTCCAGATTTGAGAGTTATACTTTCGAGCTTCGGGCGAATGAGTGCCGTATAGATTACAGCCAGATCAGAAGGCGAGAAGAATTTCTTGCATCTTCGGAGAAATATCAAACACTTTGCAGCATTTTTTGCCGACATCTGATATGTCACCATTCCACAAGAGGTTTTCTGAGATGCACATACCAAGGACTGAAAGCTGATCGGTATCTTAAATGCAAGTGCCGCTCATGGATAGCGTGTATGTTCTGATTTAAAGAAAAAAGGCAACACAGAGTTTTTGAAGGATTGGGGTCAGAATCCCGCAAACCCAAAATCCAGAAAACCCAAGATCCCGAAAACCCAAAATCCCGTAAATCCAGAATCCCGAAAACTCAGATTCCCGAAAACCCAAAATCCCGAAAACCCAGAATATCGAAAACCCAAAATCCCGAAATCGGAATCCCGCAAAATTTTATAAAATGAAAAATTTGCGCAAATTATAAAATTTTTGTTTCGGGATTCCGATTTCATGATAATGGTATGTATTTAACCACTTGACTATGTTATTTTACTTTTACTAATTTTCGAGATTTTGGGCTTTCTGGATTTTGAGTTTTCGGGGTTTGGGTTTTCGGGATTCTGGGTTTTCGGGATTCTAGGTTTTCGGGATTCGTAATTTCGGGATTATGTCCGTCTCCCGTTTTTGAAGCATTAACTTATACTCGATTTCTTATTCCCCATTGGACAATGCTGTCGAGATCAGATTTTAATAAGCTTATCATACGCTACTGTTGCATTTCCACATCCGAAGAATAAGGAGGCGAATCTGAAAGCGAATTGAAAAGCTGAGACTACTATCGTAAGCAAAATAATTTAGTGGACTAGATATTACGCAGATAAGATATCATTAATGAAAATGAGAAACAGTGTTGGAGACAGAACAGAACCCTGTGGCACACCAGCATTTATTTTATGAATATCAGACTTGAAACCGTCCAAAGTGCAATACTACTTGTATTGTGCGGTCCGAAAGGTAATTTCTAATCCAACGAAGAAGAGATTCATCGATACCAAATGCACGCATTTTCGATAAGAGAGCTTGATGCCAAACTCTATCAAATGGTTATGAAATATTAGGTGCAATAAACTTACTTTCTCGAAAACAATGTAAAGATTTGTGCCACCCACTGTTCGGTGAGATATATCAAAATACACATATTGCTTCGAAAGCAATATTTCCGGCCATTAAGGAGCTTTCGTTCTTCAAGATATTTCTTGAGCTGATGATTAATCAGCGTTTCCATGACTTTTTCATAAAATATGACAAAATGGATGTCATTAAAGACGAGTGTTGGACTAAATTGAGTTTCGAATATTTTTTTACAAATTGGCAAACGTTTTTACTAACTTTGTGAGAAAAATTTGTTGGCTTCAAACATTTGGTTGTCTGATTGTGAACAATGTACGTCTTTCTAACTTGTTGAAACTTATTTTGGTTTTCCGCAGTGGGGTTGGCTTCTTAATTTCGGAAACTAACGTCTCTAAACATAATTACCTTTTTACATCTCGAAGGCAATTTCTTTCGGCTTGAACAATTTTAGTTTTGGTTCCAAAACTATGTTTATGAACACACTTTTTCTGGATAAGATATACTCTTGGGGAACTTGTCACTCGCTTGGTGGATCCAGAGTCCCGCGAAAATTATAAATATTTGTATTAAGGCGAATGAGGTTGCGAATTAATCCTTAGACCTTCGGTGTGACTTCCTAAACGGCTGAAGCGATGTTCTTCCAATTTGGTACATCTGGAACCAAACAATTGGCCAACGGTCAGTTGGGCAGAGAGAGGAATCCAGACAACAAAAATGGTGCGCAAGAGATTTATTGAGTACAATGCCAGAGATGAAATCATTTTTTGAAAATTGCACAATACACCACGTTCTTATATCTCATGTAAATTAAGTCCATCACTGGAAGTTTATTGTATTTATTTTTCAAAATAAATGAGTTGAACAAAGAAATTTGAAGAGAGCTGCGCAGTAGAGTAGAATGACCAAGTGAATTGGTTCAAGCTGTATTTAATTGTTTTAGATGATTGTCTCAAATCGATATTTGAATCGTTTTTTTAGCCGTAAAAATAACGGTAGTTGTAACTAATTTTTCTACCATCTTAATTATCTCCAAAATGGCTCTAACGATTTTGATAAAAAAAAACATATGTGCACTACTACTCTTAATTTTGTAAAAAAGATTTGTTTACATATTTTGTTATCAATTGGTATCTACTTGCCTTCTACTTCGGACGTCCTCCGAATTTTAAATAATAATAATACTGCTTTCAATAATTTCAAAAATATGTTTTTTGAATTTTTGAAAATATTTCGAAAACGGATGGAGAATTTTTTTTTGAAATTATGTTCTTAAGTTTGAATTTTTTCGTCTACGTATAACTCATTTTTATTTTCGATACATGTAAGGGCAAGTTTTGCATTTGAACAAAAAAATTACTCGATATTTTAATGAAACTTGACATTACGATAATAGAGAACACGAAAAAATACATAAAGAACACTTTTTCGACTATTTTGGATTTTTTTTACGAAATTTTTAGCAAACTTCTCCAAACGGTGAATGGCCCATGTTTTAGTGTCTTGCATTGCATTGACTGCCTCGGTATTTGCATGTAAAATTATTTAAAAAAATCGGTCAATTCATTAACGATTTATTTCAGAATAACTCAACTATTAAAGCAATTTTCTCTTAAAATTTAGTTCGAAATTTTTTTCAGGCAATAACTTGAATTGCAATACAATTTAAATTATGTTACAAATTAAATATTCGAAGCTTAAGCAAAATCGTAAAAGTCGTTTTCAAGAAACTTTATAAAAATTTAAAATACTCTTCGATGACGTAGTTAAACAAATTCTGCACCAAATTTCAAGAGAATGTATGTGGCCTCTAGCTCGATCCTAATCTGGACGCTTTAATGAACAGTTATATAATGTAGAAAACACAAGCCGAGACGACTTACGTGATAGACGGGAAATGCGAATCCCATTTTTTAGAAACCTTCATGACCGTAATTATTTGCAATTTTTCTATATTTGAATTTAAGAATTTTAAACATTTAATGTTTTCCAGTGATTACGGTCGTCTAAGCCCCAAATGAAATATAATGGTTTTCCGAAAGAAGCGGACGAAAAATGATTCATTCTTTGAGCTTACCGAGCGAATGCGTAAATTATTGAAAAAAGAAACCTTCAAGAGCTTTTACCAAAAACATTTGAATTGCCTTTTTATCTATGGCGCGGGTATTATGTCATTATCCGAAGGAATAAACCCTACTGGAGGGATTAAAGCTATATAACCAAAACAAAGATAATTTTAAAAGAGGACCTCCTTCCGCAGCGAAGCCAGTTCTATCTTTGGCAATTTATCTTTAACACGCACGCTATGGCAACTAGTGCGGCATTAGCGGTTGAATATTGGGCAACATTTATAGCCCACGCAGAAAATGAATTTCTCAAGGATTCACATATGAGTATGTGTCTGTGTGTGTATGTGTAAGTCAATTTATATTCCTTAAAATATCCAAGTAGGTAAGGTATATACAACTTGGCTAAAATTACGAGTGCAATTTCTGCTGCAACTGCGGAAATAGGTCCTAGATTTTGCACCTGATGGGCGCAACCACTCGCACTCGATTCAATAATTTATTATCCTGTACAAAATTAATTTCATATCTTGTCTTGTAGTGTGTGCTGCATCTAGATATTTTGCAGCAGTTGTAGATCCTTCTGATGCAAATTAGTATACACCCCTTGCAATGACCTCACAGCTCACACATGGTATATTTCATAGCGATAGCAAAGCGAATTGGAATCGGATTTGGCGAGGATATATTCGATTGTGCGTAGCTAGGCGCGTGACGTGTAAGTGTTTCCTCTCTGCCTGCCTATGGACTCCGTTTGAAGACTGTGCCACAGAGTGAAGGTGCTCCGGGGCGTGTTCCGTATATAATCACTCTTAAGCAGACTGGCAGGTGGTTATCAGTGGGCACTGATGGTCTATGGTCAGTTGTGCTAAACGCGGAAAATCACTGAGGAAAGCCCACATTTGGCACGCACCTTCAGCGGCGCATTTATAATTACTGCTCCAACAAGCTTTATATTTTGTCTGATTTGTGCGAGTGCCGAGTGCGGCGGGGATGTATGATGGCCGATGGCTGATGGGTGAGGTTATGTTGGTGGTGATTCAGTGATTCAGCAAGAAGAAGCCTTCCTGCCAACTAAAACATTCATCCAACTGAAAGTAATTACTAGGTCAAGCCAAGGGGCGGGCTATAGTTAGTTTGTGGTGCGATTTTGATTCTATCAAATCGAAATTTATTTCGTTTTCTTTTTATCAATGGAACTTACCAAAGCCTTCAGAATTATTTAAAGGTCTAAATTAACTTTCCATTGGACATAGAACTCGAACTTTTCCCCCTTTATAAATAAGGTCTATACCTATACAGCTGTACCTATCTATATATTTATGGGAATAAGACGTTCCTTTGGTTTATTCGGTTCGGTGAGTGCTAATAGGCATGAAGGCTCTTAATGTGGGTGGAATTTCTAAACACACACACATACTCACGTATATACAGAGACTGAGATTGGATTTGGAATTAATTATGTGGCATTCATTGAGCTGAGTCACCAGGTCCAGTCATATTGCAAGTCATAAATATACCCTTAAGGAGTAAGATTATAAAGCATATACCACAAGAAAACTGCATACAAATCTTATAATAGTAGAGTTGCGGTGGAGACTTCATAGATTGTACGTAGTGCCAAGTTCTGCTCATTTAACTAAATGATGTTAGATATTATGTCCATGTGATTATTGAGCTTATACAATCATATTCAAATCGATGATAAATGGCTAATGAATATGGTTCATGGTTTATTACAGTGCGGCTACACTAAAACCTGTACAAAGACAAGAGAAAATATTGACAAATTTTAACGTTAATATATTTTTTAAAAGCTAACCAAATGCACTAATGAAATATATATAATGGTAAAATTTGGTGACATTTTGACTCTTGTAAGCGTAAAGATATCCACTGGCATCAACGGGCTTTTAAATTGTTCACACTATCGCGAGTGTACTGTAAAGTTTAGGGTCTTTGATTCCTGGAGGAAGTTTCAAATGTAGGTGTATATTATTAAAAAATTGACAAAAGTTAACTGCCTTTTGGAGTTTCATGCGCTTCAGATTTTATGCGTTTTTAATTACTCTCATAAAAACTTAAAAGCTTGAAATACGATTCCAGGTGAAGCTTTTATTTCTGGGACTGACATACTATAACTGCAGTTGGTTTGGATTTTGCCAACTCCTTTTATATGTTTTTACAACGAAAGCTTTAAAAAGCTTTTTTAGAAAGCTTTCTTAGGGGAAAAAGGTTTTCTTTCCCGTTTAAGAGATTTTTTTTTGGACTGACTACCTTAAAATGTTTACACACAGTGCGAGCGGTTAGTTAGAATGAATAGGATGAAAGGAAAGAATTTTTGTTAGCACAGTGGATTTGAGAATTAGATGCTTACTATCTCATTATAACCCACGGGTGGCATCCAATTTAAATTGGAGGTATAGAAAATTAAAATGCTGCCTCGCCTGGGGATCGAACCTACAAGTCCGAATTAGCAGTCAAGTACTATACCCATTGCGTCATTGCCACCGGCAAAGAGATGTTCTATTCTATTATTCTGTAGTGTAGAGCAGATCGAGTTGGAGCTAAGAATACCGAAGAATTATACGTCCGCAAACTGCTTACAGCCGAAGATAGAATAAATCGCCATCACTTAGATGATACATAAGCGCCTTTAATTGAGTATAACCATAAACGAAGGTAAATCGAAATTTTAATATTCTGTCAGTTCCCCAATATCATTTATGTATGAAGAAATCATATAGAATACCAGTCTTGTTAAATGCCATTCGTAAGGGCAGAGAAAGGAAGGGGACATAGCAAAAGTATACCCATACCCTGAAGTATTGTAACTCTTATAATGGTATAACATATGAAATCTCTGGCTGATCATGGTCGACCCTTTTAGAGGCTCCTATAAAGTTTAACAGGCTATCGCCTCATATATTCGATAGCTCTTTCAAATCATTGAAGCAATAGATGTTCAAAGAATGTGTTATTCCTTATTATGACAGGGTACTGGAGAGGGAGACTGACACAGGAAATGAGAGGTACATAATTATCTCCGTGTGCGTCTTCGTTGTTGCAACCTCTGCAAGAATAGGTAGTTATTGAGACCGAAATTCATTTTATGTTCTCTCAGCAGATTGTGTCCGGTAATTAAGCTTAAAATATTTTGAAGGGTATTTTTGTGTAAGACGGTAAATCTTTTCCGTTCTTTTCTTATCAAAATTGGTTGTGTAGCACAGGTGCCGACTAAGTTCCACTTTTCATTGGTTTCAAAAAGAATCTTCTTTCCAATGTTCAGCTTGGTAACACAGAGTGAGATTTTAATTGACTGATAGTCTATCTGGATAGAGCCAAGTGTGAAACCCTTTATCGCGAGCTCATCAGTTCTGTCATTGACTGGTATATCACTGCGATCCGGTACCCAGCAGAGTCTTATGATATTCTCTACATGCGAAAAACACTGACTTGATAACTGTTCAGAAATCGCTCTTATTACCGCTTGTCACTGGCAGCTTCCCATAATTCCCTCTGAACCCCCCCTAGTAACTCTTACTAAAAGCAACTTTTACCTTAGGTAACACACTTAAAATTTTAATCCGGAAATAGTCTAAGCTACAGTTCGAATTATGTTCAAATAGAACTCTCCTTTTTTAGCAAGGACTGTTTCTTGGGGTAATTGCATCAAAGATTCCAACACTTCCTTGTTCAGTATTTTTCGATTTAATTTGAATCTCAAAACTCTTCTTCAAATTTAATACTCAATACAAAATAACAAAGAACAATATAACTAAAAATAAAGTTGAGCCCCCATGTACAGCTTCCATAGAGTCTTTAAACTCCACAATGAACTTCAAAACCAAATCAATGGACATTTTTTGTTTAATGTCTTACTTACCTTTCAAAAAGTATAAAAACTGTCGTCGATGCTTCATAGTCATGTCATTCAGTTGTATATACATATCTTTTTCTGTCACCGCAAAATTAAAAAAAAAATAAAAACAAATTTGAACAACCCCCTCACAACCATATCATCAACAATAGAATTTTTTGTCTTTTTCTTGAAGAAAGGTAATCAATTGTAAATTAAAGTTTTCTCTTTCAAAGACACTCAACAGCAGCACCGCCATCACATTTTAACAAAACCCATACCTTGACCAACAAGCCAACCAACCTCCTCTGAGACAGGAAATGGCCATTGTTTTTTTTTGTTTTTTTCTGTAAGAAAAAGTGGTGATGGTGGTCAATAAAAGAATTTAGAACTTCACTTACTGTCCGCTTGGTGTTGGTGGTTGTACAGGTAACCCAAAAATGAGTATAAGATAGCCCATAGGGCAAAATGACTATCTAAAGTTCGATTGTTCATTTTCAGATGACATTCGTCAATCAACTCATTTCTTTCTTCATGTTTTTTTTTTTTTTCGATTTTTGTTTTTTTCGTCCTACCAATTTTATTTATCGCTGATGTTGAAAATGAGAGCCATTGCCGATGTGATTACTGTCATTGGTGTCGTCGTTGTCCTCGATGTCATGTCGGCGTTCGTTCACGTGAAATGGCCAATTTCAAACGTGTATTTACTCCCAACACCCTCTCTAGACCAACTTGCAATCCAATTGTTACTTTGAAATTGAAAATTTACCTCTCTGGATGGGTGATCATCCTTATTTCTGGTCGTTTGGCGGGCGACACGGCAATCGGGACACTTGGTAGAGGAAGTGTTTACGAGTTTTTTTTTTGTTTTCATCCAATTCATTCGATTTCATAATTATATAGAATGTTTTGTTGCTGTTGTTTGCCTCCCGGCATGTAATTTAGGTTTTTTTTAATTAAATTGTTCTGCGATTGACATCTATGAAATTGTATTTACGGGGCAATATCGTTGTCCTTTATAATATAGGTAAGGAAATAATTTCATTTATTTTACTGCAATCGAAATAAGATAACTAGAATTGCAATTGTTGGTGTTGTTGTGAAAAGATACAAAATCATTTTAAGTTAGAACTAGATTTAAGTCCAAGATAAAAAATATTATGTTCTTTTGTACAAGTAAGCCGCAAATTTGGTGGTGGCCGTGGTGCGATAATTGTGTGTTCGCCTGTCAACCTCATGGTCACAGGTTCGATCACTGCCGTAGTCTATGTCATATTATTTTTCCATTAAAAAACCAATTCTAAAATAAATGTCATACGAGTTGCTGGCTCACTCATTACATGCTGTTTAGGCATAGAACAAACAACATGTGATTGAGTAAAACTAGTAACCAATGAATATGTAAGACAACGAATGAAAAAAAAACAATGCGAATTATAAGGGACATAGATAAATAAGATACGGAAATTTCTCCGCATTAGTTTAGCCGCCATCCCTGGAGATAAAATCTGAGACAACAACCACCCGCGCCACACATCTTTCCTATCCTTCTTTCTCTTCCTAACCTAACGCCCGCGCTGTGTTGAAATATTTAAAGGGTAGTATAATCCCTTGAGCGCGTGTAGATTATAAAAAAAAAAAAAAAAAAAATTCACAAGTGAAGCGGACGAAATTTTAGAATTATTCTTTCGAAAAAAGAAAAATGATTTTTACCCTGTTGCCAAATTTATGTGCTCGCTATTTTTTTGGCAAATGCTATTTGCAACGCCAAAAAATTTAGACACAATAGGTATGTGCAAATGCAAGGAGCTAGTGCTGATAAACGTAAAAACAAAATCTTGTTGGGGTTAGACTTGTGACATTTAATCGAGTATCGAATGAAATTATAATTGTTTCGTTGTTACTCCCGATGACTTGCATGAATCAAGAAGTGTTTGTTCGTAGAGTTATTGGTTCTGTCACTGGCAACGTTCACTCATTTAATAGATGAGCCTTATCTCAGATACCAAACTATACTTATATATTTTTGAACGATTCGACTATATAGGTTACCTGAAAGCAGTAAAAAATATATTACTCTTTTATTTGTGGAAATATTTTGTAAAATATTATTAATATTAGTGCAGGTACTCATGTAATGGGTGTTTTTTTTAAGACGTATAGTTTTCAAGAAGAAATAAAACGCATATAATTTAATGTTATCACCAAGAATTTTGCTTTATTATAAAGATAAGGGCTTGTGATTATGTTTTAAAAATGATTTCAAGGAAGTGGCCGCCTCGGCTGACTCAAATAAATTCTAGCCGAGATGCCCAATTTTCGACCACTTTTGCAGCAATTGGGCTGTATTGCAGCAATAACGCGCCGAATATTCTCTTCTAAAGCGTCAATCGTCTCAGACTTATATGGGTATACAAGTGACTTCACACAACCACACAAAAAATAGTCCAGTGCTGTTAAGTCGCACGATCTTGGAGCCCACGCCACAGGCGCACGACGCGAGATAATGCGCTCAATTAATTGATTGTTTCGTTTGTTCTATGGCATGTAATGCCGTCTTGTTGAAACCAAATATCGTCCACATCAATATCCTCCAATTCAGGTACGAAAAAGTCATTAAACATGGCTCTAAAGCGTTCCCCATTGACTGTAATATTATGGCCAGCTTCATTTTTGACGAAATATGTTCCAATGATTCCCTCTGCCCATAGAGCACACCAAGCAGTGACTTTTTGAAGATGTTAAGGCCTCTTAACAATGGCATGTAGATCATAATCACTGCAAATACGACAATTTTGCTTTGCATTTAACCAAAAGTGAGATTCATCGCTGAACAAAATTTTCTTTTGATGCATAGCGCGATCCGAACGATTATTTTGGTAATAAATTTGCACGATTTGCAAACGTTGTTCAGGAGTAAGTCTATGCATTGTGAAATGACAAACCAAATTGAGCACAAATCAAGTGACAGCTGTCAAAAAGGCCAACTCCGAAAAAAGTATTGCCAGATTGAAAATCACACGTCTTAAGAAAACACCCATTATTTTTACTTAATGTAATGTAATCTTACAAATATGGGTATTAGTTTAAATACATCATTTGGATTGAATTTAGTGAACATTTTACTGTCTTAAAATTTTTTGTTTATGTGTTCTTTGCCTACAGGCCGCCTCCACTAGCCATGAACAATGGCAGTACTATGAACATCAATATGCGATGAAAAAATCCAATACAGTTCAAAAAATCAATGTCCATGCAGCGACATGTCGAGAAAATCTACGCCAGAAATTGACGTTTCATGTAATCTAGCCACGTGTTTATTTTTACTCGCGATTATAGGGACTATAAGACAAGTTTTGTACATATTCATACAGTGGGTCCCCCAATTCCGTCTGTCTGTCTGTATGTCTGTCCTGTTGTCTACAGCCTAAAGGGTTAGATAGATTTGCTTCAAACTTGGTACATATTGTTTTTCCAGTAATATGCCCACGAGTTTTTTTCGTTTTTTTTTAAGACGACAAATAACAGTAGCTCATATAAATTTTTTTTGGCCAAAAATAAAAATCTTATTTTTCTCAAAAACGGCGCCAACTATTTTTATAAAAAAAAATCGGTTCATTAATGAAGGGAAAGGTTACCTTTTGATATTTTTTTTTTTTTGTAAAAAAATTGTTATTTTTGGTACCTCTAGTAGAACCATTTTTTTGGTTTTCGATATTCTCGGAAACGGTTAATTTGATTTTTTTGAAATATCTTACGCAGAATCTCCTTGAAAGTCTAAACACTATTGTATACCAAAATTTTTCAATTTTTTTTTTAAATTGATTTTTTTTTTCAAAACTGAAAATTTCGAAAGCGACTCAATAGATTTTTTCGAAACTTCGTATTTGGTGTTTTTTCACATTATATTGAATAGTTAAAAAACCTATTTTTCTAAACTAAAAACCAACGGTACCTACCATACAAATGTTAAAAAAATTAAAATTAAGAAAAAAATGTATCTCTTGAAAACGGCTCCAAGAATTTTTATAAAAAAAAATTGTGTGTTCTTAAATTAGTACATTTCAATTTTAAGTATAAAAATATTTTTTTTGCATTCTTATTAACGGTACTTCCCATAGAACCACTTTTCATATTTTCGAATTTCTCAATATTGGATGAACGGATTAAAATAATTTTTTTATACAAATGCTCCCTAAAATTGTTAATAAAACTGCATACTCATGCATTTTCAAAAAAAAAAAGGTTTTTCGATTTTTAAAAAAAATAATTTTTTTTCTTAAATCGATTTTTCAGAAATCAGTCACTATTTTTTTTTAATTTGAATTTTATATGTATATTAATAATATCTTCAAAATGGCGTTTCAAATTTTATACATACAAAATTAATTTATTAAAAAACCGCTCCAACGCTTTTTGATTTTGTTTGATATCCAAGAATTAAAATTGCATCTTTTTTTCCCTCAAACTACTAAGCAATATAAGAACATTTAATTATAAGTGTTATCCATTTATTTCTACGTTATTGTTATTCCCTTTTTACGAATTTTTGCTTACGTCACTGAATACTAAATACAGTGTAGGCCCTCATACATATGTGTCTTTAAAAATCATATGCATCTTATGTATGCATATTGCACCTAAATTATGAAGTGGTATGTATACCGTCTACATCCTTCATTTTCATTATTTATGTACATGTTAGCATGCTTAAGTTCCATCATTATGTATATATATATAGATACGTTGTACTCTCCTAACTTACATAATTAAAATCCATAACTTAGATTGTAACTATTCCTTGAATCATCCATACGACAGTTCATTAAACTAAGAATTAAGGTAATCTTACCCACATAGGCTTTAAACCTGCATAGGATAACTACACCTACGACCTAACTAACTAAACCTCAATGGTTAGCTACATTAAAATTGTTAGAAGTCTGTACGATGCAGTCGTGCATTTTATTTGTAGTGGCTTTTGATTTTTATCAGATGCATTAAAATACTCTTTAAAATTTGTCAAAGTCTCAATAAAAAATGTGAAATGTGATGGAAAAAATTGAAGTAGTGGTGAAGAGAAAATGAACAATATGACATGAAACTGCCCACTGAGCAAAAATGCACTGCTTCTTGATTGGACGTTGGACATCGGTATGAAGTCGGCAAGTTAGATATGTATGTATCATGTTACCCAAAATTTTTTTGTGGCTGTATGACATTTAAGTGTTCGAAACTATAATTGAACTTACTCATACTCATTTCACTAAAATTACGTTTCTTTTTTCAGTATTTATTTGTTGCAATGTGAAGTTTAGAATTATTCTTATCAAGACACGCCTATTTAATCGAATTACGAGATTCGTATCAAAATTGTATGATGTTATATGTTGATCTTTTGGTATAATGTCATATTTGATGGTGGTAACTTTTCGAAACTATAAAAACGTATTATTGTGGTACTTAAACTAACAAAATCTATTTATAAATGGAGTCACTAAAAAAGGCTTTCTGCCCACATTTTATACAACTCATTCTTAATTAACTCCTCTACTCCATAAGTCGATCTTTCAACCGCATATAAACGAAGTTTACGAAATATTTAATTGTTAAATGATGAATGCTTACATTTGTGCAAGCACTCTACGAACATACCCCTCTGTTTGAATTACATCTAATTTATTGACTACCTAATTATTTGACAAATGTTCAGTGATAGCAACTTAAAATATAAAAATCAGGCTGTGGGGGATTCGCTTTTCTTTTTAAAGATAACTTAACTAGAGCGTCGTGAAACACACTGTTGAACTGTTCAGCAAGGTCATTGTTAACTTGCAAGGCCTGAAAACTTTAAAGTAGAAAAAGTGCAACAAAATTCTTGAACCTTACTGGTAGCTCTTGTCAAAGGCTTAAAAATTTCTTTTTCGCTTTTTAACAGTTTGTTTCTTTTTCTCTTAATTAACTGGAGAGACAAATGGTAGCAGGCTTTTTGTAGTTGGCCACTTTGAAACAGAGAAGGTAACCCGAATTAATATACTGACCGAAGCATATAGAGAATAATAAACGTTTTCAAGCAGTATTTCCCGCAGCTATTAAATGGCAATTAAATAGCTAGATAGGAAAGTTAAGAAAATAGTGTCGATTTTTGAAAGAAAACGTGTCGCTTTGCCATGTCAATGTCATTTCTCTGCGCAACTCTCGAACTATTTCTAATAAAGTTTCGGCAACGATCTGAAACAGATAGTGCTTTTAATTATTTAAGTGTAGGTCGCTCCCAATATGCAATTTAATATTGCTTTACGGCCGCGATATAAAAGAAGTTACTGATGGTTTTGACGTTAACAAGGAAATGCTGATGAAGTGGTTACCACCTAGAGGAAAATGTCACTATTGATTGCAGCAATTTCAAAATAGTCAGAGAATTACTAACTCATATGTCAAGTGGGTTTTACCAATTTTTAACAACGCCACAAAAAATATGGAGCAGTTCAGCTATATTAACTCATAGCTCTTTATCAATTTTGCAAAATCACTCATCAATTGATCATCAAATTTCCTTCACTTCAAGAGATCGCCAACCAGGCAGTTAAGTGATGAGAAGACCATTTACACAAACCATCATTCAGTTCCTTAATAAGAATAATAAAATCAATTACCGCTTAAACTTCGAAGCCTCTCCAATTCCAAGAGCTTAAGTTTTCAATATAAAATTGAATTGGAAGTCAAAGTTTTTTGCAAAATGAAAAAAATAATAATATTTGAAATTTATTTAAAATTCATCCATGTAAAACTCCAACAAACAACCAGTTTAACTGAAACCCTATAAATTCACCACACCACCGCCATAACGTTCATCGTCGTCCATCTACTTCGTCTCCGGCACACTTTGCAACCACACAAAAGATTTAACACAAATTCCCAAAAAGGCTCCCTCTGTTATTGGTTAAAGCACAAAACAGGACAATTTTCATCTTAACGAAAATTAGAAAAGGACCTTAACTGGATGATATAAAAAAAAAAAATAACGTAAACAACACAACTCAACGGGGAGGAAGAGAACAAAAAAAAATATCACATAGCGAAAAAGGATATAAATACATTCTCAGGCTGAATTGAAATTATCCGCACGGATTTCCATGAAAAATAATATTCTATTGCTATCCGCATCAGCCTGCCGTAAACCAGTAGATACCAGTAAAAAAAATCACCGTAAAAAGAAATCCTGACAGTCCCAAAAAAAATATACGAGAATATGAAGATATCACAAATAAAAAAAAAACCTCGTGTTTAAACTATGGTACCTAGTATTCGAGTACGAGCTCGTATGAGTCGTTTCCATTTGCACAAGCCTCTACTTTACTATATAGATATACTTTAACGCCATGCCGACAGCGACAACGGCCGACGACCGACGACCCCCAATTGTGTTTATGCCCAAATATCTTTTATCGGCTCAATAAAGAACTAAAAGGGGCGCACAAAAATGATACATTTCCAAAATCCGTATAGAGAATCTCTCTTCGACTGTGCCACTTTGACGCTTTAACTAGTGGTGGGTACCCCCTTCTAAACAACCAAAAGATATATGCCAAAGTTAGATGTTGTTGTTGTCACTCGTAAAAGAATTGCAGAGCAGGATTACCACTATCGGAGCTCACATGACAATGAGCCAGTGCCTGTGACTGTACGAGACAATGGCGGGGGGAAGAATGAGTTGAGTAAATGCTGGAGAAGAGACAAGGACGAATAACGGGAATAAATAAATGAATAAATAGAGCAATTCGGTAAATGCCGTAATATTTCTTCACATATCATAAGTTTTTATGGTCTTATTTAAATTTTGCTCCTATCGCTCTCTCATTGCCATTGCCAGCCTATTGCCTCTGATGATACTTTCTCTTACCCCTTATTCCTGCCTATGGCCTGGCCTAAAAGTTCCGGCAATCATGCTATTAAACAGACTTGGGGGTGTTTTGCTATCCAAACTATGCCTCTATAGACAACACAAAAAACACTGAAATTGGGATTTACTGTCAATGGTGCACCCTCTCATCTAAAATCAGCTCCTGCAGGATTGAGGCAGCTCATTTGGGGTCGGGGTTCAAGTGTTTGTCTCCGATATCCTTGCGGGAGTTTATGCGTTTTAGCTCGGGCGGCAAACTTAAGTCCAAATTGTATCTGTATCTGCTTTGCAGATATATTGTGCGTGTGAGTGAAAAAGGGGTTTATAGGCGATTGAGCCTTTTTGTTCAATCTCTACATGCTCGTACATATCTGCTTATAAGAGTGCGCTGGGGGTTGGGGTGATATCGTCAACAGGGAATCAGGTCGCGAAGAAAATGGATAAACGCAAATGTGTTCCCATATTTTGTTGTTGTTTTGCCATATTGACACCCATCGGCATTGTTGTATGGATGTGCGCTTAAGGCGCAATATATTATTATATCCTAGCTCCTTTCTTCGATTGCCTTTTGGGTATAGGTACCTACATATTATATTATATAAGAATCGTCTCCTCTTCTATTCAAATTGACAATCTACTTGAGAGCGCGTTATCAGTGCGTCTCATAACACGCCTAAGTATGGCAATCGACAATATTGGGGGCAAGGTGCTACTATAGTAGGAAGCTTGCTAGCCTTTGACGAAAGGGGTTTGTGAAGTTTCGAATTCGAGGGTGCGAGTCAAGAGGGAACCCTCGGGATTATATATTTAAGTGGTATAAAGTGATGTTTGGCAATTCGGAAAATTCAACTATACTTAAGTAGGTTTTATAGTATCTACGAATATAGAGAACGAAAACAAACACTTGAAGCGCTAGATAAACGCCTTACGGTGGAAAGTAAATAATTACCTTCAGAAGCAAAAACAAAAACTGTTTTGTTTATTTTCATTGAATGTACTTAATGGAGAATAGAAGTTATTGGGAATGAATTGTTGGGCAAACGGAAATTGCGGCATGCAGATGTTCAGATGTTGTGTGCACAGGCATGCAAATTTAAATTGCTTCATACTTATAGTGAAATATTATTTAGGTCGACATTGACAGTAAGTATTTGACAAGAAGACGTATGATTTTAAAGAGATTAAATGCAGCTTGAACGAACGTTAAATAATTGGCGTAGGGCACAATCCCGAAATAAAAAAATTAGTAAGATTAAAATCTCGAATGATCGATCGACGAAAACATAGTTTTTGTTTGAATAGTTGAATTTACACTGTAGATACCTCTTATCGCTTGACAAACATGGTTTCATCAAATGCAGGTCTTCAACTACTAACTTAAATTTGTTGAATTTGAGTCCATTACACTCTTAACTATACTTTTCAAATTGTCCAATATAAGCCTTGGGACCTGTTTTGTTAAAATAAATTTCTTTTAGCTGTAAATACCGTTATTACATATACTTCTTTCAGATCTGCCAACACTTGTCTATTTTTATCAACCTCCGGTGTCCCTCAAGGCAACCACATAGGACCAATTCTTTTCATTCATGTTATTAACGAATTTTAAATTTCTAGACGAATATGAAATATATTATAGTCTAGTCGACTACACCCCGTTGGTACCGCTAACTTAAGACCATTTCTTCTACTCACAAGTTTTTTTTTAGGTCCAGGGTCTTTAAAATAGCTCTGACCTTTTCATATTTTATAACAAAAAGTAAGTCTTGCAGCACATCAATAATAATGGTTATATATAGAATTTATTTCAAACGCTTGATTGAGTCTTCAAGGCAATAAAGCGGGTTTTTACTTGCACTATATATAGGTGCTATATGACCAGGTTTGGATTCGTAAGAAAATCAAACTCTAATCCTTATAAGACTTGACATAACCTTGACAGCGAATACGGAAACAGTGAGTCTCACAATTATGTCTGTCTGTCAGGAAACGGTTTAGTTGATTTCTTTCATAGAAAAGCTTCTAAAAAGTTGTATAAGCCAAAATTTACCAAAAAAAAAACAAAAAATATTTCAAAAGCTTTTTAATAGATAAATTTGAAACTCTGTGTTTAATGTTTTTTTTGACATTTTCTACAATACTCAACAAAAAAACATTTTTCTAAAACAAAAACAACGGCACTATCTTTACAAATGTTTAAAAAAAAAGCAGTTTACAATGAAAAATTTTCTCAAAAACAGCT
This sequence comes from Philhelius pedissequus, assembly GCA_910595825.1. NCBI lineage: Eukaryota > Metazoa > Arthropoda > Insecta > Diptera > Syrphidae > Philhelius > Philhelius pedissequus. Next base: position 159,562,527 of record OU343162.1, on the reverse strand, counting down.
CCGAGAATCTTGATTAAACGAAATGTAGCTATGTGTTTAAGCTATTCAGTGGCTTTTAAAAACTAAAATATTTTATTTTGCGTTGTTATTAACAGTACTTCTCATTGAACCACTTTTCATATTTTTGATTTTGATCTCACCGTTTGGATGAACCGATTAAAATTATATTTTTACTTGCGATTATAGGTACTATAAGGCAAGTTATGCATTCGTAAAAAAAAAAATTCTAACAATCAAACATGACATTACGGTCATAGAGAAGCCTAAAACTGTGATCGCCAAAAAATCCTGTCTGTCCGTCTGTATGTATAACAAACAATGGTGTTCTTCGTTTTTTTCGAAAAACCGATCGAAGTGATGGTTTTGGCAGTTTTTATAAGTTTAAAAAACGATGTTTTCTCAGCTATACACAATATCTATATTATTACCCCCCTCATTTACATAACTAAAATCCATTTAAATATACATTTGTATGTAGGTACCTATGTTACTATTCCTTGAATCATGCATTCGATAATTCATTATACTAAGAATCAAGGTAATCTTACTTACATCGGCTTTAAATATAGGATAACTATAGGCTAGCTACCTACCAACAGCGTCAGTGAATAACACTAAAGTTGTTAGCTACAAGAGTAAGTTTCTACGATCCAGTCGTGCATTTTATTTACAGATGCTTAGCTCAAAGGTAGAGCTTAACTGTATTATTAATAGTGTCAATAAAGTTATAATAATAAATACTAATACTCTTAGAGTGTAAATAATATTGCAAAAAAATCGGTTTTTAAAAAATTAAGAAGTAATTTTTTTGTTTGAAAAATCGATTTTTCAAGAATGAGACAATGATTTCTTTTTAAATTAAAATCTTACACGTTTTTTTTAAAAACCGTACCAACGATTTTTAAATTTTGTTTGCATTTATTTATATTTGTGCCCAAGAATTCTAACTGCCGGGACATAAGTCCAAAATTATTATCAAATTGGGACATATTTCCAAAACCCGATTTTGGGCTTATGTCCCAACAAAGAGGGACATAGGTCCAAAAAAAGAATTTTGGACTTATGTCACTGCACCGAATTCTAATGACATATTTTTTGGCTTGATATTTGGCTTGATATACATATTTCAATATATTTAATCACAACTAGACTACCTCCCTTTTAATCGTGTCAATGTTTAGCTTAGCTATGTTTAATTTCTGAACTACAGTACCAAGTTCGTACTATCCCTTCAGTAGTGCATTTTATTACTAATGGTGCAATACATCATTAGCCAGTTAAATTCTTCAGAAATATAACGGAAATGATGCGATTTATTTTCGTTATTTTATATGTTTGTATAAAAAAAAAAACACTTAAAAAAATTGCTTGGATAAAATTCATATATTTTGTCAAAAACGACTTAGGTGTCATCAAAAATACAAATTCAAAGTTCGAAAAAACTTAACCAAAGAAAATTGTCACTGTTTTAGTAAAACAGTTATTTTTAATGACGAATTTCAGTAACAATCAAACTATTGGCTTCTCAAACTTGAAGAACTTATAGGCGGCTTACAAGCTGTGCACAAGATACTTAACGTGTGATGCATATGGTAAGTGTGAAAGGGGAACAACCCCAGACGGGTATGTAAGTCCAAGAGGATATATTGGCACCGAACCAGAACCCACCAACGGAAGCTGTTGTGGTGTGATTAGTGGAGCTTTCTGTACCAGTGAAATTCCATTTTCGACGGGTTGGAAGGAACCACTCAGCTTTGCCTGCTTGATTGCAATCAAATGTTCTGCCTTAGCCTTGGCAACTTCGGGTGTGTCCTTGACGGGTTGTGGCAATTCAATTCCGACAACTGGGTAACCAACTTGGTTTTTGGCAACTTCAACGGCGGCGAAATGGGCGGCTTTTGCAGCTGCAACTTCAGGTGTGTCCAGAACTTGTAATGGTGCCATTAGGGGTAGAATTGTTTGCGTTTCGCCCAATCCCAGTTTGGCCTTTTCAATAGCAGCTAAATGAGCAGATTTAGCGGCAGCAACTTCAGGAGTCTCAAGAACCTGTTGGGGTAAATCCTGACTGGGGACAACTGGAACTTCAACAGGCTTAGGCAGATTGGTGGCGGCAACTCGGAAGCCACCAGCATCAGCGATATAGTCAACTGTTTGGAGGATGTTGTTTGAGTCAATGTAGCTGTATGATCCTCTGGTGATTCCGTCGATTAGTTTTATTTCCTGCTTGGCAGATAAATGGTTATTGTAGCCGTACACATATTGACCAATCCCATCCTGGGAGTGATATTGAGTCGAAGTAGTTAGTGGAACCGTGGTCAAATGCAAAGGGCTGGCAGAAGACACTGCTAGCAAAGCAAACAATACAATAAATACCTTCATGGTTATCAAAATTTAATTTTTCTCAAAAATACTTCTAGTGGTGCGCTCACTTCAGAGAAGTCTGATTTTTGAACAGATGAGAATTGACATTTATATCAAAATGTTTCTTTGGACGAACACGCTATGCAACAAAATTAATCCGGAACAAATGGATCTTGAAAAACTACTCCTCATTTCTTGCCAGTCGAAGCCAATTGCTGCTCTGATTAGATTTTGCTTACAAGTTTGAAATTCGAAATCGCATTTTAATTAATTAGCCTATCGATCAGTGATGAAGTTGAGACTTGAACTAATGTTTTTTTAATAGTCAATTAGTAGTTGATTGCCCGATATTGTAATAGCCTTAAGCTGTGCACATAGGAATGCCCGAAGGGATGTGAAAATACATGCCAGAAGCGAGTCGAGAGGCAATATGCGATATGAGATGCGATAAGGTTGATACAGTGTAGCCAGATGCACAGTTGTTGTAACTTTTGTCAACTCCTCGGCTAATTCTTTCATCTATTATATCCCAAATATTTTATTTATTTATTTATTTATTAATATATCAATATAAAGGGGTATCCATTTTGCAGTTTCAAAAGTATAGGGCTGGAATTCGATATCTGTCAAACTAAGTTGTTAAAGCAATTTTTGTTAGTTGAAAGTCTGACATTTACGCGATCGCTAACTATCGCACAACGGACAAAAATGGTGATCCTGCCACAGCCACATATCGTGTACAAATAAAATTGCTATTAATAAAATGGAAGAGCAAACAGCAGCAAAGACTTTCGGCTCTAGGGATCATAACATTTGTTAAATAGAGATTTTTAGATCGTTAAAAATTTCTTTAATTTTTAAAACATTGCTTTGTTTCGGTTCTCGTAGTAGATCCAAGATATTAGAGTTTATAGTGTGGGTTTGGAGTTGATGATATCCAGATAAGAAACATGGTTTTAATAGGTGGGTTACAGTTACAGAATTCGAACAGGTAGGTAGGTGAACGTCCTTTTTTGAGTAGGTGTTGATGGGTGAAAGAGGTATGGCCAAGGCGTAGTCATTTGACTGTTCTGTGGACTTGGTTATATCTTTTGGAAATTTTGGCTGAATTTTTAACGGTTTAATAGAACTATAGTAATGCTTATAGAATTCCGAGTCGAGAAATATATTTTTATGGGACTCCAGAAAGATGTATCTCTTTAGATCAAGACTTGAGAAAGTATTGAAAGTGTAAGTGGGGGATTTAGGCACTGCGTTTGCAGCTGCGTCAGCTAGTTCAATGCCGGGACCACATGAGCTTGATTTTTGTCTTAGCTTTTGAGAGATTATCTCAGATTTTCGCTATGATATCTAAGTCATTTTTTGGGTTAACGATGGCCTTTAGAACTGACAATCTGTCTGAGCAGATGACCCATTTCCCTTTATTTAAAATGCATTTCTTAGAAGCTTCGTGGATAGCTAATGCTTCGGTTGTGTAGATAGAGGCAACGTCTGGAAGGATGCCTTGCGTGATGAGTGAACCATCTTGGGCTATGACTGCAAATCCAGTGTTTAAATCCGTTTTAGACCGTCATGTGTACATAAAGTTCCAACCCTTATCCGTCAAATCATTTAAGTTTTCCAGGCATCGAACTCTAAAAATGGTGTTGCAAGTCTTGTACTTCTGTAATTCTTGTAGATAGAGAATGACTGATTCCTTGGGAAGTGGCCATTGTGGTTGCCATGGTGTAAATTTTGCCCTGGTTAGAGATAATTGTAATTTGTTTCGAGACTCAAGAACGTGGTGCATTTCAGATAGGATCCTTCTACTCCGTGTGTGCGAAATAGCTTTGGAAATATCCTTGTCTATCACTGGGCATGTTTTGAAGAAAAATTTTGTGTTGAGTTTGGCAATGATTTCAAAATATCTCTCTTCAATAGTTGGAAGTCAAAAAAGTGGTGTGGTTGGAAAAGCACAAAGGCTTTTCCTAGCACCTTGGCGGTATTGCGATAATTTCTATCAAATGTAGCTGATAAAGTTTTGATAGTTAATTTGACTATGTTTGGCGCGATGTTGCGAGAAGCTTGCAAAAAATTTGCGAGAATTGGAAATACTGATGAACTGAGTTGCATTAAGATTGCATGTGAAAACTTTAATCACAATTTACACTGCGTTTCTCGCATCCCACCGCTTTTCGCAGGATTGTTCGCGAAATTTGAGATTACTCGTAAATCTACATATGATATTTGTCGTTATGACTTCGCAGCTTACAAGTTCGTAGACTATTTTTTTTTAAATTGAATCATTGTTTGGGAAATTAGCTATTAACTAAAATGTATTTTCTGGCATTTCCAACAATAGTCGTTGAATATGCTATGCGAACCGAAGTGGAATTGACTGATTTTCATGTGGATATTCAGTTATTGCCCCTTTTTAGTAAACATTTCATGAAAAAAAAAGAAAGAAAATTGTTGAATTGGAATTACGTGATGGAAAATATCACAAAATTACTTGTGTACATTCTTACCGGTAAATTGTGATAGGAATAAAAGCTGATTCCAATATCCTTTAGAAGATGCATTGTGGCTGTGACTTTTTGGATTGTAATCATTGTACGAAATCTGCATTTCCAGAATTCAAAAATCGTCCACCTCTTTTCGAAATATTTAATTTTGAAAAGAGAATTGGATTTCTCAAAAGTGTCATTTAGAGTTGGAAAGAGATTCTGCATACAAATTTTGATCGAAATCCGTTGAGTCGTTAATAAAAAAGCCGACAAAAATTTGCGTCGCGGGACGCCCGATAGAAGTGATAACTTACTAAGGTGAGCTATTAAATATTAAAATTGCTTAACTTGAGAAAACCTTCAAAAGTTCTTCGTTAATAATATTAATTTCAAAAGTTCTCTGTGTGCCCGAGAGAAAGAGAAAATAGGAAGCGGTTTGATCTCCAATAAAAAGTTATCACATATCAGGTACCGTTTATAACATTTTATGTAAATTTTTTTTTACGTATTTGGATATATGCCTGCAATTGCGCAAAGTATATTTTTAACAAAATAGTTGGAGTTGTTTTTGAGATAATTAACATTTAACTTTTTTCGCATTAAAAATGGTAGGTACCAGTATTCTTGTTACTAAAAAATATATTTAAAAAGAGAATCATGACGCTTAAGTACCAATTTTAAAGAAAGCCGCTTCGACAGGTAAGGCTTTAGATCGATCTACGGACAGACAGCCAGGCGGAATTGGGAAACAGAATTGTTCGTGCTGTCTATTGTCGCACAAAATCATATTTTCCAAATGTAAAATTTGCCCTACAGGAAAAGGTACTGCATTGCAAATTTCAAATGAAATCGTTATCCTTCTGGTCTAAAAGCTTGCTATACGTTCGTGATTGGTATAAAAACAGGAACATTGAAATTTAGTTTGAATTGAAATAACATATTATTCCGTGCCTTGGTGTGACTGTTCAATCAAACTTGTTTGCATTTTAATGGTATTGGTATAATCTGGTCTAATATTATTTTCGGTTAACCAAACCACATTCGAAATTGAAACAAATGTTTCTGGCACATCATTTCCTCAAAATAGCCCTCTATTTACTTATCGATTCTAACCTAATGACCCGCTCTAATTTTTACACTGCATTTCTCCAAATCGCCGATTGATAAAAATAGCAATAACAATCACAAAACACAAATAGATTCCTGTAGCAAGTTCCATGTCGTCAGTACGAATAAATCAATAAATCCATTTGTTGCCACAATAAAGTGTCATTTAAGTTTGTCTATCTACGAGCAAGGTGAGCCAAAGCCAAGAACGGTTCTCCACATAGTCACAGTCTAACCGACAAATTAAAAAATATTTGCGTTCATAAATCACATTGTGTCATAAATTGAAAACAAGAGTTACCGGACAGAGGTATAGGGTATATTATATGGGTTGAGGTTATAAAAACAAAATCAACGCCAAGCAATTCGGCAACTGTTGCCAACAAAACGCCTTGTAACACACAAAAACACTTTATCACACATTTGGATGATTCCCAAATAATTTTTGTTCAAACAAATCAGGACCTCTCATAGACGAAGGACCTTTTGGACATGAAAACAACAACAAAAAAAAACAAAATGGAAACAGAGCAACCAGTACTTATAGAGAACACAACCCGAAAACCTATATGAATTGTTGAAAATTGAATTGGAATTAAGATAACAAATGTTGCTGCAACCTCAAGCCCGCAACCTATAGTCAGTCGCCAACAGGCGACTTCTCTTTGCTCTTCTGCTGGACCTGTTTGCAGCTTTCTTCCAAAGGACGCATTGTAATATATTAGTGTTTTCGAATTCATTGAACAAAATAATCCCCGTTGCTCGCTCCTTTGGAAACCCCTTCCATACAATCATAATGTGTATGTATGTGTTGGTATTCAACTGGCAGAGTTTCAAACGAAATACTATATGATGCCAAAAGCTTGGCAAAGCTAGCTAGAAGGACTCTACAAAAACTACCTAAGCATAGTGCATTCAATTCGAACCATTAACGTAGGTACATACTCGTACATATATAAAATGCGACTGTCTGGCCTTTTATGTTCCTTCATGGTCTTTTCTAACTCTTTGATTCGTATTAAGAGCAGAGGCTTTTTGTTTTGTTGAGGTGCTTGGTTTTCACTGCATTGTTCTAGAAACATACATAGGCATGTTTGTATATACATTTCTGGGGCGGCCGTTGCTGATTGGAAAGTTGACGTGTGCCAAAATAGTAAACGGATTTGGGTATATTTATGGAATGGTTAGGTAGTTCCTTCTACAAAAGGCATGGATTGGTTAACCATTTCAATCGACGAAATGATGCATTGGTGTCTGATAAAGACATAATAGGAGGCATATCAATTGTTGCATCCTGAATAGAGGTGTGGTAATATTGCTGAATTTTATTTGAGGGATTTGGAGAAATACATAGAGTTCCTTGAGGCTGGTGACTTGAATTGTTAAACAAATTCTAGTTTTCTTCATTTTGATACTATGCACATTTAACGATCAGAGAAAACATCAATTGGAATATGGTAGGTTGAGTAGGACTCCTATAAAATTCATCAGACTTAGGCGTTGTATCTACTTAAATTCATAAAAGTGCTAGAATGGCAGATGCAGAAGCAAAAAATTGTCGTTTTCGAGAAAAGTGGCTGTCCGCAGGGAGATGTACTATTGCCCTTGTTGTTTGGTTTTATAGTAGATGAATTGATAGATAGTGTTACTTCTCAGAGTTAACGAAGTATCCGCCCTGGAGAATTTAGAAGAAACACTTTTTGATATAATCAATAGGGAACTGACTAGCGCACTGAATTGGTGTAAATCAGTGACCTAGAATGCATCCTATCGGATTAGCTGAAAAATTAATTGAAATGAAAATGTTAATATCAATGAATTACACTAAACTCTTTTGAGATAAACCCGTTATAATAAAAGTTATAAAATTGACGTCATCTTCACTCCATACATATTGTCAAAGAAAGTGGTGCCCAGAGAGTTATTCTGCGATTTTTCAAAGAAGGAACTACTCTGTGATAGTTAGCAACCTGTGGAAGCAACATAAACCTTCTCTATATCCAGGTCTACGACAATATATCATCTTGATATCCCAAGAGATGATAGGATC